>CM064872.1:13853298-13961329 GCA_032719365.1 Prinsepia uniflora
AAGGTCTGGTGTTTGATGAAGAAATAGAGCAAAACAAAGCAATTATATTGAAGACGTTAAGGGGGTGGCTCCTGAGGAAAAGAGTTAGGCTCACCGGCAGACAACGGCCAAGGGTTCGAGTTTTCGGGCTGATGAGCAGGGGGCAGTTGAGGAAAAGAGCTAGGGTTTTCAAGAGGATCAAGGTTTCATGGGTGAAAGCTTTGAAGAGGTTGAACGGGAAGGCTCGTGCTCACTGGAATGACTTGTTCGGTGGCAACTATCTCTTCATGCAGCCCAACCCTATTCCTTTTAAATGCGGTGACAGACCTTATGATATAGGTCATGGCCTTCATGGTAATTTACCATCCTCAACATATTCCCTTGGAAGAATTGCTTGATCGAGCACTGTTTATACTCATAAAAAATATCTACATAATTATTTATAATTATATGTACAAATACATATATGAATAGTGTAAGGGTGTCTGATGTTTTTGTGTAATAATTAAGGTGGCTTCGTAATATTACAATTGGCTACTGATTTGTTTTATTACAATTTACAATTTTCATCTTACTGTTCCTTGACTTGACGATTACTATCTCAGTCGTCTAAAACGATCTATAAGTGAGCTTGATACTGTTTGAATTATGCTGGTTTATTTTTATTCGATTAAATTAGAAAAATAAGAAAAGAATTATATTTTATATTTATTTGTATTTACTTTAATTTATTTATCTTCAATTTCTATTGGGGCACTCAACACAAAGAACAACCAGCCAGGCTTGACCTTAAGAAAAATCACTTCAAGCCAAGCTTGATCATCCTCTACAAACACAGGATTTCACTGAAAGACTGAATTACCAGTAATGTCATCCTTTTACCGGGAAAGGATAGTTGAATAGCCGTTCAATCAACGAGCTTTGAAATTTTTAGATTGAGAGATCAGAGCAACGACGGTCACCAAAAAACCATCCGAACAAGTGAACAACAAAGCAGATGGCCTGCCTCTCTGCTAAAAGTGTGCACATCGCTTTGCCACCTTAAACAAATCAACGCCCACATTGTCCGATCCAATCTCCACCGGAACGTCTCCTTAGCCTCTACTCTCATCTCTCTCTATGGCTCTCTCTCCGCCTCCCCTCGCTATACCCACCTCGCCTTTACGTCTTTCTCGAACCCAAACCTATCTGTCTTCAACCTCGCGATTCGAGCTTTCTCTAAAACCTCCTCGCTCTGTTTCGAAGTGATGAGTTTGTATTCCCATATGGCAGGCGTTGGAATTCGACCTGATAACTATACGTACCCTTTTTTGCTTAATTCGTGTGCCGCAATAAATGATCTCGGCGGCGGGATTGAGGTCCATGGACGCGTTGTGAAAATGGGTTTTGGTTCTTGTGTTCCGGTTTCGAACGCTTTGATTGATATGTATGGGGAAATGTGGGGAAGGGAGGGGGAGGGGGGGGGGGGGGGGGGGGGGGGGGGGGGGGGGGGGGGGGGTGGGGGGTGTGGTGGGTGGTTGGCGGGGGAAATGCGTGAAAGAGATGTTGTTTCTTGTAATGCGCTTTTAGGGGCTCATGCGAGAGGTGGTGTGGATATGGAGAGTGCCTCGGTTGTATTTGAGAGCATGGTGGGAAAAAATGTGATATCTTGGAACGCCATGATCGTGGGTTATGTAAATAGTGGGGATCTGGTTTCGACAAGGTCTATGTTTGATAGGATGCATGAGAGAAACTCTGTTTCTTGGAGTATAATGTTGGTGGGATATACTAAAAATGCTCTTCTAAACAAGGCTTTGGGCCTGTTTGATGAAATGCCTGAATGGGGTTTGATCTGTTGGATAGCTATGGTTTCTGGGTATTCACAGAAAGGGAGACCAAGCGAAGCACTTGCATTTTTCCAGAGAATGGAACAGGCTGGGGTAAAGCCTGATTCTTTCACAATGACAGCTGTAATTTCTGCAATAGCACAGTTGGGCTGTGTAGATCTGGCAAACTGGATCAGGTCATTCATAGATCAAGAAGGCATGCAACAAAGTGAACAGGTGCTTACTGCACTGGTTGACATGCATGCCAAATGTGGGAATATGAAGAAGCATGTCACATATTCGAAAAGATCCCACAGAAGGATGTTATTCCCTACAGTGCAATCATCACAGGTCTTGCTTCTCATGGTTATGGGGTTAGAGCCTTGAGATCTTCCACAGAATGCTGGAAGAGAAAATTGAACCCGATCACATCACGTTGGTTGGGGTATTGACTGCGTGTGTGGACATACGGGGCTCATTGAAGATGGAATGAAGTATTGGGAACAAATGTTTAAAGATTACAACATTGAGCCTGATGCTCTATGCTTGCATGGTCGAGATGCTGGGACGTGCTGGGAAACTTAATGAGGCCTACAATTGTGTCAAGGGGATGCCTATGGGACCTAAGCCTGCAGCATTGGGAGCTCTACTTGCAGCATGTAAAACATATGGAAATGTCGAGATTGCTGAGAGTGTTTCTGAGCAATTTTTTTAGTTAGAGTCTGAGAATACTGGAAATTATGTGCTGCTTTCGAGTATCTATGCATCAAAAGGGCAATGGGATGAAGCTAGAAAGGTGAGAGAAGCAATGAAAAAGAGCATTGCAATTAAACTTCTTGGGTGCAGTTGGGGTGAAATTAGAAAAGGTCATGCGACACAATTGAAGGATCGAATTTAGATCATTGAAAATATAATAATATCTGACATAATTTACATGTCTTCATGAATCTGCAAATAAACTATACTTCTTAACATTGTTGACTATCAATCGAACTGCAGAAATTGTGGTTATAGCGGCAAGAAGAGAAAAAATAATGATGTTGAACCAGTGCCATAACTTCTTCCCCAGTCCAGCTGTCTTCCCCTTGATCTGTGAGAAAGAAAACCAAAAATGTATGATTTATAATCCTTTTGTACTTTTTCCTGATTATGGTGAGGTAAAGAGAAATTTACCTTGATGAAGATCATGCTCGGGAACACAAAGGTTAGAGGAACAAGTGTAAATGATCCAAACAAGTTCACAAAGTCCCCCATGAAAGGAAAAGCTGCTGTCACAAATGTGTTTGCCCCGAAGAGCAAGGCTCGCAGGTAAAATCTCTGCTTCAAATTTTCTTTCGAATTCAAGCTCATATCGAGTCTGAGGAACTTGGTGTCAAGGGCCTCATGAACTGGTGCAAAATACATCTGTTGAGGTAAAACGCAAAGTTGAAGTCAGTTAAAGATGAAGTCTTTCTTGTTTTCGCAAAGCAGAGTCTGTTACTATCATCATGAGTGTGACTTACATGTTGAGCCACAATGGACTGCAGAAAAACTGCAGTGTTAATGAGAATCTTAACCGATTTAGGACCAGATATCTCTCGAGGAAGGTATTCAAAGACGGTTGAGCCATAGGCCCAGTACCCTACTATGCTGACTCCATAGTAAAACACAAGCCCCACACTGAACTGCAGATATAAGGCTTTCCTCATATTTGTAACTGCTGGCTTTCTTAGAGTTGACTTGATGTATCAAAACCACAAATTAAAGGTCAGAATTAATTTTTTTTCTTTTCTTTAATTCGATTGTAAGTAGAAACTATTTTTTGAGGCACAAGTAATTAAACCTGTATTTCAGGTAGCAATCCAGAGGTGTTGCACACGATGATTGCTGCAATTGCACCGAAAGCATTGAACAATCTGTCTGATTTGCTTCCATGGATTTCATAATCTCTCTTCGTGTTGGAATTTCCTTCACAAGAATGATTTCTTGTATGGTAAGCATTTCAAATTCAGGTTTTTCGAAGTTTTTGGACAGAAATTAGGTGAGATTTTGTACCATCTTTAACGACTACCACCAAGAGTGTTACAATGTAAGCGAAGGTGATAGCGGTAGAGGGCGCAATCCAGCTTCTCATTGCAGACATGGTTGGGATGAAAAAGGCATATGCGAAGTAGGTCAAACCGGTGATGACGATGAAGTACTGGATTCTAAAGGGAGAGTCACTGAATTCTGAGTTGATACCTTTAAGTGCTCTCCCCCCAAGCAGAATGCAACCCATATTTCCAAGAATAAGGGTCAAGAACTGGAAAACCCAGGTAATGTAATACATTTCTCTGCCTTTAAAGCACGGAAACCCCCCAAATTAACAAATATGTATTAGAAAAACTTGTTAATTTTAAGTGTCAGTTTCACAGATAAAACTTGCTCACATGTTACAAAGTTTTCTCACCAAACAAATAGCCCATGAGATCTCTATATCTGATGAATCTTTGGCCATTGATGAAGTGAAAAGCAGCCAAGAGCCAGTTGGCATAAGCAGCATAGTACCCTACTACCAGAAGGCATATGATCCCCCATGTCCATCCTAATGGCACCAACATGAGATTTGAGAAGCTCAGTATGTACCCACAATTGAAGCTTGCCACTAGCATCACCCCAACTTGTTGCCATGAATCTGGAAATTTGAACGAAATTAATTTCGAACCTCATTAGAAAAATGAAGAACAACGAAAAGAGCAGAGGATTTCCAAAGACTTAATGGAAATTTTGGCTAAATGGTTATCAAACGGGGCCTTGAATTTAAAACATACCGTTGCCGACGGTGTGAGCAGATGGGAGGGTATAGTCATGATCTTGGGTACTCTTTGTTTGGCCATGTTCAATGCTCAAAGCTTCATTGTTGCTTGTTATTGTGTTATCTTCTGCTCCTTCCATGGCAGCCACCTGTACGTCTCAGAAGCAAACAAACAAGGTGCTCCTAATTTCCAAAGTGCTTGTTTTACAATCTGAATCTTTTTATTAAAGAGGTAATGCGGATACAGTTGATGTTTTGTCACTCTTTTATATATTAAGGAAAATCAAAGTTGGACGACTACTTTTGTCGACTTACAATGAGGGATTAAGCTCGTCTAATCCTCTATTTTACGTCTATCTATGATTTCCACTAAATGCCCAGACTAGCCAATCATGCATTAAAGACAGAAAACATCACTTAACCACCTTGTGCCTTCAGCCTTTTTGATAATTGATCCATTCCTCATAATGATACAATGGCCTCAATCCATCTACCAGTTCCAGTTGTACCCGCATTACTCGATCAGTTAATTAAAAAAAAAAAAAACTTTTCTCGTAACGTGATCAACAATTTTTCTTTTTATCCTTCTTTCCATGTAATTTATCTTATGATAAGAAAGAATGTATCAATTTTCATAAATATAAAGAATCTTTAAAATTTGATATTTGATAGCCAGTACTATTAGGTTGACTTCCTAAACCCCAGTACTATTAGGTTTTAGACTCTTTGGTGGAAGCTGAATTGATATTTGATAGCCAGTAGTCACTATTTCATCATTTATTATATGATTCAATTATATGACTGCAAGTTACCCTACCATGATAATAAAATTCATCGGATGTGATACTCACACTAAGCCACTACAATTGAAAGAATTTTGATATGCATATTAGACCTGCGCATATGTAATCGAAATATCAAAATCAAACCATGTTGACAAAAAAGTGAACAATCAAACTGAAATTTAAGTCGGTATGGTTTCGATTTTGAATTTCGATATAGCATATCATTCCATAATGTACCAAATTGAACAATTTTTAAATATGTATATATAAGTAATTGATGTGATCAACGAAAATACAAACTTGAAAGCTTAAACATTCTCTGACATATAGCAATCCTTTTTTTTTTTCCTTCCAAAACTACCTGTCAAGTAAGTGTTGGATGAACTGAAGAAGAAAGCAAAAGTTGATGTAGCATTCTTATTGAAGGGGATGCAGAAACAACTTTTCATAGTATTAGTTAAATTTGGTTGTAGATGTTGAGTTAATGCCTACTTAGTGGATTATTAATGTATTGGAATTTGATTATGTATTGGGAATAAATACATGGTGTTGTTCATTCAACCTTGTAGGAAAAGATTGATGTGGAAGCTTCATGAAGAAGAACATTAATTGAAGAAGGTGCATGAATGAACTTCAATGAAGGATGTTGAAATGTGAGTAAAATGTCCCACATTGGAAAAACAAAATTACAACTTGTGTCTTAAGCATTATATAAGGTGGAGAGCTTGGTCACATTTCAACATCAAGGAGAACATCTCACAAGTGAGTGAGTGCTTCAAGAGTGTGTATAGCTCTTGGGCTAGAGTGATCTTCTTGAGCACTTCAAGAGTGTGTATAGCTCTTGCAGTAGAGTGATCTTCTCGGTTAAGAGAAGGTGAAAGAGTGTGTATAGCTCTTTGGGGTAGAGTGATTTTCTCGGGTTGAGAGAGGGTGTACAAGGGGTATCTTATTGGATACAAGGGCTCGAGTTGGGTATAAACTTGAGTAGTGTAATTTTGTATTTTGTATTCTCTCATAGTGAAGGAGAAAACTCTCCGAGGATGTAGGAAAGTTAATTGGCCGAGCCTCATTAAATCTTTTGTGTTCTTGGTTTCTTTATTTTCTTTTTCCATCTTTATTGTTAGCAATTGCGTGGCGGAGGATTAATTTCCTAACAAGTGGTATCAGAGCTCCGGTTTATCGATCATGAGCGGTTTGCCATGGCAAGTTCTAGCGGCTCACATTTCAAGGTGGAGTAGTTTGATGGAAAAGGAAATTTCACTCTATGACAAAGGAGGGTGAAGGACATCCTAGTTCAACAAGGCCTTGCAAGACCGTTGAAGGGGAAGGATGCGAAGCCAGAGAAGATGTTAGATGAAGATTGGGACGAGTTGGAGTCCAGGTGTGTCAGCACTATTAGGCTTTATATTGCTGACAATATTATAAATAATGTTAATGATGTAGATTCTGCACCTGAGCTTTGGGAGAAAATGGAGAAGCTTTATCTTGGGAAAGACTTGCAAACGAAGCTGAATTTAAAGCAGGATCTCTACAAGCTCAAGATGGGAGAAGGTGCGAATATCATGGAGCACATGAATGTGTTCAAGGGATTGATAAATCAACTATCAAGAGTTGAGGTTAAAATTGAGGAAGAAGATCAAGCCCTTTTACTTCTTACCTTGCTTCCCGATTCATATGAGAATATTGTTATTACAATTGTGTATGGTAAGGATACACTGAAGATGGAGGATGTAGAATCGACTCTCTTATCACATGAGAAGAGAAGGAAATCCGATGATTCTCAAGGTTCCGTTTTCATTGCTCATGAATAGAATCGTAAGGGAAGGTCAACTGCGAGGGGATTTAGTGAGCATAGCAGGTCTAAATCCAGAGGCAGAGGAAAGGGCAAGCAATGCTACAAGTGCAAGGAGTGGGGACACATAAAGCCGGATTGTCCATTGATGAAAGAGGAGGACGATAAGGGCTCAGATTGCTCCTTGGTTGGTGTAGCGGAGATGTCTAGAGATTTTGGAGAACTTCTCATAGTCTCCAAAGGTAATTACATTTTTTTTTTCAAGATTATTGGATATTAGATAGTGGTTGTTCTCATCACCTTTGCTCCAGGAGAGAATATTTTGATACGTTCCAAGAAGTCCGAGGATTTGTGACTTGGGGTGATGGCACAAGACGTCGTGTCATGGGTACGGGAACTGTGAAGATCAAGATGTTCGATGGAGCAGTTCGAACATTGGGTGATTGATAGGACGTTAAATAAGCATTATTTTATATTATTTTATACCCTTTATACTTGACTTTTAGTATTAAAATATTAAATAAATTGATAAAATAAATTATTTTGTGATTTTTATGTTTAGATAAATAAAGTTTGTAATTTGGAGCATTTTGACGAAAGAATCGTCTCGATCGGAATTATAAGGAATAAATTATAGACGAAATTCGGTGGAATAATTAATTTATAAATAAATTATTTAAATTAATTTGTGTGCAGCCCAGCCCAGCAGAAAAAAAGAAGAAAAGAAAAAAAAAACCCAGAAATCAGGCCCAGCCCGTCCAATTCGCGCAGCCCAGGCGAAGCCCAAACTGGCGCGGCCCGCCTCAAGCCTTCCCCCAGCGCGCACAGCCCTGCACCGAACAACAAGACTGAGATCCGGCGCGCGCCTGCCGAACCGATGCGCCTCTCCTCAGCGCGCGCCTGCCGAACTCCCAGCCGCCCCTTCAGCAGCAGCCTACCGAATTTTGGGAGTTATTTTCAGCTGCTCTCTGCTGATTTCTTTCCAGCAGTTTCCACCCAATTTCCAGCCACTTTCCATCCACTTTCCAACCCAATTTTACAACTTTACAACTCAAACCACCTCTAAACATCATCACAAATCTTTATTACTCATCATACCATTATTCCACATTTTTTATTGTATTTTTATATTATTTTTGGTAGCTTTCTCCACCTATAAATAGGGTTTCAATTCACTTGTTGAAACACACCTTCTTTGAGGCACACATTTGAGCCTTCTTTGAGAGAAACTTTGGCAAAGTATCTTCAATACAAAGTTTAGAGTTTGAGTCCATATTTCCCAAGTTTATTTCCTCCATCTTCATAAGGTTCCGTCCGCTGTCGGAGAATCGTATGAATACCAATCCATTGTTTTCATCCATCTTGAAAGTGTAACAATTACTCTCCATTTACTCAAACTCTCATTTTTGTTATTGGTTTTGATTATAGTTCAATATATGTGAGGTTTTTCTTACTAATATTTGTTAGTGTTAAATACAATCTCCATGTGTCTTACTTTATGAATTTTAGTTATTTTATACATTTTAGTGCTTCATACTTCAATTCAATGTTAAGTGTTTTATCCGCTGTCAGTGCATTTAAAGTAGAATTGAAGAGGCTTAATGTTGATCGCTGTCGGTGCATTTATTGTATTGAAAAATGTATGAAGGTAATTAAGACGATTAAGGTAAAATTTCGTGATTGATTTAATATTTGCAATTATTAGAGTGTTGGTAAGATTTGTGTTTTAAGAAGATCACTTGTACATGAATTAGAATAGAAGTAAAATTAGTTTATCTATGCTTTTACTTATTTACATGATCACAAACCTTTTCAAAACCCCCATTTTTATTCTTTATTCTTTTATTTTTTTATTCTTTCATACTTTTAGTTTATTAGTCTTTGATTCTTTCATTTCTTTATTCTTTTATTCCTTTACTCTTTAATTTATTGATTCTTTGATTAGTTAATTCTTTAATTCATTTATTCTTTAATTCTCTATTCTTTTATTCTTTAAGTCATTAATTCTTTAAATTGTTAATTCTTTGATTATTTAATTCTTTGATTATTTAATTCTTTAATTCATTATTCTTTTATTCATCTCCCACTAACACATTATTAATGTCCCTAATTTCCCCGGTTAAGAACGATCCCTATTTATCAATACTACATCTACACAAAAAGGGTTTAAATTGCATAACACTCGAATTACATGTTTAATTTAATGCGTAGTTTGGGCGTAGTCAATTTTTGGCGTCGTTGCCAGGGAAATTGAAAATCATTTTTAATTTGTTAGTGTATGTATATAAATTGTGCATATTATACTTGTTTATAAATTTTATTTTTGTTAATATTATATTTGTTTATAACATTTACTTACTTGTTTATATTTTATTTATCCATCTTATTATTGTTCTTATTATTTTTGTTTATAATGCTCATACTTTACTATTCTTAATTTCTAATTTATACTTGTTCATAAATGTTCATAATTTTTTTTTATATATTTGTTCATATTAAATTTGATACTTGTTCATAATTTAATTTCATTTGTTTACTTTTACTTTTACTTGTTCATATTAAAATTGGTACTTGTCATAAATGCATATTTTATATGTTCACTTTTCTTTACTTTTACTTTTATTTATTCCATTAACTTAATATTCACACTTTTTCTTTATTCCCTTAACTTTAATTATATTACATTAACTTTATTCCATTAACTTTCTTTTAATTTTATTCCATAACCTTTATGTTCCACTAACTTTATGTTTACACTTATTTTATTTTTATGTAATCAATTATTTGTTTATGTCTTGTTAAACTTTAAATTTTAAATGAAAAAAAAGAAAATTCGGAATAAAAAAAAAATTTAAATTTTTTTTTTTTATGAAACTTTATTCATCTTTGAATTTCCTAAAGTGTAAGTATTGTTTCCTATTAATTGTTTTAGAGTTATATGAATCTCTTAGTCCTTTTTTCTTCAAAATCTTACTTTCGGGAACAGGTAGTGCCCCTTTTATTTACTTTCTCCTTAACCCTTCATGATGTGTGGATTTCATCACCACACACCATAGACTCGAATCTATGGACATGAGGTTGGGTCGGAGTTTGTAAACACTAGGGTTTGGTAATTCCCTACGTCGTCATTTGGATTGATTATGGTGTCTAGGAGAGTTATGACTGGTGACAAGTTTTGGATTAAGAAAGGGAACACCAATGGAGTATATGCCAAGCTAGCCTCGGGGTGCTCTTAAAATTATCCTTGCTTCTCGCGTTACATCTATCTCAACTGGCCATGATTAATGTTGAATGGTGGAATGGTGGTTATCAGTACGCGCAGGCCGTACGCCCAGGAAAGTACTATGAGAAGCGGAAGGGGAAAGTTATTCATGACACTCTAAAACTCTACTTATTGCATTATTAGTTTGAATTTGGAACTTGTGCATTTTCTTTCCATTAACGTAACTTTTTGTTAATTCTGGTTTCCATTTATGTGATACTTTATGCAAATCTCTACTATCTTACTCTTATTATCTCTTCTTGTGTATACTTGCCTTCTAACTTAGAGTTTTGTTTTCAAAGAGGTACGAACTTATGAATGCGAGCTCATCAATCTAAGCTTGATCGGCTGAGAAGACAACTTGACATCTCACCAAGCAACGCGATATTTAGAGACGCACTTAAGCAAACCGGTTCATCCGAACCTCCATCCCCAATATTCGGTGAGTCCAAAAGCGAGAAGAGTAATTCAGAAGAAGAACAGATTTTCGGAACACCGATAACCATGGCACGAAACCTGAGTATCCGGGAGCAGACATGTGCAAACACAAATGGCACTACAGACTTCTGCATCCAGTATCCCGAGCCTCAAACCAACAAGAAAGATATTGACCTTAAGAGTGGAGTCCTTCATCAACTACCCAAGTTCCGTGGAATCAGAAATGAAGATCCACACAAACACTTAACGGATCCAATTCATCATTAGTACTATGTGTCCGAATGATGCGGACTTGGAAATCATGAAGCTGAAAGCTTTCCCATTGTCCTTGGAAGAAAGAGCACGGGTATGGCTTTTAAGTCTCCCACCCAATCATATTGACTCTTGGGAGAAGTTGGTTCAGGAGTTTCTTACCAAGTACTTCCCTGCCTCAAAGATTATGGTCTTAAGAAAAGAGATCACTGGAATCAAGTAGAAAGAACATGATGAGAATTTCAGCCAGTACTACGAGAGGTTTAAGGAACTTTGTGCTTTATGCCCTACTCACGGGATCACAGAAGGCTATCTTTTAACCTACTTTTACGAAGGACTCAAAGGTTGGGATAGAGGACTGCTCGATGCTGCAGCTAATGGAAGTTTCTTAGCTCGGAGCCTAGTAGATGGTCGTGCACTACTTGAAAGCCGTGCACTCAATGATGCACAATATGAAGGTGCCGATCCTATTTCTAGAAAGGTACATGAGGTAAGTTCCCATGCTATAAATGATTCAAAGTTAGATAAGATCACCTCTATGCTTTCAAATATGCTTGAACTAAAGAAACGGGTAGCTCCAGTTTGTTCCATATGCTCTCAAGGCCATCTTGAGGAACAATGTCCCTACACTGCAAGGGAGGAAGACTCCGGAACTGAAATGGCACACGCCATTGGAGGCTTTCAAGGAGGGCCAAGGACCCAAGGTTACAGTTGGAGAGATCCGAACAATGTCCTAAACCCTCAGCACATGTCGACCGGGCCAAACCGTGTCCCAGACCAGTTCCCAAGGCCCACATGGCAACCAAGGTCCCCGGTCCCATTTTCTAACTTTTCTCATAATCATGAAAATAATCATACTTCTTCATCTTCTAATCCTGATTATGATAAAATGCTGGCTGCTCTTTCCCAAGGGCAGCAAACACTAATGGCGTCAACTCAGGCTCTTGTCACAGGTCAGCAAAATCAACAAAAAGACATCGCTGATCTCAAGGACCAAATGGGAAAAGTCGTGGACTTCATGGGTAAGATGGGTAAGATCCAAGCTAGCGGGGTGCTTCCACCTCAACCTACGCCTAACCCAAATGTAAGACCTGAAGCCAATGCAATTATCACTTGAAGTGGTAAAGTGCTCGGAGAAATAGAGCCAGATCCAGCCGTTTCTAAGGCTGAAAAGCACAAGGTGGCAACTAAGACCACCACAACACAACCACCAGTTCAACCTACCCACACACAAGGTAATAACCCAATCCCTTCAAGTTCGGTTGTTACTAATTCCCCGTTTGTGCATGCACCATTTCCAAGTAGGCTTGCCAAATCTAAGAAGAATGAATCCGATGAGGAAATCTTGGAGATCTTCAAAAGGGTGCAAATCAACATGCCCTTGATCGAGTGCATCAAACAAGTGCCGAAATACGCAAAATTTCTGAAAGAGTTATGCACTCCAAGGCGCCAGACGAGGGAGAAGGAGGTTGTGATGGTGAGTGAAACAGTTTCTGCTGTAATCCAGCGTCGGCTACCCCCAAAGTTGAAGGATCCAGGGAGTTTTTCTGTTCCCTGCGTGATTGGTAACAAGTCATTTGATCAAGTCATGCTAGACTTAGGAGCATCCATTAATGTTATGCCATATTCACTATATGTTTCCCTAGGTCTAGGTAAATTACAGCATGACGATATTATCATTCAGTTAGCCGATCGCTCTAATGTGTATCCTAAGGGATACGTCGAAGATGTTCTTGTGCAGGTTAACCAGCTCATCTTCCCCGCCGACTTTTATGTCCTAGACATGGAGGATTCCCCTACGAATCAAGCTCCACTAATGCTGTTGGGAAGACCATTCATGAGAACTGCCAAGACAAAGATTGATGTGTTCAATGGAACATTAACTATGGAAGTAGACGGAGAGGAAATTGGCTTCAACATTTTTGATGCCATGAGGTACCCTAGTTCCACAACTCATACTACTTGTTCTATTGACGTGTGCACTTCTCTCGCAGAGAAACATCTTGATTTAATTTGAGAAGACACACTCAACATGATAATCCAAGAAGGAGTTGGCCTAACGAAATCAGGGGACGCCTTGGTTGTAGATACTGATTTCGAACTAGAGCCTCGAATTTGGGATGAAGTCATGACCCTAAATGAGGCCCCCAGAATGGTACATCATCAGGTACCCTCGTCACTTCAAATTAGTACTAATGCCACTCCTCCTTCAGTGATTCAGGCCCCCGTTCTCGAGCTCAAAGTTTTGCCTGACCACCTGAAGTATGCCTATCTTGGCTCGGACGACACTCTGCCTGTCATAGTGTCTTCTGCACTAACCGAGTCACAAGAAGACAGATTAGTACAGGTCTTGACGAAGTACAAGTCATCCATTGGATGGACTCTGTTAGATATCAAGGGAATCAGCCCTACAACCTGTGTGCATCGAATCTTACTAGAAGATGATGCAAAGCCCTCTCGCGAAGCCCAACGTCGCCTCCATCCTCCAATGATGGAAGTCGTGAAACAAGAGGTCATCAAAGTCTTGGACTGTGGTGTCATCTACCCAATTTCAGACAGCAAATGGGTCTCACCAGTCCAAGTAGTCCCAAAGAAAAGTGGAGTCACAGTTGTTGCGAACAGTGAAGGAGAGCTAGTGCCCCAACGAACAGTGACCGGATACAGAGTCTGCATCGACTATCGACGCCTGAACAAAGCAACTAGGAAGGATCACTTTCCTTTTCCCTTCATTGATCAAATGCTTGAAAGGTTAGCAGGTCACTCCTATTATTGCTTTCTTGATGGTTATTCCGGGTACAATCAAATCTGTATCGCTCAAAATGACCAAGATAAAACGACTTTCACTTGTCCTTTTGACACTTTTGCCTACCGAAGAATGCCTTTCGGTTTATGTAACGCCCCAGGTACTTTCCAAAGATGCATGCTTTCTATTTTCTCTGAATACGTCGAAAAAATAATTGAAGTATTTATGGACGATTTCAGTGTCTTTGGGGATAGTTTTGATGCATGCTTAGAACACTTAGCACTTATCTTGCAAAGGTGTGTCGAAACTAATCTGGTACTTAACTGGGAGAAATGCCATTTCATGGTCAGACAAGGGATAGTCTTGGGCCATATTGTCTCTGAAAGAGGAATTGAAGTCGATAAATCTAAAGTCGATACTGTGCGCCACTTACCCTCTCCCACTTTGGTGAGAGGAATCCGTTCATTTCTTAGTCACGCAGGATTTTACAGAAGATTTATCCAAGACTTCTCCCACATTGCAAGGCCCTTGTGCCGACTGCTTCAGAAAGAGACACCCTTCGTCTTTGATGCAGATTGTCAGGAAGCTTTTGAGAAGCTTAAAAATCTCTTAACCACTGCCCCCATTCTTTGTGCCCCTGATTGGTCCTTACCCTTTGAACTAATGTGCGATGCCTTTGATTATGCAGTTGGAGCCGTACTCAGACAAAGGCGGGATAAGAAGCCCTACGTCATCTACTATGCATCTAGAACCTTGAATGATGCCCAGATGAACTACACCACTACCGAAACAGAGTTGCTTGCTGTTGTATTTGCTTTAGATAAATTTCGCTCTTATCTACTTCGAACTAAAGTCGTTATTTACACTGATCATGCAGCACTAAAGTATCTCCTAGCCAAAAAAGAAGCGAAACCAAGACTGATCCGATGGATTCTTCTTCTTCAAGAGTTTGACATCGAGATTAAAGATAATAAAGGCGTAGAGAACGTGGTGGCAGATCATTTGAGTCGCATTGCACATGAACGAGATCCTGTGGCGATTCAAGAGATGTTTCCAGACGAACAACTCTTTAGAATCGAGGGAGGTACTCCTTGGTATGCTGATATTGTCAATTATTTAGTCACCAAGCAGTTGCCCACCACCCTTTCCCGTGCACAAAAAGATAAACTTAAGAAACATGCTAGGCACTATATTTGGGATGAACCTTATTTGTGGAAACACTGTGCAGATTTATTGATTAGGAGATGTGTCCCTGATATTGAACATAGGTCAGTCCTAGAGTTCTGCCATAGCCATGCTTATGGAGGCCACTTTGTATCTAGAAAAACTGCACTCAAAATCTTAGAATCTGGACTATATTGGCCCACACTTTTTAAAGATGCACATTCATTTTGCTTAGCCTGTGATAAATGTCAGAGATCAGGAAACTTAGGATGAAGGGATGAAATGCCACAACATTATGTTCTTACTGTTGAAATATTTGATGTTTGGGGTATCGATTTTATGGGTCCGTTTCCTCAATCTAATGGCTATCTCTATATCTTACTTGTCGTTGATTATGTATCAAAATGGGTGGAAGCTAAGGCCACCAGGACTAATGACTCTAAAACTGTTGCAGATTTCCTCAGAACTAACATTCTTTCCAGGTTTGGGATTCCGCGGGTCCTAATAAGTGATGGAGGAAGTCATTTCTGCAACAAAGACCATTGAAGCTTTAATGAAACGGTATGGTGTCACTCATCAAGTCTCTACACCTTACCATCCTCAAACGAGTGGAATGGCGGAAGTCAGTAATAGAGAGATCAAGAAGATATTAGAGCGAACTGTGGGTCCTAATCGTAAGGATTGGAGCCAACGGTTGGATGATGCACTTTGGGCATACAGGACGGAATACAAAACACCTATAGGAATGTCACCCTATAGGTTGGTGTACGGTAAAGTATGTCACCTTCCGGTGGAACTAGAGCATAAAGTATGGTGGGCCGTCAAAACTTTCAACATCAAGCTTGATGACGCCGGTTTGCATCGGAAGCTCCAACTGAGTGAGCTTGAGGAAATCAGAAATGATGCATTTGAAAGCACTCTGATCTACAAGGAAAAGGCAAAGGCATTTCATGACAAACAGATCAAGAGTAAAGCATTTGACATTGGCCAGAAAGTTTTGTTGTTCAATTCCCGGCTTAGACTCTTTCCAGGTAAATTATTCTCCAGATGGGTAGGTCCTTTTGTTGTTACTAATGTGTTTGCCCATGGAGCTATATAGATCAAAAGCATTGAAACGGGAAAAGAGTTCAAGGTCAATGACCACCGATTGAAGCCTTACATCGAGGCAATTGGAGGACACGATGTGGAGTCAGACAGAGTACTTCTACGTCCCATCAGATAAAGAATTTGGTCTAGGCTGGATGGACGTTAAACTTTAAGCGCTTGTTGAGAGGCAACCCAATGTGTTCTCGAGTGTGAAGGAGTCATCAACACAGATTTGCTTTCTTTCAACCCTTCACTCTCTTTTACTTTGTTTATGTTTTTCTTTCTTACTTCATTTTCTTAAATCATCTTCCTTACTTTGATTCTATGTTTAATTATTTCGTATTTTCCTACATTGAGGAATGTAGAATTTAAGTGTGGGGGAATGGTTTACAAATTTATTTGTGCATTTGAAATTGTTTTATTAAGTTTTTTTTTTTAATTTGCAATTGTTTTATTTCTTTCTTACGAAAAAAAAAATTTACTGTTTTAAATCTTTTTGTTTTAACTTAGTATTTTTATGAGGTTTTTTTTATTTTTTTATTTTGTGCAATTGAAATTTTTTTATTAAGTCTTTCTTACGAAAAAAAATAAAAAAAATAAAAAATAATTTTTTAAAAAAATAAAAAATAAAAAATTATTGCTTTCTTGAGTCTTTTTGTTTTAACGTAGTGTTTTTACGAGCAATAAGTTGCCCTTTAACTTGTCAATGATATAAATGAACGGAAATGAATATGTTATGGCTATAAAGATGATCACTACAACTTGAATTTGTTTGTTAATATTTTGTGATTAAGTGTTACAACTTGAAGATAATGCATGTAAATTGGTACATAAATGAGCACGATATGATAAGTATGAATCATTTGAACCATGTGTGAGCTTTAGAACCTTATATACATCTTTGATGAGTGATTCATAAGTTCTTTGTTTAAATTGATATACATATGCCTCATAACTGCTTGCCATAGCTTTTAATGAACTCTAGAGTACTAGAACTTATTCTATGTGATTTTCAAAGCTTTTAAGTCAATAAACTCTCTGATTTTGGAAATGATTAAGGCATTAGGGTTAACACCACAAATTCAAACATCCATGTTCCCTATTTTGTGCGCACGAGTTGCGACCCCCATAATTTTAACCCTTTTGAGCCCACATTAAGCCTTTCTTTCATCACCATGATTATCTAAACACTTGAGCTTAGTATAGACATCCTTTACCCTTATTCCAAGAACTCGGTTGAAGATATAAAGATTGTGTAAGGAGAAAATAATGATGTTGAAAAGACTTTTATGCGAATTATTTGGATTTACCGACTCAAGCTTTGTTGTATTATTGACACATGTTATTACCTTGATATTAAAAAAAAAAGTTGAGTATCGATCAAGGTAATAAGGTTTGGTTATGTAAATTTTGAGTTAAGTCCTTTACATTTGTAAATCCGACACAAAGAATGATTATGAGGCCCAACATGATGAAATTAGGCCTATGTTCGAAGGGATGGATTACTGACATCATTGCACTAAGGTTGGGAAGCTATGATACGTTTTGGGAGTCTATTGAGTCTTGGAACGAATTGTGCACCACTTGTCCTATATTTTCCTTGCCTCTAAACTTTACCCAATTACAACCTTCGTAAAGACCTTATGATCCTTAAGATGGTAAATTTTGATTAGTGGAGTCAATCACTTGAGTAAGCTTACGGTTTTGGTTCATTTGTGCAAGTATGTTTTGTTTTTATCTTGAGGTGTTTGTTTGAAATTTTGCAAAAGTACTTCATTCCGATTATGTGAGTATTTCTCACATACTTTGAGTGCAAACACAAACCCTCACAAATTGAGTGAATTTATGAGTGCATATCCTTGTGAGTTGATTCATACTACGAATGCAAAACAAGTAAGCCCTTAACTATTTGTCTCAAATTTCATTGTTACCATGTATTAACACTTGAATTCCATTTGCTTAAATGTTTTAAGTGAAAATCTTTTATGCCATGATTATAACAATGAAATTTGAGACAAATGGTTAAGGGCTTACTTGTTTTGCATTCGTAGTTTGATTTTAGTATTTGCTAGGGACTAGCAAAGTTTAAGTGTAGGGGTATTTGATAGGACGTTAAATAAGCATTATTTTATATTATTTTATACCCTTTATACTTGACTTTTAGTATTAAAATATTAAATAAATTGATAAAATAAATTATTTTGTGATTTTTATGTTTAGATAAATAAAGTTTTTAATTTGGAGCATTTTGGCGAAAGAATCGTCTCGATCGGAATTATAACGAATAAATTATGGACGAAATTCGGTGGAATAATTAATTTATAAATAAATTATTTAAATTAATTTGTGTGCAGCCCAGCCCAGCAGAAAAAAAGAAGAAAAGAAAAGAAAAACCAGAAATCAGGCCCAGCCCGTCCAATTCGCGCAGCCCAGGCGAAGCCCAAACTGGCGCGGCCCGCCTCAAGCCTTCCCCCAGCGCGCACAGCCCTGCACCGAACAACAAGACTGAGATCCGGCGCGCGCCTGCCGAACCGATGCGCCTCTCCTCAGCGCGCGCCTGCCGAACTCCCAGCCGCCCCTTCAGCAGCAGCCTACCGAATTTTGGGAGTTATTTTCAGCTGCTCTCTGCTGATTTCTTTCCAGCAGTTTCCACCCAATTTCCAGCCACTTTCCATCCACTTTCCAACCCAATTTTACAACTTTACAACTCAAACCACCTCTAAACATCATCACAAATCTTTATTACTCATCATTCCATTATTCCACATTTTTTATTGTATTTTTATATTATTTTTGGTAGCTTTCTCCACCTATAAATAGGGTTTCAATTCACTTGTTGAAACACACCTTCTTTGAGGCACACATTTGAGCCTTCTTCGAGAGAAACTTTGGCAAAGTATCTTCAATACAAAGTTTAGAGTTTGAGTCCATATTTCCCAAGTTTATTTCCTCCATCTTCATAAGGTTCCGTCCGCTGTCGGAGAATCGTATGAATACCAATCCATTGTTTTCATCCATCTTGAAAGTGTAACAATTACTCTCCATTTACTCAAACTCTCATTTTTGTTATTGGTTTTGATTATAGTTCAATATATGTGAGGTTTTTCTTACTAATATTTGTTAGTGTTAAATACAATCTCCATGTGTCTTACTTTATGAATTTTAGTTATTTTATACATTTTAGTGCTTCATAATTCAATTCAATGTTAAGTGTTTTATCCGCTGTCGGTGCATTTAAAGTAGAATTGAAGAGACTTAATGTTGATCGCTGTCGGCGCATTCAGTCAAAAACAAAAGGTGAATCATATTGTAAGTGTTGTCCGCTGTCGGTGCATTTATAGTATTGAAAAATGTATGAAGGTAATTAAGACGATTAAGGTAAAATCGTGATTGATTTAATATTTGCAATTATTAGAGTGTTGGTAAGATTTGTGTTTTAAGAAGATCACTTGTACATGAATTAGAATAGAAGTAAAATTAGTTTATCTATGCTTTTACTTATTTACATGATCACAAACCTTTTCAAAACTCCCCTTTTTATTCTTTATTCTTTTATTCCTTTATTCTTTCATACTTTTAGTTTATTAGTCTTTGATTCTTTCATTTCTTTATTCTTTTATTCCTTTACTCTTTAATTTATTGATTCTTTGATTAGTTAATTCTTTAATTCATTTATTATTTAATTCTCTATTCTTTTATTCTTTAAGTCATTAATTCTTTAAATTGTTAATTCTTTGATTATTTAATTATTTAATTCATTATTCTTTTATTCATCTCCCACTAACACATTATTAATGTCCCTAATTTCCCCGGTTAAGAACGATCCCTATTTATCAATACTACATCTACACAAAAAAGGGTTTAAATTGCATAACACTCGAATTACATGTTTAATTTAATTCGTAGTTTGGGCGTAGTTAGTGATGTGGTGTATGTTCCAAAGTTTCGGAGAAATCTAATATCCTTGAGCCAACTAGACTCCAAAGGCTGCAAGGCTTCGTCAGCAGGGGGAGTTATGAAAGTGTCACGTGGCTGCATGGTCCTAATGAAGGGAGAAAAATGTGAAAGTATGTTCTGTCTGATGGGAAAAACTCAGACCTCAAAGGTTGTTAGGAAACAGGATGCACAGGAGAACAGGTACCTGAAGCGGGTCTCGTTTGCGGGCACAGCAGAGACGCTATCTACATGTTTCCAAGTTTCAGACGATGGTGAGAAGGACAATCCTGTTAAGGAAGAGGCAAAGTCGAGGTCCCTCTTCGGAGCCAATTGGTAATTGTTGACTCGGAGCAGCTGCACATATCATTGGCCATTTTGAATCAGGGGGATCTAAGACTGTATGCAACTGATTCGGGGTATGTGTAGTTGGTACAAGAATAAGGCCAATGGAATGCTTGTGAGTATATCAAGCGGTATCTCAATTTGAGATGAACTTCAGGGATTGAAGTGGTGATGCAACATTATCCACCTAAGTCGGCAGGGGGAGATTGTTGAGTTAATGCCTCCTTAGTGGATTATTAATGCATTGGAATTTGATTATGTATTGGAAATAAATACATGGTGTTATTCATTCAACCTTGTAGGAAAAGATTGATGTGGAAGCTTCATGAAGAAGAACATTAATTGAAGAAGGTGCATGAATGGACTTCAATGAAGGATGTTGAAATGTGAGGAAAATGTCCCACATTGGAAAAACAGAATTACAACTTGTGTCTTAAGCATTATATAAGGTGGAGAGCTTGGTCACATTTCAACATCAAGGAGAACACCTCACAAGTGAGTGAGTGCTTCAAGAGTGTGTATAGCTCTTGAGCTAGAGTGATCTTCTTGAGCACTTCAAGAGTGTGTATAGCTCTTGCAGTAGAGTGATCTTCTCGGTGAAGAGAAGGTGAAAAAGTGTGTATAGCTCTTTGGGGTAGAGTGATTTTCTCGGGTTGAGAGAGGGTGTACAAGGGGTATCCTATTGGATACAAGGGCTCGAGTTAGGTATAAACTTGAATAGTGTAATCATGTATTTTGTATTCTCTCATAGTGAAGGAGAAAACTCTCCGAGGACGTAAGCAAGTTAATTGGCCGAATCTCGTTAAATCTTTTGTGTTCTTGGTTTCTTTATTTTCTTTTTCCATCTTTATTGTTAGCAATTGCGTGGCGGAGGATTAATTTCCTAACAAGTGGTATCAGAGCTTCGGTTTATCGATCGTGAGCGGTTTGCCATGGAAAGTTCTAGCGGCTCACATTTCAAGGTGGAGCAGTTTGATAGAAAAGGAAATTTCACTCTATGGCAAAGGAGGGTGAAGGACATCCTAGTTCAACAAGGCCTTGCAAGAACGTTGAAGAGGAAGGATGCGAAGCCAGAGAAGATGTTAGATGAAGATTGGGACGAGTTGGAGTCCAGGTGTGTTAGCACTATTAGGCTTTATATTGCTGACAATATTATAAATAATGTTAATGATGTAGATTCTGCACCTGAGCTTTGGGAGAAAATGGAGAAACTTTATCTTGGGAAAGGCTTGCAAACGAAGCTGAATTTAAAGCGGGATCTCTACAAGCTCAAGATGGGAGAAGGTGCGAATCTCATGGAGCACATGAATGTGTTCAAGGGATTGATAAATCAACTATCAAGAGTTGAGGTTAAAATTGAGGAAGAAGATCAAGCCCTTTTACTTCTTACCTCGCTTCCCGATTCATATGAGAATATTGTTACTACAATTGTGTATGGTAAGGATACACTGAAGATGGAGGATGTAGAATCGACTCTCTTATCACATGAGAAGAGAAGGAAAGCCGATGATTCTCAAGGTTCCGTCTTCATTGCTCATGAACAGAATCGTAAGGGAAGGTCAACTGCGAGGGGATTTAGTGAGCATAGCAGGCCTAAATCCAGAGGCAGAGGAAAGGGCAAGCAATGCTACAAGTGCAAGGAGTGGGGACACATAAAGCCGGATTGTCCATTGATGAAAGAGAAGGACGTTAAGGGCTCAGGTTGCTCCTTGGTTGGCGTAGCGGAGATGTCTAGAGATTTTGGAGAACTTCTCACAGTCTCCAAAGGTAATTACATTTTTTTTTCAAGATTATTGGATATTAGATAGTGGTTGTTCTCATCACCTTTGCTCCAGGAGAGAATATTTTGATATGTTCCATGAAGTCCGAGGATTTGTGATTTGGGGTGATGGCACAAGACGTCGTGTCATGGGTACGGGAACTGTGAAGATCAAGATGTTCGATGGAGCAGTTCGAACATTGGGTGATGTGGTGTATGTTCCAAAGTTCCGGAGAAATCTAATATCCTTGAGCCAACTAGACTCCAAAGGCTGCAAGGTTTCGTTAGCAGGGGGAGTTATGAAGGTGTCACGTGGCTGCATGGTCCTAATGAAGGGAGAAAAATGTGAAAGTAAGTTCCGTCTGATGGGAATCACTCAGACCTCAAAGGTTGTTAGGAAACAGGGTGCACAGGAGAACAGGTACCTGAAGTGACAGGACCCGCCCTGATCCCACGGGGACCACAAGGGGACGTGCCCTGCTCCCGTCTGACACCCAAAATAACATACCAATTTTAACCTCAAATGTTCAAATTAATAAATAACCAAATAAAGTTATACATCAAATCCAAGTTTAACAGATGTCAGACAAGGGATGAAAACCAAATTACAAATTTCGAGCACGAATCTAAAATAATCCTGCTGGTCAAACCACCGGACATGGGTTCAGATACGCAGAAGTAGATCTATGCCTCCGCCTGAGGATCCTCCTCTACCTCAGTAGCACAGCCTGGAGGGGTTACCAAAACATTAAGGGTGAGTGGGTCGAAACTCAAGTTTATAAAACCGTTTAATAAGTAAAACATATAATTTACCCCTCCGTTTTCCAAACATGCATGCATCAGAATTTAAAACCATAAATCATATAATATGAATCATAAGGCATGTAATTAAAACCATAGACATAATTATAGCCACTGCACTATACACTCCAATCCTGACATCCCCGATGTCTGACGTCCCTGACGTCCAATAAGGTCACAGTCCCAAGGCTACGCGTGCCACTCGGGGTCTCAATCCCGAATCCAATCCTCGAACCCTGTCCGGGTACGGCATCTCAAATGCCTAGCGTCCTAGACGCTCGACGTCCCTGACGTCCAATTATAGCAATCCTGCTCCTGAGTCATTTTACGGTCCGGTTCCTCCGTAGAATGACCCCTCGCAGGCAATGCGCCGTGACCACTCCGAGGTACCACATCCGGTGGAGGAAGTATCATAAGAATGGATCTATACTGTGCAGTACCAAATACATTTTATTGTTATCCACATGCAACACAATATACATAGATAAAATCCAAAACCAATCTTTAAGTTTCATCAGACGGGTCTCAAACCCAAAAACCGTGAAACGTGCCATAACCATAATTTCAACATCATCAAAGCCGTTTCATGATTCAAGTTCCAAGATCTGTACTGGTTCCTCAAAGCTCAAATCCTCTCGGAGTTCGATAGGTTGTTCTTCCAGTACATGGGAAGCATCATGTACGTACTTCCGCAGCATCGATATGTGGAAAACATCGTGAACTCTAGAAAGTTCTAGAGGTAGTGTCAATCTGTAAGCAACCTGGCCAATCCTCTCCACGATCTCATATGGTCCGATAAAACGCGGACTCAGTTTCCCCCGTCGACCAAAACGGATAATCCCTTTCCACAGAGCTAACTTCAGGAAGACAAAATGACAGGACCCGTCCCCGAAGGACATAGATAACCGTGCCCGGTCCTGCTCCCGTCTGACAAGTCAATTGAAAGTCCGAAACAACCCTTCAGCACCTGCCAGACAAGGGAATTTTGCGCCTGTGCCCACACATACCTCCGCCTCTGGAATAGCCTCGATCAATGCGCCACGACCTGAAGGGTTAATAAAACAGAAAAGGTGTGAGTGGACAAAAATGACCTCTTATAAAAACATTTATCAAAATACATTCTTACCCTCCAGTTTTCACAAACTCGCATGCATATCGTAAAACATGAGTAATAGTATGAAATCATTCAAGTATGAACAGTGGACCGATAAAACCAAACCATATTTTCCCATGGTCCACAAAAACTCATGTTCATCAAATCAGTTCATGTTGTAAAACATCAATCCCGGCTCTCAGGCCAAAACATGTGAAAACATAATCACTGGCCACAAAGGCCAAAAACCCGTACTCAATACCAGTACGTCATCACAAATAACCTCAATCAGCACTAATCACAAGTGCACAATAAATATATCAATCCAATCAATCCGCACTACTCACACGTGCCAATATCCAGTCACTCTCTCGGGAACAGACACCTCTGGGCTCAACCCCCTCGGGCTCAGTCACCTCTGGGCGAACACATCCCCAGGCTCAGACCCATCCGAGTGGTACATCCAGCTCAGTCTCATCCGAGAAGCTGACTACCATAGGATCAACTCATGATCCTACAATCACATCTGCACTACTCACAAGTGCACAATCACATCATCCATATAACCCGTCACGATATCAATGCAACGCGTGCAACTCGGTGTCTCATGTCCGAGTACATCCCCCAGGATCTACGACGTCTGAGGGGATATCAACTCTAGGATCAACGACGTCTAGAGGATATCATCATAACCCCACGCTCCTGCGAGTGAGCCTCCCTCGGAGCTACTCATCTCCAAGCAATGGATCGTGACTACTCCAGGATCTTCGACGTCTGGAGGAGACTATCAATCACAAAGGATGGTATATGTGGAACAGGTCACCAAAAACCAGTAATCTCATTTTACAATCATTTATGGTCTCAAATCAAGTCAAAACATTTCAGTAGGGTCTATGCCCGAGACATAGCTTTGACAAATCAAGTTCCACAAAACCATCATTAAACAGTGTCCAGGATTCACTTTATAAATCAAAATCATCAATTTAATCATATTCACATGTGACTCCAAATCCGAGTCAAAATCACTATTCACTTGGGTCACAAGCCCAAAATACCATTTTCACGCAAATCCGTGCAACCGTAACCCGAGTTGCCACGATCACGTAAATCCATAAATCAATCACTGACTCATAATCCGAGCCCAAATATCATTTTCAATCCGGGCCTAGCCCAAAAACATCAATTTCAATCCGGACTCATAAACCAAGTCCAAACATCATTTTTACCAAATTTCGTAATTTCTCGAAAATCGCCCAAAAATAATAATATAATAATCATAAAACTGAGAAAATCGAGAAATCACCGGATTGAAATACCATCATGCCACATCATATCAAATCATATAATAAAGCATTTAAAATCATATATGCATGCATCACAGTTAGAAAACAAAAGTCCACTCACACACACCGTTCAAAACGATCCGTTTCCGAGCTGCACGTTTTTCCGTAAAATCTGGAAATCGCAACTCCTGCCCAAAATCATTATAGAGGGTTACTAACATCTCAAAATACAACATATAATTTTCCCCAATTTTTTCGGGATTTAAATACGTATTTTTAACGTAAAACAAAACTTCGGATACGCGGAACATTATCGAAACAAGATCCGATTTCCCCGAAACCAACGTCAAAATGTTCGTTACACTGAGAGGATCAAAAGTCATGTTGACCTCACCTTGAGACTAGGCTGGACGCGCCCTCACGCGCCGCCGTGAGTGGCTGCGCGTGAAATCCACGCGCCAGCTACAGTGTCACCAGCCTAACCCGTTTGTCTGTAAAACGGGCCGTTCAACCCGCGATCAGACCCGGTTTCAATCCTATCAATTCGACACTGAATTCATCAATTGAACATTCAATTAGTTTCGTTTCAAGTCTAATTAGAGGTCTGAAACATCAATTACATGGAACCTTACCTCTAACCTCACGATCACAGATGATCATTCGAAGAACACCCCGCACACTGTTCATCATCAGAACTCCCTCAATTTCAATCGATTCCTCTCAATTGATTCAACCAGAAGCATCAAGGGACTCAGGTAAACCTTTTCCCCAAATCAATTGAATCAATTCGTGGCTCAAACTCCACGACTCAAACTCGATTCTTCGAAGAACAGCCGTCACTGTGCAACCATGGAGTTCCGTCAATCTCAACCCGTTTTCTTCCAATTGATGAACCCAGAAGCATCGTGGGATCCTCAGGAACACAATCCCCACATCAATTTCGTCAATCAAAGCCTCAATTTCCTCGACTCAACCTCGAAATTTCAGAGACCACCTTCCTTCAGTTCTTCCTCAATTCGACCCCAATTCCCTTCGTTCTTGTTGCAGATCGATTCGTATTGATCCCAGAAAGCTAAATGAGGCTTCAATTCCACTCCTCACGGCTCAATTCTTCCAATTTGATTTTCCCCCCAAATTGTCTAAAATCCGAAATTCAATTCCTCAGCTCACTCCCAATCTCCCGTGTTTACCCAGTTGAATCCATCTCTCAAAGCTCTCAAATTCCCCTCAAAACTGGTTGTGAAAGGGAGCTGAATTCTCCCAATTCTGCTGCTCAATGCTCATGGGTAAGAAAAACAAAGAAGAAGAAAATTAAGGAGAAAATGGAGGAAATGATGAAGGATAAATGATGATGTTGTAATGATGGTGTTGGGAGGGAAACATGGAGCTGGAAACAAGGGATGGGTGACACTTGTCACTCATCCGGATGTGCACAGTCACCGGGTACTGTTCATATTAAAATATTATTTTAATCCCGGTTCGTTCGGTTAATCGAGCCCGATTCCGTGACCATAACTTCGTCGTCGAATCTCCGATTTCGGCATGCCGCCTGTCGTTGGATTCGTATCGATGAGACATAGGTAACGGTCCTTGGCCCTTGTCCATCGGACCTCCCGATCAAAAAGTCAACATTTGGCCCCTAATATGCCAAATTACCAAAATACCCCTCAACTTCCGAACATCATAACTTTCTCTACGAATGTCGGAATCGAACGTGCCACCTGTCTATGAACTCGTGACGTCCCGAACTACGTCACAGTCATTGGTCAAAGTCTGTTTGACCGCCCGAACTAAAAGTTAACATTTTGCCCACGCTAGGGGCAAAACGGTCATTTTGCACGTTTCGTCCGATTTCACTCAACTAATCCCCGATTAGTCATTATAAATCATAATTAATTAATATTCAATCCCGATATTTGGGACGAGTCATTACATAAAATCTCCCACTTCAAATTCCAAGTCTCGAATCCGTCGATCGGCATAACTCTTCTGGCGATCTTGTGTCGCCTTCAATCTTTCCTTGATGACACGAACAGTTTCCAGGGTTAAGTCCATCAACTCCGGCCCTACAGCCGCTCGTTCCCCTATCTCCATCCAGTAGATAGGTGTCCTGCACTGTCGACCATACAGTGCCTCATAGGGTGCCATCCCGATACTTGCTTGATAGCTGTTGTTGTAAGCGAATTCCATCAATGGAAAATGAGTATCCCATGAATCCTGAAACTGTAGCACACAAGACCTCATCATGTACTCCAGGGTCTGAATGGTCCTTTCAGACTGCCCATCGATCTGTGGATGGAAAGCAGTACTGAAACGTAGGGTTGTTCCCAAAGTAGTTTGCAAACTCCGCTAGAACCTGGAAGTGAAACGAGGATCACGATCGGACAAGATCGATTCCGGCGTACCATGCAATCATATGATTTCCTTTATGAACAATTGAGCCAGTCAGTTAGGTTTATAAGTCTCCTGAACTGGCAGAAAATGGGCTGACTTGGTTAGCCGGTCCACGATCACCCATACTCCGTCAACTTCACTTTGAGTCCTTGGAAATTTAAAGACGAAGTCCATGGTGATGTGATCCCACTTCCACTCAGGAATCGGAAGTGTCTGCATAGCCCCAAACGGTCTCTGCCGTTCCGCCTTAACCTGCTGACAGGTTAAGCATTTGCTTACGAACTCCGCAATGTCCTTCTTCATTCATGGCCACCAATAATGGCTCCGAAGGGTACGGTACATCTTTGTACCTCCCGGATGCATAGCATAAGCCGAACTATGGGCCTCCTCCAGAATCTCGGCCCGTAACTCTGCCACTGCAGGTACACACAAACGGCCCAATCTCACAAGTGCTCTAACATCCCGGATGGTAAAATCCTGTCTCCCATCCGCATCGACCTCAATCCTGTAAATACAGAGTATCGGATCCTGAAGTTGTCCTTCGATGATCCGATCAATCAGCACTGGTCGTACATGAAAGCTGGCCAACAAAGCTCCATACTCATCCGTATTCAAAATAACTCCCGTCTTCCGGAGTTCCACCAGCAAAGGAAGATACACCATCCCCAGGTGTGCAACTGATCATGCTGACTTCCTACTGAGTGCATCTGCCACCACATTGGCCTTACCCGGATGGTACTCAATTGTACTGTCATAATCCTTCAGCAGCTCTAACCATCTCCGTTGTCTCATGTTAAGCTCCTTCTGAGTGAATAGGTACTTGAGGCTCTGGTGGTCGGTGTATATCCGGCACGTTGCGTCGAATAGGTAATGTCTCCAGATTTTTAGGGCATGAACCACCGCTGCCAACTCCAAATCATGGGTAGGGTAGTTCAACTCATGAGTCTTTAGCTGCTGGGATGCGTAGGCGATAACCTTACCAGTTTGCATCAACACGCAGCCCAAACCTTGTAGCGATGCGTCACTAAAGACCACGAATTCTCCACTGTCATCCGGCAATGCGAGGACAGGTGCAGTGGTCAATCGATCCTTCAACTCTTGAAAATTCCAATCACACTGCTCGTCCCAAATAAAATTTACTCCCTTCCGAGTCAATCGAGTCAACGGTGCCGCATTTTTGGAGAAACCCTCCACAAACCTCCGGTAGTAACCTGCTAACCCGACAAAACTCCGTACCTCCGTTACCGTTGTCGGTCTAGCCCAGTTAGTCACCGCCTCTATTTTCTTGGGGATCCACGCTAATCCCGTCCGTTGATATCACATGTCCCAGAAAACCAATACTGCCCAGCCAAAACTGACACTTGCTCAGCTTAGCGTACAACTGTTCCTGTCTCAGCTTCTCCAACACCAACCGTAGATGTTCCTCATGTGCTCGGGCACTCCTTGAGTACACCAAGATATCATCGATGAACATAATCACGAATTTATCCAAGTAGGGTCGGAAGACCCAGTTCATCAGATCCATGAATGCTGCTGGAGCATTCGTCAAGCTGAAAGGCATCACAAGGAACTCGTAGTGTCCGTAACGGGTTCGAAAGTAGTTTTTTGGAATATCCTTCTCCGAAATCCTCAATTGGTGATACCCAGACCGCAAATCAATCTTCGAAAAGCACTGTGCTCCCCACAACTGGTCAAAAAGGTCATCGATCATGGGTAGAGGATACTGGTTCCTCAGTGTCACCTTGTTGAGTTGTCGATAGTCAATACACAAACGGGGACTCCTTCCTTCTTCTTTACAAACAACACCGGTGCTCCCCATGGTGAAGTACTCGGTCGGACGTATCCTAAATCCACCAACTCCTGCAACTGAGTTTTGAGTTCTCGTAACTCAGCGGCGCCATCCGGTATGGTGTCTGGGATATAGGTCGGGTACCGGGGAGTAGTTCAATTGTAAACTCGATCTCCCGTGATGGTGGTAATCCAGGTAAGTCTTCCGTGAACACATCCGGAAACTCACGTACCACTGGTATCTTGTCGATACCAGGAGTATCAACCTGCTCCGACACGACATGCGCCAGATAACCCTGGCATCCCTTTCGTAGAAGTTTGGTAGCAGTAAGTGAAGAAATCACTTCAGGAGGCGAACCATCACGTTCCCCCTGAAAGATAACCTCCGGCAAACCTGGACTTCGCAGAATCACTTGCCTGCTACAACAATCGATGAGCGACCCATGCTCCGATAGCCAATCCATCCCCAAAATCACATCGAAGTCATGGATATCCAGGATAATCAAGTCCGCTGGCAAATCCACATCCTCAATTCTCACCGGGCACCTTTGAATCACCTGATTCACAAGGTACACGATGCCCATCGGGGTGCCAACACCCATTTCGCAATCTAAGGCTAATACCACACAATCAAGCATACCAGCACAACTCCTCGAAATAAAAGAATGTGTAGCCCCCGCATCCATCAATACACGTACAAGAATGTGTAGCCCCCGCAGCGTCGACCATATCTCTCATAGAAGCATGAGTAGCAGCAGTCACACTTGCCCGGATCTCCCCTCGGAGTCTAAGCTCAAACCTTTGGCATTTGTCCTCCTCCGTGCTCACGAATGATGCAGCGAACCGGGATAGTTTCCCAAAAGTCTGCTCGTAGTCCGCAACGGACATATCCCCCTGCTCCAGCCGCAGGAACTCTGCCTCCCGTGCCGCGCGAAACGATCGCGGGTAGTACTGGTCCATAAATTGAGAACAGAAGACCTCCCAAGTAGTGGTATGGACAGACCATCCATACATTTCGAGGCCGTGCCACCACTGATAGGCTCCTCCTTCCAGTAAGAAGGCCGCCAAGGTCACCCGCTTGCCCGGAGGGCAGTGCATCACCGTGAAGATCCTTTCCCACTTGGTGATCCAATCATGAGCATCTTCGGGGTTTGATCCCCCGCGGAAAGGAGTGGCTCCCAAACGCTGAGTGTGACAACTCGTCCCGAGAGCCGGGATTAGTAGTGTGATTAAGGTGGGATTAGGGAGGCTAATCGGTGGTTAGTTGGTTTCGTTGGGGTCGTTAGGGTAGAATGACGATTTTGCCCCTAGTTTGGGCAAAAAGTTGACTTTTAGTTCGGGTGGTCCGATGGACTTTGACCGGTGACCAGGACGCAGTTTAGGACGTCACGAATCCATAGGCAGGTGGCACGCCCGATTCCGACATCCGAGGAGGAAGTTACGATGTTCGGAAGGTTGAGGGTATAACCGTAATTTGGTTAAAAGAAGGGGAATAGTTGACTTTTTGGACGATCGGGCTTTGGTACGTTGACCAAGGATGGTTAGATAGATCTCGTTGTCCTGAGTTCGATGACAGGCGGCACGTATTCATTGGACTTACGATGTGGGAGTTACGGGTCAAGGAAGTTAGTGGCAAAATTGTAAAATTGGGTAAAATGAGGGGCAGTTTAGTCTTTCAGGTGTTTGGGGATTTGTGCACAGAGAAGACAGATGAAGGGCTGAGATTGGGCCATGTGGGGAGAAAAAGGGAGAGGATGGTGGCACGTGTTGGGGGGCTAGAGGTTTCTGGTGTGCACGGTCCCAATTATTTGGGGTGCCCGTGCTGTGTGTGTCGTGTGTGTGTGTTGGAAGAACAGAAACAGAGGGAGATCGTGAGGAAAAATTGAGGGGTGATCGTGGTTGCTGGTGAGTTCTGGTGAGTGAGGAGTGATTAGAAGAAGGTTGAGAGATGCCGGGGTGGTGTTGTTAAGGTTCGAAGGGTGCTGGTGGTGTGTGAGTGAGTTAAGAACACACGGGGAAAATCAGAGAAAACAGGGAGGAGGTGCGAGCTTGTGGTGGTGTTGTGGCCGTGTACTGTGCAACTGACCTCGAGAGGAGGCCGAGGCGGCTTTGTGGACCCCAGAGGAAGCGGAGGCGAGCACGGCGGTGACCGATTGCAAGTAATTCCTAAGTCCTGTGTTCGATGCTCTGTTTTCCCGTCAAGTTTCAAAGTGGAAGTCGTGAGTCTAGGGGTTGAAGCGATGGGTCTAGAGTGATCTAGAGTCTTAGGAGGTTACTGGTTGTGCTGCCGTGACGGGAGGTGCACAGTGGTGGTTGGCACGACGGAGGGGACTCTGTGTACTCTGTTTTCCGTGAGTTTCAGACAGGAAGTCGTAGACTTGGGGAGTGAGTCGAGGGTTTCTGTGAGTTGGGTGTGACTTAGTGAGGTCTTAGGAAGAGTTTATGGTCGGCACCGTGAAAGGGGAAGACCTGGGTGGCCGGAGAAGGAAACAGGGGTTTATCGGGTTCTGGTTTCGAGCTTCAGTCGACAAGGATGAGGCCGTGTCGAGGTACTTGGAGTTGGGGAAAGGATAGGGTAGGACTGAACAAAGCTGTTGGTGAAGAAAGGAGGTGTTTTGGTGCAGGCACGGCGGAGAACCGCTGACGCCGGTTCAAGTTGCAGGCTACTGTGTTGAACCGGGTCGACGTGAGGTTGAAGGTGCACTGTAGCAGGCGCGTGAGGGCCACGCGCAGCCACTTTGGGCGGCGCGTGGGGGCGCGTGCGGCGGTTCTGGGGAAAATGGTCAACATGGTTTTTGGTCCAGGAGTTGTGTTGAGTCCATTGGAATTGGTTTCGGGTTAATCGGACGCCGAATCGAAGTAGTTCCGCGAGGGTGAAGGTTTAGGGTTCCGGTTCGTTACGTTTGGACCCGGGGATTTGTGAGGGAATGTAGGTGGATCCTCGTGAATGTGTTAGTAACGTACTTTAGCGGTTGTTGACAGGATCGGGAGTTCCCGAGGAAGCTGAGGAACGTGCAGGACGCTCGGGACGCGATTGAGGGCTCGGTACTGTGAGTGGACCCCTTTCCTTAAACTCAAACATGCATACCTGTTTTCTATACTTGTTTTATGTACGTGATTTCATGCTTGTTGGATTTATGATGTGGTTTATTATATATATTCGCACATTTTTTGAGAAAGTACGGTTTTCAGCACGTTTTACGAGAAATGTTTGATTTCTGATTTCGATGCCATGATTTGGGATTTCAAATGATAAGTGATTTTCAATGGTTATCAATGGATTTAAGACATGATTTGATAAGCGAGGTTTTCGGTTTTGCAATTGGATTTCGAGAATCGAGATTTGGTTTTAAAGTTGAAAAGTGGAATTCTGGATTTGGGTTCGGAATGACGGTTCTGGATGCCGGAAGGGCATCCGACCAGTGATTTCGGATTCGGGTTTGGATGTGGATTTAGAAATGGTTTTCAAATGGTTTTGGATTGAATTTGCTGGAGCTGGTTATTGGGTTTAAAGACCCGGATATTGTGATTGACGGGGGACGGGCCCAGATTGGGTTTAAGGACCCGGATTGAGTTTAAAGACTCGGGAGTTTAAAGACTCGGATATATTGATATTTCCCCCGTAGGCCTGTTGAGTTTAAAGACTCGGGAGTTTAAAGACTCGGATATTATTGAGGCCTGGATTGAGTTTAAAGACTCGGGAGTTTAAAGACTCGGATAGGTCCAGCAGGTTTGATCGGAAAATGATGTTTTACGCTATGGTTTTATGATGCTGGTGATATAATTTCTATAACTATAGTGTTTCTGTTTCTTATGATGTGGTTTATGGTAATTTGGTCTATAACTGTTTTATGAACGGGGTTATGCATGTGGTTTCAAAACGGAGGGTGAAACTTGGTTTTTATTAAAATGGTTTTAGAACTTTTCTTTTATTTATGGTCCACTCACATCTTCTGTTTTAACTTGCCCTCCAGGTTGTGGAGCTAGCGCGGGGTCTTGACGTCGAGGCAGTGTCTGAGGCATAGAAGTGACGAGCGGGATCCCAGAGTGTTTAAGTTTTTCTTCCGCGTGCGTGTAATTATCATCGGTTTTTATTTCCTTGTAATTCGTACTATGCTCTGTAAAACTCTAACTTCGGGATTTATTGAGTGCTTTCTCCTGCGTCTGACTGTTTTTGGGTCGGGGGTCAGACGGGAGCAGGATTTACCTCGGGTTTCGGGGTGAAACTGGGGTGGGTCCTGACACTGAGCCCGCTCAATGCTTGCGCATTCCATTTCCCTTTCCAGATCCTCGTCAGTTCGTGTATGAGGAATCCTCCTTGGAGGCATAACCAACTGTCAAGAGGCATAGATCAGATAACATTATCCTTAAACTCGAAAAGTAACTAGTACTAATCGCTAGTCTAGCATGCTGACCACAACCTAGTGCTCTGATACCAAGCTGACAGGACCCGCCCCGATCCCACGGGGACCACAAGGGGACGTGCCCTGCTCCCGTCTGACACCCAAAATAACATACCAATTTTAACCTCAAATGTTCAAATTAATAAATAACCAAATAAAGTTATACATCAAATCCAAGTTTACCAGATGTTAGACAAGGGATGAAAACCAAATTACAAATTTCGAGCACGACTCTAAAATAATCCTGCGGGTCAAACTACCCGACATGGGTTCAGATACGCAGAAGTAGATCTATGCCTCCGCCTCAGGATCCTCCTCTACCTCAGTAGCACAGCCTGGAGGGGTTACCAAAACATTAAGGGTGAGTGGGCCGAAACTCAAGTTTATAAAACCGTTTAATAAGTAAAACATATAATTTACCCCTCCATTTTCCAAACATGCATGCATCAGAATTTAAAACCATAAATCATATAATATGAATCATAAGGCATGTAATTAAAACCATAGACATAATTATAGCCACTGCACTATACACTCCAATCCTGACATCCCCGATGTCTGACGTCCCTGACGTCCAATAAGGTCACAGTCCCAAGGCTACGCGTGCCACTCGGGGTCTCAATCCCGAATCCAATCCCCGAACCCTGTCTGGGTACGGAATCTCAAATGCCTAGCGTCCTAGACGCTCGACGTCCCTGACGTCCAATTATAGCAATCCTGCTCCTGAGTCATTTTACGGTCCGGTTCCTCCGTAGAATGACCCCTCGCAGGCAATGCGCCGTGACCACTCCGGGGTACCACATCCGGTGGAGGAAGTATCATAAGAATGGATCTATACAGTGCAGTACCAAATACATTTTATTGTTATCCACATGCAACACAATATACATAGATAAAATCCAAAACCAATCTTTAAGTTTCATCAGACGGGTCTCAAACCCAAAAACCGTGAAACGTGCCATAACCATAATTTCAACATCATCAAAGCCGTTTCATGATTCCAGCATGTGAATATATGTAAATCAGAAAACATTTAAGCATGCAAGGGTTTAATGAAATCGGCCCCACTCACAGTACGATCCCGCGGTGAATCTGCGCGTACGGACCTGTACCGGGATTATCGTACAATTCCTATCAGTCCAAATCACACGTAAGGGTCACTACAAGTCTTAAACATTTAACCAAAAAGTCCAAAACAGAAACCGGCTCGGGGAACCCGTCCAACACGTTTCTCGAGACAACCGGCCCTAAACTGACCCATCAAAACTATCTCAGATCAACATGGTTAATTCACCAAAAATGTTCAGAATGATGAGAGGAAAAAAATTCATGTTGATCGTGATCAGAGATAAGGTCCAACGTGCCCTCACGCGCCGCCCAAAGTGGCTGCGCGTGAAAGTCACGCGCCTGACACTGTAGCTACAATGTCACCACCTTCACCCGTTTGTCTGTAATACGGGCCTGCCACCCGCGGCTTGACCCGGTTAATTAACCCTCAATTTCCACTTGATTTCACTCGTATTTGATCCTAACATGTTCATTAACTATCTAATTTAGGTTCTGAGACACTAATCAGCCTCAACAAGTCCCTAATCGACCCATCGACCCGTGATCAACCAAACGGGTCAATCACCAGAACTTCCTGGTTTCCCAACCATTGTCCAATTAACTTAACAGGAAGCATAATAGGATCAAAACAAACTAAAATGAATGATCAATTGTGCCTGAAAGTACCTGAAGGTTGTCGTCCCAAGCTCTGCAATTTCTCTGAAAACGGCAGCCTCCGTCCCAGCTCAACCGTGGCTGGTTCCCCTTGATTTCGATGTGGTTGAGTTCCAAATACTCCTAGAAGACTAAACCAGGCCTTGTTTGGTCCAACAATCACCAGAAATCAAAACCCGATTTTCCCTCCAATTTTCCAGAAATGGTTTTCTCTGGTTTTCCCCTCCAATTCTCAGTCCTCACTGCAGCAGAGTGAAGCACACTTAAATCCCATTCAGTTTAAACAATCCTTACCAGCCAACAGCTCGTGGAAGCCTCACTGTCCACTGAGAAATGTTTCCCGCAAAAGTTCGAATCTTGAATTAACAAATAGTGTCCATGATCAGCCACGTTCTGATGTCTATAGGGCTTTAAACAATCCCAGCTTTCCAACTCACACACTAATTAAACAATTGGGACTCAGAACCACCGCACACGGTGGTGCAGCAATTGTTCCCCTGCAGTTCCTACAGTGACCAGGGGTGAAATGACCAAAATGCCCCTGGTTCAATAATTACCAAAATGCCCTTTACTTTCTAGACCCATAACTCAGTCATACGAAGTCCGATTTCAACGTGCCGCCTGTCAACGGACTCAGAGCATCGAGACCTACCTAACGGTCCTTGAGTCGTGTGAAAATTAGTTGCCAAACGAAAAGTCAACATTTTCGCCCCTATCGTCCAAATTACGGTAATGCCCCTGAACTTCGATAGTCATAACTTTTGCCCTGATCGTCCGAATTGGACGTGCCACCTGTCTATGGACTCATGACGTCCCAAACTACGTCACGGTCATTGGTCAAAATCCATTTGACCCTCAAATCAAAAGGTCAACAATTTGGCAATACTATTCAGAGGGGTAAAAATGTCAATTCATACATTAAATTACAATCTTGAAATCCTCGAATTTTCGGGGCGTTACATGAAGCGGGTCTCATTTGCGGGCACAGCAGAGACACTATCTACATGTTTCCAAGTTTCAGACGATGGTGAGAAGGACAATCCTGTTAGGGAAGAGGCAAAGTCGAGGTCCCTCTTCGGAGCCAACTGGTAATTGTTGACTCGGAGCAGCTGCACATAGCATTGGCCATTTTGAATCAGGGGGAGCTAAGACTGTATGCAACTGATTCGGGGTATGTGTAGTTGGTACACGAATAAGTCCAATGGAATGCTTGTGAGTATATCAAGCGGTATCTCAATTTGAGATGAACTTCAGGGATTGAAGTGGTGATGCAACATTATCCACCTAAGTCGGCAGGGGGAGATTGTTGAGTTAATGCCTCCTTAGTGGATTATTAATGCATTAGAATTTGATTATGTATTGGGAATAAATATATGGTGTTATTCATTCAACCTTGTAGGAAAAGATTGATGTGGAAGCTTCATGAAGAAGAACATTAATTGAAGAAGGTGCATGAATGGACTTCAATGAAGGATGTTGAAATGTGAGGAAAATGTCCCACATTGGAAAAACAGAATTACAACTTGTGTCTTAAGCATTATATAAGGTGGAGAGCTTGGTCACATTTCAACATCAAGGAGAACACCTCACAAGTGAGTGAGTGCTTCAAGAGTGTGTATAGCTCTTGAGCTAGAGTGATCTTCTTGAGCACTTCAAGTGTGTGTATAGCTCTTGGAGTAGAGTGATCTTCTCGGTTAAGAGAAGGTGAAAGAGTGTGTATAGCTCTTTGGGGTGGAGTGATTTTCTCGAGTTGAGAGAGGGTGTACAAGGGGTATCCTATTGGATACAAGGGCTCGAGTTGGGTATAAACTTGAGTAGTGTAATCTTGTATTTTGTATTCTCTCATAGTGAAGGAGAAAACTCTCCGAGGATGTAGGCATGTTAATTGGCCGAACCTCGTTAAATCTTTTGTGTTCTTGGTTTCTTTATTTTCTTTTTCCATCTTTATTGTTAGCAATTGCGTGGCGGATGATTAATTTCCTAACATTAGAGATATTGAAGAGGATACATATGCTAATATGAAAAAAGAACCCATACACACGTAGCTTTGTCTCTTTATCGCACAAATTTTTCTAGTAACATTACATTTGACTCGAAAATTACACATAATTTTCAATTTGCTTCAAAGCACCCATTCAGTTTACTATACACAAAATGGAAGTTAAATGAAATAGTAATGAAAGTGCAAAATGACTAATAATCCACAACGTTACATTTGTCTTTAAAATTTTAAAAATCTGACCCAAAATCCAACCAATTAAAATTATACTAAATACAATTGATATGGTATTATAATTAGATTTTAATTTTTTAAATTGTAGAATACCAAACTATACCAAATCGATTAAAATTGTTGGTATAGTTTCAATATTGCTCAAATACCGAATCACTGAGATGAGTTATACAGGGAAAAGGGAAGGTGGAAGAGAGCGATCTTCCAGAGCTCATGTATTTGAAGTTGGTGTTGAAGGAAAGTTTTAGACTTCACCAGCCATTAGCCTTTCCTTGCTCCGAGGGAATCAGCCATTAGCCTTTCCTTGCTCCGAGGGAAACCTTGGAGAGTTGCAGGATCAAAGTGTATGAAATTCCAGCCAAAACAATGGTGTTTGTGCATGCAAAAATGATAGGAATTGAAGTGACCCAAAATGTTGGCAGAACCCAAAATAATTCATTCCTGAAAGGTTCTTGGAGAGTTCAGTTGATTACAAAGGAAATCTTTTTCAGTTTCTGCTCTTTGGGGACTAGAAGGAGGGGTTGCCTTGGCATTAACTATGTTGTGATGCAATTTGAGCTTGCACTTGCAAATCTTCTTTATGGGTTCGAATTGGAAATGCCAGATGGATTGGGCAGAGAAGAGTTGGACATGGCAGATGCTGCTGGGATCACAGTTGCCATTTGTTTACACCCGAAATAAACCACTTCGGGTTTGGAGAGGATTTTTAAGAAATTAAAGACCCAATCTGATTTTTGGCCAAAACCCAGCTCGTACCCACAGATGGATAATGGGGAAACGTGATCGTAATTTACGCAATTACACTGATACGGCGCCGAAACCGTCAGAAGGGGCAAGAGGGATGTGCTACTAAGCCACCGCGATGGAGATGGACGTGAGAATACACATGTTGATCATCTGTACTCTCATGCCGCCTATAAAAAGAGAAGAAGCTCTCTTCTTTAAGGACAAGATTGAAGATCAAGATTCAGTTCTCATCTCAACACTTCTCAGTTCTTACCAAGAACACCCTGCTTTCCTCCCAATCTAACTTGCATCTCAAGTTCGTTTTGGGAGACTTCCCGACCACCTCACTCCCTGACATCATCATGTCTTTTTATTTCTTTTTCAAGAACTTCAAACTGCTAGCTTTTTCACTTTTTAGTGAAAATGGTAGCACGCCGTCCCTGGAACATATAAGTAGGTTCTAGGCCCAGTATGTAGCTCTTAAAAATAATTTCTATCTCAAACTATGCATGTTCAACAACTCTCTGGATGGAGATGCTTTTTCTTGGTAAACTTCTTTCCAAAAGCCTCCAGACACACTTGGGTACAAATGGTGGCCAAGTTCCATGAAGAGTTTTACTAGGTTGAGCCTGAGGTCATGATCAGTGGCCTAACAGACAACAAGGAGAGCATGAGACTACTCAGAGCTTCATCGCTAGGTTTGAACGGCTAAAGATGAAGTGTGGGTTCCACATGAGCAACAGCCAAATGGTAGCCATTGCATATAGATCACTAAGGTTCTCGCTTAGTAAGAACTTCCCCGATACCACTTTCTTATACTTTCAAAAGATAGTGGCATCTATGTCAAAATTTGAAAGACTTCTGGAAGAATAACAACGACGGAAGCATAACTCTAAAGTACCTCCTTTATACAAAAACAAGATACTTGCTTAATAGGTGAACCACAAAGATATTGCGGAAGAATCCTCGGAAAATAGAGAGGGGCAGGAACTAGTGGCAACTATAGTTGAGATCCAGACTTCAGGTAAGGGACTTGATCATCAAATCATTGGTTAAATCTGTGTGGGATCAGAAACCCTTTAATCCGACTGAAGGATAGTTTACTAACAAAGTCCCGATTTTTACTTTATATCTATTTGATTTGACCAAAGCTGGAGAGATATATGATGAACTGGTCAAAGAAAATGTGATCAGGCTTGATCCCAAGCAAGAGATGCCTAGACCAGAAGAGATCAAGGGAACACAATTCTACAAATGGCATGTACCATCACACCACTCCACCACAAATTGTGCTCAGTTCAGGAATACAATCCAAGCTTGATCAACCATGGGTATATCGCTCTAGCCCCATTACCAAAGATGTCAATGACAATAGGCACTAACCCATTTCCTTTGGCGTCACTTAACATGGTCGACCTATAATGATTACAGCCTGAAAAAGGTAATGTGAGCAAGGAGGATCAGCCAAGGGCTCCCAAGGAAACGCAAGGGCCTAAAGGATTATTAGCTTCGATCGTTGGGGGTTTGGTCATGTGTGAAAAGTGCAGGACATAGTGTGTACTTAAAATCCCCACCTCAGCCACGAACATAGACCTAGAACTTGAGAGGTCAAGAGACAAACGTGGCGAGGACCTCCTCAACTGTCCTAAAAGTCAACACTTTGACCTTTGGTCAAAAAGTCAAGTCTTCAACTTAGGGGCAAAATGACCATTTCCACATGCAATCTATGTGAGGTCGGTTTCATAATTACAAGCCTACAAAGACTTCTTTCCTCCAAAGATGTAATTTTTGGGTACTAAATTTTCGTAGGATATATGTGCAGTGAGAAGCCGGGACGCCACAATTTCAATGTCCTCAAAAAGCTTGTCCTGCTATAGCACTATTATGAGAGCTAGAAATGGCGGGCGTCCTACACAAGACTGTTTATTCACTCATCAAGTTGTTTATAGATAGAGGCAATTATCAAATTTTCGTGAACTTGTCTTTGGATCAAATTTTTTTCATCAGTTGGTACAATATTGCAGCCTACTCAAGATTTGGAACTTAAACAAGTTATCAGGAGTGCTTGGTGTTTTCAATTGCCAAAGGGCAGGAAAGTGGCCACCAATTCCAGGTGCTCTATATGAGCCTGCCTCAGAATCTACACCGCTGCCTCTTTCGAGCCTTATCAGTCCCCAGGATGTTGACACGTTAGAAGAGGTTGTGCATGGAAATTGGAGAGGAGAATGTGCGGTATATGCATTCAATTCAGGTAACAAAATCCAAACTTTTGGCCAAAAATTGCATTTTCTTTAGCCTATTTGTATGTAACATTTCATAAACTTATTGTAGGTTCACTTTCTATGATGCCAAAGAAAGACAACTTTGAAGTCTCCTTGGGTGTTTTAGAATGTGAAGTTTTTACAATATCTCTCATCAGAGTCAGTCACATATGCAATTTAAATGCTAGTCTTTTTTAATTTCTATCTTGTGTATGGTACATTTTACAAAGTGGTCTAACAATGCGACAGATTTTTGGTCACAACGTTCAATTTGCACCGATCAGATTGCTTGACAAATACAACTCAGGAGAGCAATTCAATCTCAGTATTGCAAGAATGATGAACTCTCTGAATGTGTGGTGGAGGTTGAAATTCGGGGATGCGGTCGTTTTGGAGCCGACTACAACAAGAAACCTAGGTCTTGCTTGGTGGACGAGAAAGAGGAGTGCATGATATGCAATGCTAATAGTGGTTTACTAATACTTAAACTTCATGGGAAGTGTAGTGTGAGAAAAATTGAGATCGTGTATTGAGTTTTTGTGACAGCAAGTTTGAAACTCATAAGGAGCTCTTATGTTTTGATTCACTTTTGATTCAGTTGAAGCAACACAATGATGTCCATGTACAAGCGTCTTGAGTTATGTTTCCACTTTATGTCTTCTGTTTCATGATATAATCCAATCTTGAATCTTTTTCAATAATTTTGATATATCAAAATACTGGTTACTTAGTATTAATATTCTACACGATGTAATATAAGTAAATGATATGATTGAAATATCTTGGTTTTAGAGTACATTAATAGGAAAATTGATGCCAGAGTTATAATACGAAAGAAATAATAACAACACGTAACGATATTTTAAATATACTTAAAAATGAAATTGAGAGAAATTCTTTGTCCCATAATTTCAATTTTGTCGGTTTTGAACATGTTGTTTATCACTGTTGCCAAATATGATTACTTTGTTTTTATAATGCGATATTCTAAACTAAATACTATATTTCAGTGAGGAAATTTCGAACTCAAATGCAAAGAGTAAGAGCACTATTTAACCTACGGGTCTAATCTGCATAATATAATCCATAAAAAAAAGGTTCAAGCTCAGATGTAAAAAGTAGTAAGAGGACGACACGACTATAACCAACTGATCTAACTTGCGCCACAATTACGATGACTCAATTGTAAAATGAAGAAAAGATGTTGGGCTGGACTAGAAGGATGTAATGGGTCATATATTTGGGCTATTATATTTTGTTTACACCCATCTGAAAGCCCATGCATACGTTTTCTGCCTATAAAATAAAATCTCTTCCACTCTCTTTCCCTATAACCCCTTTCCTTCCAGTCCCTCTAGGTCCTCTAGGACCGCTGCTCCACCCTTATCCTCACCTCCTCTAAAACCCTTGCACTCTCTTGTTCCTCTCAACTCAGAAAATGGCTTCTGCAACTTCAAATTTATTCAAGACCTTGTCTATGGCAGATTCATGTCTAGTCTCTCTCCCTTACCTCTCCTCCACCACCAAAGCCGCTAACCCATTTCTCTCAATTCCCTCAAAACCCATCAAACTCCACCTTACGTACAGTCATTCCTCACTCTTTGCACCATCTTTGTCTCTCAAGAACAAAACCCAGTTCTCATCCATAGTCTCTTTCGTGGCCCAGACCTCGGATTGGGCTCAAGAAGACAACACACTCACCATTGACCAAGACCAAGAAGCAGGCTTTGAGGACAGTGAAGAAGGGGGCTTTGAAGAGAGAGACAACGTTGAGCCACCGGAGGAGGCCAAGGTTTTTGTTGGGAATTTGCCTTATGATGTTGACAGTCAGAGGTTGGCTGAATTGTTTGAGAAGGCTGGAATTGTCGAGATTGCCGAGGTAAGGTTTTGATTCCTATACTTCTTAATAAAATTTCTGTCTTTGTATTTTGGGTTTGGTGGTGTTGGTAATTTTAATTTTTTTCTTTGTTTTTGTAGGTTATTTACAACAGGGATACTGATCAGAGTCGTGGATTTGGATTTGTGACGATGAGTACTGTTGAAGAAGCTGATAAGGCTGTGGAACTATTCAGTCGTTATGTAAGTTTATAACTTTCATTTCTTGTAAGTTGTTCTTTTCAGTTTTCTTTGGTGATTTGAATTCTGTGTACTTGTGATGTGCATGGACGATGGGAGTAAAGAAAGATTTGTTTGATAAGATCTAGAAAATAGATTGTGAAATGATGCCTGAGCAGCTGCCTGTGTTTGTGGAGGGTGATTGATAATATTTTTGTTTTGGCCAGATAAATTCGGATAAAATGGCCACATTTGGTGAGCAGGGTTGGATTGGATTAGACAACTTTCAAAATTAATGTATTCTGAATGTGAAAATAGATGTGATTTCATTGTAGGATAATTAAATAGGATTAGACATAGAAGGGAAATTACCTTTTCTGATCCTACTATTTTAAGGGGATTGGACAGGATAAGTTTTCTTCCATCTCTCCTCCCTTTAGTCTCCTTAGAGTAAAAAATACATCCATTTTCAAATTCAAAATACATTGAATTTGAGGAGTTATCCAATCCAATCCTGCTCACCAAACGAGCCCAATGTGTTTAGTGTGGAAGTAGGTGAGCTTGTACTCTTGGGAAAATTCATAATCCAACCTATATGAAGTAGGCGAAGTCTATGGCATTACATGTCGCCAAATCAGTTCGTTCATTTGGTACTTCTGTTGAGCTTGTTCTTCTGGAAAAATTCACAAGTCCAAGCCATTTGAAGTTTCCATTGGCTATGGCATTGCATGTACACAAATCAGTTACATCACTTAAAACTTCTGAATTGGTATACTCTTAACAATTTTGTTTCAGTTTAGTGTTGAAGTACCGCATGGAACATTACTGTAGTGTGTTGTATTTACTTAATATGAATAGGGTCTTATTCCTATGTAAATACATTGTATATGAGGTTTTGATAATTGTGCTGCTAATAAGTTTGTGTGATTTTATTTTGTGAATAGGATTTGGGTGGAAGGCAATTGACTGTCAATAGGGCTGCTCCAAGAGGAACACGCCAAGAACGCCCACCCCGTTCCTTTGAACCTTCTTTTAGAATCTATGTTGGTAACCTCCCATGGAATGTGGATAATGGTCAACTGGAGCAACTTTTCAGTGAACATGGTAGCATAATCGAGGCACGAGTAGTCTTCGACAGAGAGACTGGACGATCACGTGGTTTTGGCTTTGTTACGATGGCCAGTGAAAGTGAAATGAATGATGCCATTGGTGCTCTTGATGGACAGGTAATTGAGTGTTTATATTTCAGCCTTCATGTATGACGAGGCAAATTATTAAGTTGACAGGTTTTTAGCTAATTGGGCTGGATATGGGTTGTCCGGTTGGCCTAATCTAGCCCCAAAAAAACATAGTTGATAAGGAAATGATTTACATACATCCGTATGCTTTTTTAATACGATTTACTTACTTGAGTTGCCTTGTGCTACAGAGCCTGGACGGGAGGGCGATCAGAGTAAACGTGGCGGAAGAAAGACAAAGGCGCAGCACGTATTAACGGGAATGAAACCTAGGTTCTGGTTTTGGTCCTTTTGTCTTTAGATAAGATTTTGTGTCAGCTGTTTCTCAAGAGGTTTTCATGAGTGCTACTTTTAGGATTGTTGGAAACGATAGTTTGACTCCATTGGTTTTGGGAAACTACCGTTGTGGTTGCTATTTTTATTCGCAGTGGCTTATGATGTCATTACAATTGATGTATTCTAATCTTCAAGACCAACATTTGAAGTACTAAAAATCATAAGAGAAACCGATTGAGATAAATATTGCAGAAACTGCATCATATTAAGTCACCAACAGAGAACGAGTTTGAACTTTACATTGACAGGCTAAAAAACTACCATGACAATCCATTTTTGCAAAGCAAACAGAGCGTCGCGCATATAAACAAACTGTTAACCAGCGCCAAACCCAGCAACAGCATCTACCACAGGCTCAAAACCCTCGCAACTGAGCATCTCGGCTTGTAAGAGGAACGTAACGAACTGAAGTTTCAGTTCGAACGCTGATAGAACCATCCAGGCCCTTGTCCACAACCTTCAAATCCTGGAATATGTTCCCCACTGGAATCACCATTCTGCCTCCAGGCTTCAACTGGTCTATGAGTGGTTGTGGGATTTCGGGTGCAGCTGCACCAACATGAATGGCATCATAAGGCCCGCTTTCTGGCCAACCTAGCCTTCCATCTGAAGAGTGATTATCAAATCAATTAAAAAAAATGTAATTAGTACTCTGCACAAGTAGAACATGCCTTCAGCTTACACGTTATTTTATAGTTGAGAATAGGCTTCAGGCGAATGGGACCAAAACTTTGGCAATCATATCTGGTGTTTATTGCTGGTAGAAAAACTACAGCTGAAGAGTTTTTCATTGCTAAGTGCCAAATATTTTCTTTTTCGCAGTTTCAATTCAAAGGGTACATCAGGGTTGCAGAAAACATACCACCAACATGCACCGAGAGGGAACCTTCTTTCAATAATGGTGCTACGGCACTTTTTTTAATGTTCTCAATTGAGGAAGAAACCAACTCAGGAATGTGTTCTACACCAACCGCGCGACCTTCTGGCCCAACCATCAAAGCAAAACAGGCTGTCAAATATCCCGTTCCTGCGAAACAAAATACAGTGAGAAAGGTTTCAGGATCTCCGTCATTTCATTCAAGATGAAGCATGGCAAGTACTTATTTAGGTTTCAATAGCATTCCATCGATAAGCACCTGAGCCAACATCCAAAGCACGCATACCGGGCTGCAAATTCTCTTCCAACAATTGAAGGCATGTTGCATGCATATGAGGTGCAGAAATAGTAGCATTATAACCTATTGCCATGGGGGAATCAACATATGGTGGGGTTCCATCAGGCACAAACAAAGCCCTATCAATAGTTTCCATCACTTCAGCGACCCTTTTGGAACTAATCACTCCATAACTCCGTAAACTATCTACCATCCCCTTGTTCTTATTAAGGTTACTCCCGGACCAGTATTGCTGTAAATCATTGAAAATTACTATCAAATACAAGCCTCATATTCTTCAATGTTGAATACAACATAACTAACTTTGAACAATAGATGCCAATAAATCTAAGCAACAAAGTAATTCAAATTAAACACAACAGTAACCCAATTTTCGAAATTGCGCATTAGAGAACACTGCAAGAATCAGATCGTACCATAATTCACAATCATCAAAATTACAGTATTACCAACAACAGATAGAATTATGCTGAAATGGGTTTGATAAGAAAGTTGCAAAAGATGGATTTTTTACCCAATCATAAGCTGCCATAAGAACAACCCAAATAACCAATATGGGCTTGGTTGTAAGGAAAATAGAGATATAGAAAGATACCTCCATTCCGCGGAAGAAGAAGTTACCCGTGACGAAATTAGGGTTTTGGAAAGGAGAGAAGGAGAGAGTGGCTGTCGGCAGAAGTGCGAGTGCGGGGCGAGGACTACGATGATGATGAGAGTTGTTGAAGAAAGGGAGAGTGGTGAAGGCTAAGAGGTGTTGCACAGTGGGCGAAGGATAGCGGGAACCATACGCAATGCGGCTTAAGCCCAAAGAAGATGCTGCTCTTGCTGCTGGGGATAATGGAAATATACAAGGCATTTCATTTGCGACAATTTGCCTACAACTTCCTCCTGTCTTCGTTCACTGCCTTCTTTACACTTGTCCTGGCCCTGATTCTTCCACCACCGACTCATGCCCCATATTCAAGTGGGCTGAGCCTTTTCGTTTGTTTGAGTTTGGGCTGGATTTGTAAAGGCCCAATAAGGAAATGGTTTTAGTCCAAACCGGTTTAAAATGTTTTTAGGCTGGATATTGACGTTTTTTTATTTTGGCTTATTACTCAAAATATTTCCCGAATCAGATATTGAATCAAAACTTTGTTCTCCGAATTGGATTTCGTTGCAATGTAACTACTAAAACAATCTTTCTGTTACCTCTGTTGCTCTATTTAGTTAGTCATGTTAGTAACAACGTTAATAGCGATTACGTGTCAGTACATGGTTGATTGTCTAATTATTTATAAAAAAAATATTTAAACTAAATATTTAAAAAATAAAAAATTGAAGAAAATGGTGAAAATACATCTGATTTGAATTTTTCCTCGACCCATTCCCAACCTCCAATCTAATATGTATTTTTCTTCTTTATCATCATCATCATCTTCTTCTTTTTCTTCATTTGATCTCGGCAACCTCGAAAATAAACATGAAAAACAACCAACCATCTGGGTAGCCTCGAAAATAAAGATGGGTTGAATGTTCTTCATCTTTATTTTCGAGTAGTAAAAAAAAAAATTGGGTTGAGCAAAATCTATGACATGGCGACTAGTTTAATTGGTAAGTACGTAATCACTGATTTGTCAAAGCCAAAATTCCGGCCAACATTTTTAAACCAATAATACAACTCTCATCCGTCACAACTCAGAAACGAGCACGATCAGTGTGAATCAGTGATCAGAGCTCACACATAACTTAGCTATGGCTTCTGCTTCATCAAAACTCTACGTTGGTCCTTCTCGCTATCTGTCTTGTTGTTTCTCTCTCTCTCTCCCTCTCTTTCTTTGTCTCAACATGTAACGACCTGTCCCTAATTTTAGGGTTTAATTAAGACTAATTAGGGATTAGTGAGGCTAGTCGGGGATTAGCCGAGGTTTATCGGACGTTCAGGGTGAAATTACAATTTTGCCACTAAACGAAGGCAAAAAGTTGACTTTTGACCCGGGAGATCCGATACCCGAGGGTCGATGTCCATAACGTAGATCGGGTCGATACGAGTCCGTAAACAAGTGGCACGTCGAAATCAGACGTTCGACGAGAAAATTACGGTGGCACGTCGAAATCGGACGTTCGACGGGAAAATTACGGTCCGTAAAACTATTGCACGTTTTACGAGACGAGGTACTTTTGGCATTAAGTGGGCCTAGATATTTGAGGGCAAGCCCAATGTCAGGACCCGTCTCAAATATCACCTCGATATCCGGGACGAACCCTGCTCCCGTCTGACAATCACACTTAAAGTACCAAAATATCCTCAACACAACCATAAGCATAACTATCAGACAAGGGAGAAATATAATACAACCGTAATTCAGAGCATAGTTTCAACAAAACAGGCACAAAATCCTACAAGGCTAATCTCGCAACGGAAGAACGTCGTAAAGCTTTATGCCTCGGTTCCTGCCTCAACGTTCACCCCAGCGCTATCACCACGACCTGGAGGGTAAGTCAAAACCCAAAAAGTGTGAGTGGACTAAAAGAAATAAAAGGTTTAAAACGCAAGTTAAGAATAAAACAGTTTAAGGAAAACAATATGATTTACCCTTCGTTTTAAAATATGCATGCCTAACAAGTATCAGAAAACCACAATATAAAACAGTATGCTAAGTATGCTAAAATCGTATGGTAAAACCAAATATCCAAATCCGATCAAACCTGCTGGGTCTATCCGAGTCTTTAAACTCAAACCAAGCCTCAAATGTAATCCGAGTCTTTAAACTCCCGAGTCTTTAAACTCAATAGGCCTACGGGGGTAATATCGTAAATATCCGAGTCTTTAAACTCCCGAGTCTTTAAACTCAATCCGGGCCCATCCCCCGTCAATCAGAATCCGGGTCTTTAAATCCAATATCCAGATCCAGCAAATCCAATCCAAAACCGATTTGAAAATCCATCTCCAAACCCGAATCCGAAATCACTGGTCTGATGCCCTTCCGGCATCCAGAACCGTCATTCCGAACCTAAATCCGGAATTTCACTTTTCTGACTTTAAAACCAAATCTCGTTGCTCGAAATCCGATTTTAAAACCAAAACCTTGATTACCAAAATCATGTCTCATAATCCATTTATGACCGTCAGGAAACAATTATATATTGAAAACATGGAAGCTTAACATCAAAATCAGAAATCCAGCTTTTCCTCGAAAAACGTGCAAAAACCCGAAAATGTCTCGAAAAACGTGCAAACATATCAACCACGTATAATCACCATCTAAAAGCATAAACACATATTGACAATCATAAAACATAAATAAAAACAGCTAGGCATGCTCGTAAGAAAAGAAAGAGTCCACTCACGAATCAGAAAGTGTCAATCGCGCTCCGTGCGCTCCTCAACCGTCTCAGGCGTCTCCCGTTGACAGGACCCATCCCAATCCCCCCGGGATTACCGTGGAATGTGCCCTGCTCCCGTCCAACAAGGGGTGTCAGACAAGGGATAACCAAGAGCCACTGCCCAACGGGGCATCCAGAGTGCGCAAGGATCGATGGAGGAGGTGTGCAGTGTCCCAGTCCCTGCTGCAATCGCATCCGTGATCAACCTGAAGGGCATTAAAACCAAAAGCTGTGAGTGGACAAAACCAATAAGTTTATTAAACACATTTATAAGACATTTATGCCCTCGAATAAAAACGTATGCATGCCACGAAAACCAGTAACCAAAACGTTTGCTCAACCGAGCCATTAGGGCCTTAGCCCAAAAACCGTTAACCAAAAACCAAGTGTGGGAACTCAGCCCAAAACTGTGAAATACCGCAACTACACATAAACAACCATGTTGGTCACCACCCACGACCATAAATGAACATCAATCCATTAAAATCATATAATCACAAATCCACCCGGAAAGCCATTTCATTAATTTGTATTTTACCATTACCATCACCAGCATCCCTGATGCTAGACGTCCCTGACGTCATATCTCACGGTTTTATAAGCTACGCGTGCTGCCCGGGGTCTCTCCGGGTCCATATATCTGACATCCCTGATGTCTGACGTCCCAGACGTCAATCATAGCAATCCTGCTCCTGAGTCATCATACGGTCCGGCTGCTCCGTATGGTGACCCTTCGCAGGCAATGCACCGTGACTTCCCCAGTGTCCTAGACATCTGGAGAAGACCATCATATATCCTTGTATCAAGATGGTATATGGAAAACAGTTTTTATTAATTCATTTCACAACATCACAATGGGCCCTGCCTGAATTTTCCATAAAACAACACATTTCCATTTAGGGTCCCTGACCCAAAACCACATTTATTAAATATAGAGCCCCTGACCCGAAATCATCATTTCAATGCAACTGGGCCCCATGCCCGACTTATAAACCAACTGGGCTCACGGCCCGATTTATAAACCAACTGGGCCCGTAGCCCGACTTATAAACCAACTGGGCCCGCAGCCCGATTACGTACTCAAATGGACTCCAAGTCCGAGATTTCCAAAACAAGTGGGCTTCAAGCCCGAATTCATCTTTCCAATATAAAAACCGCTTTATCATATTATTTATTTAACCACAAGCACGCAAAACCACAAATAACCGTTAATCCCGATATACGTGAAATACGGAAAATACCTCGAAATACGTGCAACATACCCGAAATCAATGCTCACAAATACCATCATAGAAATCATGTATATAAACCATATAACACATTTAAGCATGCATAGGATTTATAAAACCAAAGTCCACTCACAGACCGTTTTAACGGTATGCCTCGATACGCGTGCCACCGGCCCTCCCGGGCCACACCATTATCACCGGGACTCCCAATCCTGTCCAAATCACATTAGAGGGTCACTAACCTCATCATTAACATCCTATCAAAGTCCCGTAATTTACCAGAATTTTTACTTATTTTTAAACTTAATTTAAAACCTTCGGACATCCCGAACACTATCGAGACGGTGTCCGATCGACACGAAACCAATCCCAAAATGTCTGTTACATTAAATAGGACAGAAGTCATGTTGACCTCACCTCGAGATTCGTGCCCACGCGCCGTCACGCGCCGCCTTGAGTGGCTGCGCGTGAAACTCACGCGCCGTGAACAGTGTCACCGTTCTGACCCGGTTGTCTGATAAACGGGTCACCGTGACCCGCGGCCCAACCCGACTGGTTCTCAGCCATTACTCAATCATTTTCAATTCCGTTTGTTCCTACAAGATCGTCTCATTAATTCCAGTTGATCTGAGGTTTAAAAACTAATAAACAACCTCGTTTCACTACCTGTTCGTGGAGGTGTGCAGACCGGCCACCTGCAACCGTCGTGTCTGCACGATCCCGGCCACCATTCCTTTCGAAAACGATCCCCAGAGGCTCGTCTCACCTTCTAGATCATCATCCTAATCACCAGATCGATCGAAATATGTTAAAACCCATTCTTCCATTTTCACCCGAAAACAGGTTCACGGGTTCGAGTCTTACCTCGCCGCCGTGGCTACCGCCGTGGCCACCAGCATGCCTAGCTCGACTCCAGGAACATCATACATCCCTCTAAAGCGATCAAAAGCCAGTCCATAACGATCTTCCAATTTCTGCATTTTTGCTCCTCTGTTTTTGTTTTGCCGCCGTCGTCTCCGCCGTCTCCGTCGTCCCCCCCGCCGTCTCTCAAGCCTCACCGTGCAGCTCATCTCACTCACACACCAACACAGAAGAGATTGGTGAGGTGGTTCATGTAGGTTGTGTGCGTATGTGTTTCGGGTGGGAGAAAGAACAGAGTGAGAGGGATGAGTGTGATCAGTAGATGAAGGGAAGAAAGAGATGAGATCAAGGGCCCAGATTTAATCTGAGGTTTGAATGGATGGTGAGGATTTAAGGGGAGAAAATGGATTAAATAATCCAATGGCCAACAAGGATCCAGATTTTAGGGAAGGTGGGGATGAGTGACACGTGGCGTACATCCAAGGGTCCAGATTCGTCAATTACTGTTCACCTATTTTAATATTATTTTAATCAAATGCTCGGTTCGTTCGGTAATTCGAATTCGTTCCCGTGACCACAACTTCGTCGTCGAATCTCCGATTTCGGCATGCCGCCTGTCGTTGGATTGACGATACCTACGTAACGGTCCTTGGCCCTCGTCCATCGGACCTCCCGATCAAAAAGTCAACATTTGGCCCCTAATAAGCCAAATTACCAAAATACCCCTCAACTTCTGAACCTCATAACTTTCTCTACGAATGTCAGAATCGAACGTGCCACCTGTCTATGAACTCATGACGTCCCGAACTACGTCACGGTCATCGGTCAAAGTTCGTTTGACCGCCCGATCAAAAAGTCAACATTTTGCCCACGACTAGGGGCAAAACGGTCATTTTGCACAATTTGTCCGATTCCGCCCTATTAAGCACCGTTCAACCTCACTAATCGAGATTAGTCACTAAACTAATCCCGGAATTCTGGACGGGTCGTTACAATCTTCCCTCCTTAATAAATTTCGTGCTCGAAATTCCAACCGCTCTAAACTCAAACGTACTTCCCTCCTTAATTCGTTTCGCTCTCGAAACTCGACTACCCTGATTCCACAAACACCCCGTGGAAAGTGGAATCGACCACGCAACACGGGTACACCCGTACACCAACTACTTAGACAAAACTTGTCTACACTCTACGTACCACTAATACTTATAACGCAATGACTACATTCGACTCCGTCGAATGACTGAAACTACTTGTTTCGAATTGACACCACTTGTCAAATCAACCCTCTCGTTGACGCAACAACTCGACGGTTCCTTTCCCACTCCCACTAGGAGTCAGCTGACCCCACTCAACCATCTATGTTGACACATCCTGACAATCTGTCGCCACATAGTTGTTGTCAGTCGAAAAATGACACTAGACTCACTCGTGGCTACACATGCCACCAACGTATTTGACTTAGTAAACATTTACCGACCTTTCACACGACCTGTGTGTAATTAAACACATCGGAATTACCATGACCCATTGCATAGTAATGTCCGGTCCACAACCAATCCCATGGTATCGGAACCAATCCGACTACCAACACGTTCACCGACACACCTCGGGTATATCCCGTATACCGTAACTAGACATCACAAGTCTACACGGTATTGTACCTCGAACCATGTACGAAGTACACACATCTACCTTAACCAGACTACAACCACCTAGGTCATAGCCGAACGCGTTCCAATAATGGAGTACATTTGCCCAATCAAGCATGAGACAAAATGAAACTCCACCCATCATTTAGTTACAATTCCGAATCCGGATCCGCAATTTCGTAAGAAATCCCGGATCCAAGCCCAGACATCAAATTTTAATTTATTTCCAAATCCAAATCCGAAATCATTATTCCGTAAGCTAGCATTTGGAATAATCATTCCGTACCCAAATCCAGAAATATACTTTCAAGTTCCAAAATCGAATCCTGAATCGTCACCCAGAAATTCGATTCCAAATCCCAAAATCTCATTCACATTTACCAAGACACACCCAAAACCGAACCTATCGGTCACCTGTTCAATACACTTGATTGACTTCATAGGGAAGCCAATCCAACCTCCACACGTCTAAGGTTGACAAAATTCAACTACCTCGAAAACCTACTCACCCGAGTAGAATACCGTACGGCCCCACTTCGAAAAGAAGTTCAATCCCGTCATTTACGACTCACGTACCACGGTAAGAGTGATATACTCTCCCCCTATCTGAATCATCAAGATCACGACCCTGATAGACACTGTGTCCCTGACTATAACGTCAAAATCCTAGATCGCCACAACGATCGACAACCGACTCCCACAACTAGACAGATCAGTCAATAACGAGACACGTCGAGACTGCGGATTCTCACAGATTACCTTGTATCAATCCTTGTCATTCCACCTAGGAAAACCCAAGGATGATCCAACATTATGACTCCAAAACTCATCCTACGTGGATGCAACAAAACTCACTGTACTCACCACGTCATGTGACACCACATCGTCTGCCACCAAGCAGAAAATGAAAAAAAATCTCGTTTACCTAATTTCGAATACGTAGCTCCTCATAATGACCTCACAACACACATGGGCCCACCAACCAATACACGCTCAACGTACTGGTAACTACAGTCAATGTCTGCCAGGGCAGAAAACAAGAAGTCAACCCCAATGACTTCGGAATACCAATCACCAAAAACGAGCACCACTCTCGTTCCCCAATTACAGCTCTCCTCGACACTAAGGTTCCAACCATGTTGGAAACAGACATGCTCCCAACAAGACGTCAAGTCTAACCACTAGACTTCCTACCTCCTCAACTCACTTGGACAACCACGTGTCCACAATCGATCCGTTATTGTCCCGTTCGCACATCCCAACCTTTACAGGTTCAACACTCGGTTTCCCAAGTTCTCAATTATACCTTTTTAATCCACTCCTTACTGGTTATCTCACCACTATTGGGACTTATCCCAACACATTACAATCTCAACTGGATCCCACCAGTCCAACACTCAACCACTACCGAATCTCAAAGACCGAACATATGTTCATCATGACGGAGTCACACCCCAACTTGTGGCTCATCGTCAACACCATTACCGACACTAGCACCAGCGCTAGTACCAGCACTAACACACTATCAACAACACTAGTATCAGCACAAAAGTACCAACCCGCAAACATCCATACTGCACACCGTGTGCGAATACAACAACCCTGGATCTCCGTTCATATCGAACGACGATCCCGTACCTCACGACTATGGGTACCACTATTCTGACAATCCACATCAGGAAAATGAACGTTCCCTGAACGTCCCCTGATCCCCAAGTATTATAACCACACCAATTACCCTCGATAGCCAGTCATCTCCACACGACTACCGACTAACTGTCATTGCTATCGAGATTCGCATCCATACCTCACACTAATACCCGATCCAGCACGGGATTCCATAATTTATCTCAGAACCGTATCCGTAAATCGAATCCCATAGTTCTGCCTAGACTAACCAGAGCCATCCACATGGTCATTCATGACCTCAACCGCTCGTCGCAGCACAAGTTCTCATCCACTAATCGCAATTAAGGTTTACCTTTTTAATCCATCATACACTAGGGTTCCACAATCACACCCTATGGTTCAACCGAACTCAACCACTTCCCGTAATATAAAATTCACAACCTGACCGACCCCGCGGTCTAGACATCGAATAGACGTCAGATCCAATTCTACCATCCCATCAACGTGGGTTCCACCACTAGGTCATCGGCCAACTCCGATGAACCAACATCCCTCACACTAGAAACCACCACAAGAGTTCACATTTTTAAACCATTACTCACATGAGGTTCCCCGAACCTGGCTGCATATAGCAGCACAACAATTTAATATTACATGACCGAACCGACGGTCCCACAATACCAGTTCATCACAATCAACCCCACCTGGGTCGAATCACATTAACGCACGGCGTATCGGGTCAATCACACTCCATCCACTATCCAAACCCAAAAACTATCTATCAGGTTGATAACGAATTGCAGCCCAAAGAGACATCACACCCCCGACCTGCGCGCACAAATAGAGCAACCGTGCTCTGATACCAAGTTGACAGGACCCATCCCAATCCCCCAGGGATTACCGTGGAATGTGCCCTGCTCCCGTCCAACAAGGGGTGTCAGACAAGGGATAACCAAGAGCCACTGCCCAACGGGGCATCCAGAGTGCGCAAGGATCAATGGAGGAAGTGTGCAACGTCCCAGTCCCTGCTGCAATCGCATCCGTGATCAACCTGAAGGGCATTAAAACCAAAAGCTGTGAGTGGACAAAACCAATAAGTTTATTAAACACATTTATAAGACATTTATGCCCTCGAATAAAAACCTATGCATGCCACGAAAACCAGTAACCAAAACGTTTGCTCAACCGAGCCATTAGGGCCTTAGCCCAAAAACCGTTAACCAAAAACCAAGTGTGGGAACTCAGCCCAAAACTGTGAAATACCGCAACTACACATAAACAACCATGTTGGTCACCACCCACGACCATAAATGAACATCAATCCATTAAAATCATATAATCAAAAATCCACCCGGAAAGCCATTTCATTAATTCGTATTTTACCATTACCATCACCAGCATCCCTGATGCTAGACTTCCCTGGCGTCATATCTCACAGTTTTATAAGCTACGCGTGCTGCCCGGGGTCTCTCCGGGTCCATATATCTGACATCCCTGATGTATGACGTCCCAGACGTCAATCATAGCAATCCTGCTCCTGAGTCATCATACGGTCCGGCTGCTCCGTATGGTGACCCTTCGCAGGCAATGCACCGTGACTTCCCCAGTGTCCTAGACATCTGGAGGAGACCATCATATATCCTTATATCAAGATGGTATATGGAAAACAGTTTTTATTAATTCATTTCACAACATCACAATGGGCCCTGCCCGAATTTTCCATAAAACAACACATTTCCATTTAGGGTCCCTGACCCGAAACCACATTTATTAAATATAGGGCCCCTGACCCGAAATCATCATTTCAATCCAACTGAGCCCCATGCCCGACTTATAAACCAACTGGGCCCACGACCCGATTTATAAACCAACTGGGCCCGCAGCCCGACTTATAAACCAACTGGGCCCGCAGCCCGATTACGTACTCAAATAGACTCCAAGTCCGAGATTTCCAAAACAAGTGGGCTTCAAGCCCGAATTCATCTTTCCAATATAAAAACCGTTTTATCATATTATTTATTTAACCACAAGCACGCAAAACCACAAATAACCGTTAATCCTGATATACGTGAAATACGGAAAACACCTCGAAATACGTGCAACATACCCGAAATCAATGCTCACAAATACCATCATAGAAATCATGTATATAAACCATATAACACATTTAAGCATGCATAGGATTTATAAAACCAAAGTCCACTCACAGACCGTTTTAACGGTATGCCTCGATACGCGTGCCACCGGCCCTCCCGGGCCACACCACTATCACCGGGACTCCCAATCCTGTCCAAATCACATTAGAGGGTCACTAACCTCATCATTAACATCCTATCAAAGTCCCGTAATTTTCCCGAATTTTTACTTATTTTTAAACTTAATTTAAAACCTTCGGACATCCCGAACACTATCGAGACGGTGTCCGATCGACACGAAACCAATCCCAAAATGTCCGTTACATTAAATAGGACAGAAGTCATGTTAACCGCACCTCGAGATTTGTGCCCACGCGCTGTCACGCGCCGCCGTGAGTGGCTGCGCGTGAAACTCACGCGCCGTGAACAGTGTCACCGTTTTGACCTTGTTGTCTGATAAACGGGTCACCGTGACCCGCGGCGCAACTCGACTGGTTCTCAGCCATTACTCGATCATTTTCAATTCCGTTTGTTCCTACAAGATCGTCTCATTAATTCCATTTGATCTGAGGTTTAAAAACTAATAAACAACCTCGTTTCACTACCTGTTCGTGGAGGTGTGCAGACCGGCCACCTGCAACCGTCGTGTCTGCACGATCCCGGCCACTATTCCTTTCGAAAACGATCCCTAGAGGCTCGTCTCACCTTCTAGATCATCATCCTAATCACCAGATCGATCGAAATATGTTAAAACCCATTCTTCCATTTTCACCCGAAAACAGGTTCACGGGTTCGAGGCTTACCTCGCCGCCGTGGCTACCGCCGTGGCCACCAGCATGCCTAGCTCGACTCCAGGAACATCATACATCCCTCTAAAGTGATCAAAAGCCAGTCCATAACGATCTTCCAATTTCTGCATTTTTGCTCCTCTGTTTTTGTTTTGCCGCCGTCGTCTCCGCCGTCTCCGTCGTCCCCCCGCCGTCTCTCAAGCCTCACCGTGCAGCTCATCTCACTCACACACCAACACAGAAGAGATTGGTGAGGTGGTTCATGTAGGTTATGTGCGTATGTGTTTCGGGTGGGAGAAAGAACAGAGTGAGAGGGATGAGTGTGATCAGTAGATGAAGGGAAGAAAGAGATGAGATCAAGGGCCCAGATTTAATCTGAGGTTTGAATGGATGGTGAGGATTTAAGGGGAGAAAATGGATTAAATAATCCAATGGCCAACAAGGATCCAGATTTTAGGGAAGGTGGGGATGAGTGACACGTGGCGTACATCCAAGGGTCCAGATTCGTCAATTACTGTTCACCTATTTTAATATTATTTTAATCAAACGCTCGGTTCGTTCGGTAATTCGAATTCGTTCCCGTGACCACAACTTCGTCGTCGAATCTCCGATTTCGGCATGCCGCTTGTCGTTGGATTCGTATCGACGATACCTACGTAACGGTCCTTGGCCCTCGTCCATCGGACCTCCCGGTCAAAAGGTCAACATTTGGCCCCTAATAAGCCAAATTACCAAAATACCCATCAACTTCCGAACCTCATAACTTTCTCTACGAATGTCGGAATCGAACGTGCCACCTGTCTATGAACTCGTGACGTCCCGATCTATGTCATGGTCATCGGTCAAAGTCCGTTTGACCGCCCGATCAAAAAGTCAACATTTTGCCCACGACCAGGGGCAAAACGGTCATTTTGCACAATTTGTCCGATTCCGCCCTACTAAGCACCGTTCAACCTCACTAATCGAGATTAGTCACTAAACTAATCCCAGAATTCGAGACGGGTCGTTACACCCGTCCTGTCAATAAGCACCAAATAGGGTCACACATACGTCACATATGCTAACCCTAATTTCCCCAAATTTTCGGGAATTTAAACGTAAACCCTAAACCGTCTGGATCCTCGAACTATCCCGTAACATCATTCGATTAACCCGAAAATTACAGCAATGGATTCCTTATGACATTTAGAACAAAACCCATGTTGGAAGTTTGTTCAGAATCCTCCCCATGCGTCCCTACGCGCCGCCCAAAGTGGCTGGGCGTGGACCTCACGCGCCGCCCAAAGTGGCTGCGCGTGGGCCTCACGCGCCGCCCAAAGTGGCTGCGCGTGGGCCTCACGGGCCTGCTACAGTGCATCGTCTACCTCGAGTCACCCGGTTCAACTGTGTTGAACCGGCGTGGCCGGTTCTCCTCCATTCTTCCACTATTTCCGTCCAATCCAATCCCAGAAGCTTCGTCCAGTTCCCTGCAACCAAACCCAGTCCTAAAACTTGGAAATCGAAGCCTAAAACCCATTGTCTTCATCCCTGAAACAAACTGCCCGTTTGCCCTGTTTTAGCCTCCGGCCACCCAGGCCTTCCTCCGTCACGGCACCAACTTCAAACGACTCTTGGGACCTTCAGGAGTCTCACCCTAACCTCCAAAACTGTAATGACCCGTCCCGAATACCAGGATTGAATATTAATTAATCATGATTTAGAATGACTAATCGGGGATTAGTTGAGTGAAATCGGACGAAACGTGCAAAATGACCGTTTTGCCCCTAGCGTGGGTAAAATGTTGACTTTTAGTTCGGGCGGTCAAATTGACTTTGACCGATGACTGTGACGTAGTTCGGGACGTCACAAGTTCATAGACAGGTGGCACGTTCGATTCCGACATTCGTAGAGAAAGTTATGATGTTCGGAAGTTGAGGGGTATTTTGGCAATTTGGCATATTAGGGGCCAAATGTTGACTTTTTGATCGGGAGGTCCGATGGATAAGGGCCAAGGACCGTTACGTAGGTCTCGTCAATACGAATCCAACGACAGGCGGCACGTCGAAAACGGAGTTCGAGTGACCAAGTTACGGGTCACGGATGTCTAGGGGTAAAATGGTAATTTGTCGAACGGAGGGCAAAATGGTATTTTAACATTGATTCTTGCTACCAGATTGTGACATTTGTCACTTTGTCATCTTCCATACCCCAGCTGCTAACATTTAAACGAGAATCATGGGAAACACAATTATACCACTTTAGGCACAAATTCCCTAAATTGTGGGTTGTCTTAATGATTGTCCATTAACAGCTGATAACCCATTGTTTCGGTCTCATTGTGCAATTGGGAGACTGAGGAAGTCGAATTGAGAGAGAGACTCGAGTGACAGTGAGGCCCCTGGGCTAATTTTGAATCGAAAAATCTTGAAAATTGGGGGGACTTTCGAATTCGAGATTGTGAGCCGTGAGGATCGAAATTGATGATTCAATTCGACTTCTGGGATCCATACGAACCTTTCTGCAACAAAAACGAAGTGAAACGGTGTCGGATTGAGGATGAACTGAGCTTCCATGGCAGCTTCAATTCGAGCTTGGGTTCGACGGGTTAGAGGTAAGAATTCTTCGAATTGATCTTGTAGAAACATTCCTTACACTCTCACGATGCTAACTGAATGCATTAATTTGAAAACCAGGGGTGAAATCGTGAAACCCGAATTGGAAACCCGTCGAGGATCGATCGAGAGTCGTGAGGATTTAGACCATGATTCAAGTAATTGAACTTGCAGAACTCAATTAGAGTTGGATTAGAAGGGATCAGTGGAAAGAACGAACTAAATTGGTGTCGAATTGGGTGAGTTTGAACCGGGTCTGTTCGCGGGTTTTTCAACCCGTTTTACAGACAAACGGGTGAAGGGGGAGCACTGTAGCAGCACTGTAGCTGGCGCGTGGATTTCACGCGCAGCCACTCACGGCGGCGCGTGGGGGCGCGTCCGGCCTAGTCTCAAGGTGCGGTCAACATGACTTTTGATCCACTCAGTGTAACGAACATTTTGACGTTGATTTCGGTGAAATCGGATATTGTTTCGATAATGTTCCGCTTATCCGAAGTTTTGTTTTACGTTTAAAATACGTATTTAAATCCCGGAAAAATTGGGGAAAATTATATGATGTATTTTGAGATGTTAGTAACCCTCTATAATGGTTTTGGATAGGAGTTGTGATTTCCAGATTTTACGGAAAAACGTGCAGCTCGGAAACGGACCGTTTTGGACGGTGTGTGTGAGTGGACTTTGTTTTCTAACCGTGATGCATGCATATATGATTTAAATGCCTTATTATATGATTTTATATGCTTGGGCATGATTTATGTTTCAATCCGGTAATTTCTCGGTTTTATGATTATTATATTATTATTTTGGGCGATTTTCGAGAAATTACGAAATTTGGTAAAAATGATGTTTGGACTTGGTTTATGAGTCCGGGATTGAAATTGATTGAAAATAATGTTTGGACTCGGATTATTGAGTCATGGATTGAAAAATGATGTGGTGACTCGGGAATGAGTCAATGGTCAATTTCGTGGATTTACGTGAAAATGACAACGGAGGCTGTAACGCATGGATTTGCGTGAAAATGATATTTTGGGCATGATAACCCAAGTGAATAGTGATTTTGACTCGATTTTGGAGTCACTTGTGAATTTGATGAAATTAATGATTTTTGTGATTTTATGATTATTTTAATCAGTCTTTTGGGCACGTTTTACGAGGAACGTGCAAATGATGTTTTGGGCTAGGCCCGGAGTCTAAATGATTTCTAAAATGATATTTTGACTTGGTTGGTGAGTCAATGATGATTTCCGGATTATTCTATTGATTTAAATGTGATTTTAACGGTTTATGTGTAAAAGGTATTTTGGGATTGAGACCCAGTTGAGAATGATCTTGACTTGGTATGAAGTCAAGATTTGATTGAAATGTTTTGGGATGTAATTCCCGGGATGGTTTTCATTGTGATTGTGATATTCCCAGACGGTCGGTGCTTGGGGGGATTACCCAGACGACCGGAGTTTGGGGGATGTGATTGTAGGATCGGGAGTTGATCCTATGGTAGTCAGCTTCTCGGATGAGACTGAGCCTGGATGTACCACTCGGAGGTGTCTGATCCTGGGGATGTGTTCGCCCAGAGGTGACTGAGCCCGAGGGGGTTGAGCCCAGAGGTGTCTGTTCCCGAGAGAGTGACTGGATATTGGCCTACGCGTAGTGCAGCACTTGTGAGTAGTGCAGTTTGATTGATTTTGCACTTGTGAGTAGTGCAGATGTGATTTGTGATGTTTTGGGCACTCGTGAATAGTGCGGATTGATTGGATTGATATATTTATTGTGCACTGGTGATTAGTGCTGATTAATGTTGTTGTGATGTCGTACTGGTATTGAGTACGGGTTTCCGGTCTTGGTGACCAGGTGATTATGTTTTCACATGTTTTGGCTATGAGAGCCGGGATTTGATGTTTTATAACAAGAACTGATTTGATGAACATGAGTTTTATGGACCATGGGAAAATATGTTTTGATTTTATCGGCCACTCATGTTTTACGATATGCATGCAAGTTTGTGAAAACTGGAGGGTAAGATTGTATTTTGATAAATGTTTTTATAAGAGGTCATTTTTGTCCACTCACACCTTTTCTGTTTTGTGACCCTCCAGGCCGTGGTACGACGTTCGGGACTGATCGTGAGGCAGTGACAGCAGCAGAAATCCGCGCAAACATCCCTTGTCTGGCAAGCACTGAAGGAGAGTTTCGGACCTTTAGTTGACTTGTCAAACGGGAGCAGGACCGGGCACGGTTTTTGACGTCCAGTTGGGATGGGTCCTGTCAAATTGGTATCAGAGCATTTGGTTCTTGATTTCTGTTGATACGTCATGCCTCCGAGTCGTGCGTCCCGTACACGGTCTGAAGATGGGAGGGGCGAGAGTAGCGTTAGTAAAGGCCCAGATATTGAGCGAGCTCGACGGTTAGGAGCCACTGTGTTTCGTGGTGATTCGGGATCGGATGGTGCCGAAGATTGGCTTACTCGATTGGAAAGGATTTTTGAGGTTATGATATGTCCCTTGGAGGACATGGTGCCCTTAGCCACTTTTCTTTTGGATGGCTATGCTTACAGGTGGTGGCATAGTTTGCAGTTGACTAGCTGGGATGCCCGTACCTTGGCATGGGATGCATTCCGAGAACGATTTTTGGATCAGTTTTATCCTCGCTCATTTTGGAACGCTAAGGAGGTTGAGTTTCTCCAATTGCAGCAAGGGAATCGGTCAGTGGTCGATTATGAACAGCAATTTTTGCACTTATCTAGTTTCGCTCCTCTGTATGTGGCTACTGAGGAGGATAAGTGTCGAAGGTTTGAGCAGGGATTGAGGAATGAGTTACGGGGTGCTGTAACTGTTGGCTCGTATTCTACCCTGAGGGAATTATCGGATGCTGCTATCCGGGTGGAGGCTACTATTTTACCTGTGCCACAACAATCTTTGGGCTCTGGACGACGCCGAGAGCGTCAGGATGCTAAACAGATAAGTCAGGAAACATCGAAGCGAGTTAGCCTTCATACTCTTGTGTCGCAACCCTCGGTGGGTGTTCATTCGGGTGGAACATCAACCCAGTCGACAAGTAAGCGGCGTGGTGGGGCAAGTCGCCTCAGCACTGCCACTTGTCACTTTTGTAGGAAACTTGGACATTTGCGAAGGAACTGCCCCGATCGACTTGACCGTAGATCAAAATAATTGTATTGATACATGTTTTCGTGATACCTTGTAAATAGTTTGTATTGTCCATTTGTGTTGTAATATTGTATCATGTGTTTTGGGTGTGTCGGACTAGTGTGGGTCCGGATGGTTGTTTTTGTTAACAGTTTGATTTGTAGATGGGCGTGTTGGGCCTAGAATAAACTTGACCCGGGGATGAATATTGGTGTTATCGTTTTGGATCATCCTTGGTTTTCCCTAGGTGGGATGGCAAGGGTAGATATGAGGTAATCAGTGAGAACCCACAGTCGCGGCATGTCTCGTCGTTGACTGAACTTTCTAATTGTGGGCGTTAGTTGTCAAACGTTGTGACAGTACGGGAATTAGATGAGGGTGTAAGACCCTATGGTTCCTAGTAGTTAACCGTGTGGATCCTAGGTGGATCGGGTTTGTGATGTCGTGGACATTGGGCATTGTGACGATCTAGGATCGTGATGTTCATGGTCAGCTGACGTCGTGATGGATTTGGACCGTAATCCTGATGATCCAGTTGGGTTGAGAGTTTGTCACTCTTACTCCGGTATGTGAGTCGTAAATGACGGGACTGAACTTCTTTTCGAAGTGGAGCCCTTTATGGTATATTACACGAGTGAGTAGGTTTCCGAAGTGGTCGGATTTTGTCAACCTTAACCGTGTGGTTGTTGGATTGGCTTCCTTATGAAGTCAACCGAGTATAATAAATGGGTAACCGATAGGTTCGGTTTTGGTGCGTCCGAGTGGACGTGAACGAGATTTCGGGTTTTGGAATCGAATTTCTGGGTGACGATTCAGGATTCGATTTTAGAACTTGAAAGTGGAATACTGGATTTGGGTGCGGAATGATTATTCCAAATGCTAGCTTACGGAATAATGATTTCGGATTCGGATTTGGATATGAATTAAAAATGTGATATATGGATTTGGATTCGGGATTTCTTACGAAATTGCGGATTCGGATTTGGAATTGGAATTAGATGATGGGTGGAGTTTCGATTTGTCTCTTGCTGGTTTGGGCAAATGGACTCCAATGTTGGAACGTGTTTGGCTATGACCTAGGTGGTTGTAGTCTTGTCAATGGATAGATGTATGTACCTTGTTTATGGTTTGGGGTACGATACCTTGCAGACTTGTGGTGTCGGGTGACGGTATACGGGTTATACCAGTAGTACGTTGGTGGTTAGTGTGACCGCAAGTTGCTTTGCAGCGAGATGTTACCTTGTCGTGACCTTACCAGCATCTGGGATCGCTGAGGGGGTGACAGTTGTGGTTACTGCTGTTGGTATTTGTCGCAGGTTTGAGTTTGCCCTGCGAGGGGAGATCATGTTGTTGATCTTGTGCTACATTGACGGACGTTGTAGTATGATGTGTTGTCACTGATTTGTTACTGATTGGCGCTTTACTAGCGTGGTAAAGCTTGGTGGTGACAGTTTGACTTGTAGTGTCGGCATGGACTGACAAGTGAGTTTTGGTGACTCTCTATGAGAGCGGATGTCAGGGCACATTAGTGATTACGTGGGGCCGTCAAGCTGAAAGAGTCAGCTTAATGATGACATTGCCAATTTCTGGTGATTAATTTTCACTCGGGGTGGTCGAGTGTATTCAGTACGACGTGCATCTGTGATGTGACGTCTGAGTGCAGACGAGTTCTGCATTGGCTAGTGGGTGTACAGGTGTACACGTGTTGTGAGGCCCATTTGTTTTCCACGAGATAGTTGTGGAATACGGATAGTTGGAATTTCGGGGACGAAATTCTTTAAGGAGGGAAGGTTGTAATGACCCGTCCCGAATACCGGGATTGAATATTAATTAATCATGATTTAGAATGACTAATCGGGGATTAGTTGAGTGAAATCGGACGAAACGTGCAAAATGACCATTTTGCCCCTAGCGTGGGCAAAATGTTGACTTTTAGTTCGGGCGGTCAAATGGACTTTGACCGATGACTGTGACGTAGTTCGGGACGTCACAAGTTCATAGACAGGTGGAACGTTCGATTCCGACATTCGTAGAGAAAGTTATGATGTTCGGAAGTTGAGGGGTATTTTGGCAATTTGGCATATTAGGGGCCAAATGTTGACTTTTTGATCGGGAGGTCTGATGGACAAGGGCCAAGGACCGTTACGTAGGTCTCGTCGATACGAATCCAACGACAGGCGGCACGTCGAAAACGGAGTTCGAGTGACCAAGTTACGGGTCACGGATGTCTAGGGGTAAAATGGTAATTTGTCGAACGGAGGGTAAAATGGTCTTTTAACATTGATTCTTGCTACCAGATTGTGACATTTGTCACTTTGTCATCTTCCATACCCCAGCTGCTAACATTTAAACGAGAATCATGGGAAACACAATTATACCACTTTAGACACAAATTCCCTAAATTGTGGGTTGTCTTAATGATTGTCCATTAACAGCTGATAACCCATTGTTTCGGTCTCATTGTGCAATTGGGAGACTGAGGAAGTCGAATTGAGAGAGAGACTCGAGTGACAGTGAGACCCCTGGGCTAATTTTGAATCGAAAAATCTTGAAAATTGGGGGGACTTTCGAATTCGAGATTGTGAGCCGTGAGGATCGAAATTGATGATTCAATTCGACTTCTGGGATCCATACGAACCTTTCTGCAACAAAAACGAAGTGAAAACGGTGTCGGATTGAGGATGAACTGAGCTTCCATGGCAGCTTCAATTCGAGCTTGGGTTCGACGAGTTAGAGGTAAGAATTCTTCGAATTGATCTTGTAGAAACATTCCTTACACTCTCACGATGCTAACTGAATGAATTAATTTGAAAACCAGGGGTGAAATCGTGAAACCCGAATTGGAAACCCGTCGAGGATCGATCGAGAGTCGTGAGGATTTAGACCATGATTCAAGTAATTGAACTTGCAGAACTCAATTAGAGTTGGATTAGAAGGGATTAGTGGAAAGAACGAACTAAATTGGTGTCGAATTGGGTGAGTTTGAACCGGGTCTGTTCGCGGGTTTTTCAACCCGTTTTACAGACAAACGGGTGAAGGAGGAGCACTGTAGCAGCACTGTAGCTGGCGCGTGGATTTCACGCGTAGCCACACACGGCGGCGCGTGGTGGCGCGTCCGGCCTAGTCTTAAGGTGAGGTCAACAAGACTTTTGATCCTCTCAGTGTAACGAACATTTTGACGTTGATTTCGGTGAAATCGGATATTGTTTCGATAATGTTCCGCGTTTCCGAAGTTTTGTTTTACGTTTAAAATACGTATTTAAATCCCGGAAAAATTGGGGAAAATTATATGATGTATTTTGAGATGTTAGTAACCCTCTATAATGGTTTTGGATAGGAGTTGTGATTTCCAGATTTTACGGAAAAACGTGCAGCTCGGAAACAGACCGTTTTGGACGGTGTGTGTGAGTGGACTTTGTTTTCTAACCGTGATGCATGCATATATGATTTAAATGCCTTATTATATGATTTTATATTCTTGGGCATGATTTATGTTTCAATCCGGTAATTTCTCGGTTTTATGATTATTATATTATTATTTTGGGCGATTTTCGAGAAATTACGAAATTTGGTAAAAATGATGTTTGGACTTGGTTTATGAGTCCGGGATTGAAATTGATTGAAAATAATGTTTGGACTCGGATTATTGAGTCATGGATTGAAAAATGATGTGGTGACTCGGGAATGAGTCAATGGTCAATTTCGTGGATTTACGTGAAAATGACAACGGAGGCTGTAACACATGGATTTGCGTGAAAATGATATTTTGGGCATGATAACCCAAGTGAATAGTGATTTTGACTCGGTTTTGGAGTCACTTGTGAATTTGATGAAATTAATGATTTTTGTGATTTTATGATTATTTTAATCAGTCTTTTGGGCATGTTTTACGAGGAACGTGCAAATGATGTTTTGGGCTAGGCCCGGAGTCTAAATGATTTCTAAAATGATATTTTGACTTGGTTGGTGAGTCAATGATGATTTCCGGATTATTCTATTGATTTAAATGTGATTTTAACGGTTTATGTGTAAAAGCTATTTTGGGCTTGAGACCCAGTTGAGAATGATCTTGACTTGGTATGAAGTCAAGATTTGATTGAAATGTTTTGGGATGTAATTCCCGGGATGGTTTTCATTGTGATTGTGATATTCCCAGACGGTCGGTGCTTGGGGGGATTACCATGATGACCGGAGTTTGGGGGATGTGATTGTAGGATCGAGAGTTGATCCTATGGTAGTCAGCTTCTCGGATGAGACTGAGCCTGGATGTACCACTCGGAGGTGTCTGATCCTGGGGATGTGTTCGCCCAGAGGTGACTGAGCCCGAGGGGGTTGAGCCCAGAGGTGTCTGTTCCCGAGAGAGTGACTGGATATTGGCCTACGCGTAGTGCAGCACTTGTGAGTAGTGCAGTTTGATTGATTTTGCACTTGTGAGAGTGTGCAGATGTGATTTGTGATGTTTTGGGCACTTGTGAATAGTGCGGATTGATTGGATTGATATATTTATTGTGCACTGGTGATTAGTGCTGATTAATGTTGTTGTGATGTCGTACTGGTATTGACTACGGGTTTCTGGTCTTGGTGACCAGGTGATTATGTTTTCACATGTTTTGGCTATGAGAGCCGGGATTTGATGTTTTATAACAAGAACTGACTTGATGAACATGAGTTTTATGGACCATGGGAAAATATGTTTTGATTTTATCGGTCACTCATGTTTTACGATATGCATGCAAGTTTGTGAAAACTGGAGGGTAAGATTGTATTTTGATAAATGTTTTTATAAGAGGTCATTTTTGTCCACTCACACCTTTTCTATTTTATGACCCTCCAGGCCGTGGTACGACGTTTGGGACTGATCGTGAGGCAGTGACAGCAGCAGAAATCCGCGCAAACATCCCTTGTCTGGCAAGCACTGAAGGGGAGTTTCGGACCTTTAGTTGACTTGTCAGACGGGAGCCAGGACCGGGCACGGTTTTTGACGTCCAGTTGGGGACGGGTCCCTGTCAAAAACCCTCGACTCTAGCCCAAAGTCCACGACTTTTGAAAACAAGAAAAATGGGAAAACAGGGGATTCGAATCATACCTTCGATTACTCCTCCGCCGTCTGCACCGCCGTGAACCACGGTGTCCAAAGAGTCCTCCTCGGTCTTCCTAACTCCTCCTCAGCTTGGATTTAACCCAAACACGGCACAACCACCACCTCTGTCCCACGGCCTCTCTGTTTTCCCTGAAAACTCAGCCTCACCACCGCCGTGTTTCTTGCACGATCTCACCCCCAAATTCCGATCACCAGCTTCCTCTCTTCTCTCTGTCACTCTCACAATTCACAGGAATCTAACACGCGCACAGAATCGATCACACTCACCACCGCCTCACCACTCTGTTTTCTGCTTCTCGAACCAATTTGCATGGTTGAATTTTGGACAATTTGTGGCCGTGTACATTTTAGGCCTTCCTAGAACCATCCAGCACATCTCACGTGTCCAATTTCCTATGGACATCAGTACAAAATATCCAAGCCCACTCAACCACTTCCCCTATCTGATTGGTCTTAAGAGAAAAAGACCAAATTGCCCCTAGGTTTAGAAATTACTTATTTGCCCTCGAACTTTCCAGACCCGTAACTATTTCGTATAACGTCCGATGACAGCATGCCGCCTGTCGTTGTACTCAGGACGTCGAGACCTATCTAACGGTCCTCGATCTACGTGAAAATCACAAGTCCACTAAAAATTCAACATTTTCTCCTAATTAATCAAAATTACGGTAACGCCTTCAATCTTCCGCACGTCATAACGTTTTCTCCGATTGTCCAAATCGGACATGCCACCTGTCTACGGACTCGTGACATCCTAAACTACGTCACGGTTAATGGTCAACACTCATCAAACCTGTAAATCAAAAAGTCAACTTTAGTGCACTATTCACAAGGGCAAAATCGTCCTTTTATACAAATCTTTTACAAAATTACATTTATACCCTTCCTGAAGGTACGGGTTGTTACACCCAATGGATGAATGACAAGTGTCATTCATCCATTACCCACCCAAATTGATACATGCATTTGGGACGGGTGGTGACATAACATTCACATAGAGACACATTCCATTGTTAACCTCTGAGCTTTTGATTGTAGATGATGTTAGTCGTTTGATGGTTTCGCTCGACACGAACCCGTTACTCTAGAGCTCATCTTCTCTCTCGTTCTCCATGTTTCTCTTCTATGTAATCTAACACTCTCGTCACTAAACCCTAATCAACTATATAATTTCTAAGATGAATCTCAAAGTTTCAATTTTTATTCGAATTTAATTTCCTAGCTATTATTGTCTTACATATGCTTACGTTTTTTTTATGACAGGACCCATCCCAATCCCCCTGGATTATCGTGGGATGTGCCTACTCCCGTCTGACACCACGTGTCAGACAAGGGATAAGTCTGTAACTCGCTCAGGGTTATCCAAAGTACGCTAGGATCTGTGGCAACATGTGATGTCTCGATCTCTGCTATAGCCCGCATCCGCGATCAACCTGAAGGATATCAAAACCCATAAAAATTGTGAGTGGACAAAAAAAAAACAGTTTATCAAAAACAATTTATCGAAAGACATTTATACCCTTCACGTAAAAACATGCATAATAAAACAGTATTTCAAATAATTTTCCGGAAAGTAAGACATATTACTTTTCAAATCAAATCCAATAAAAACATGGCTCAATCGAAGCCGTTTCCTTAGTAGGGTCTCAGCCCAAAAAACTAAATCATACGGGGTCTCAGCCCCAATCAAATCACACAGGGTCTCAATCCAAGATATCAACCATGTGGGATCTCAATCCACATAAAATCATATGGGGTCTCAGCCCAAATATAAAACACATGGGATCTCAACCCCCCATCATCATCATCCGTAACGATTCTAATCCCAAGACGCGTGCCCATAAACTCAAGGACTGCTCTGATCATGAGCATGTCGCCGTGAACATATCACCGACCGACAATCACTAGATCGTCGTGAAAATATCACCGGCCGATTTCATTTATCGAACTCTTGAGTCGAGCCTTCCTGGGCTACCACCTCTCTCGTCTGCTCAACAACAGGTACGGTGTAACGACCCGTCCCGAATTTCAGGATTAGATTAGTAACTAATCATGATTAGTGGGGTTAATCGGTGATTAGTTAGGCGAAATCAGACGAACGATGCAAAAATGACCGTTTTGCCCCTAATCGTGGATAAAATGTTGACTTTAATTCGGGAGGTCAAATGGACTTTGACTAATGACCATGATGTAGTTCGGGACGTCACGAGTTCATAGACAGGTGGCACGTCCGATTCGGACATTCGAGGAGGAAGTTATGACGTTCGAAAGTTCAAGGGCATTTTCGTAATTAAGATGAAAAGGAGAAAATGTTGACTTTTTGATTGACCACTAATTTTCACACAATTCGAGGACCATTAGGTAGGTTTCGATGCCCTGAGTCCGTAGACAGGCGGCACGCTGAAAAAGGACATCGGACAGTTGAGATATGGGTCTAGAACGAGAAGGGCATTTTGGTAATTTTGTGTAGGAAGGAAAAATGGTAATTTGATTGTTGATGTTTGAACACAGCCGTGAGTGGGACTTCGTTTAACAGAGTAAGTGAATTGTTTAATCTGTCCAATGAATTGTTTAACAAGGTTAGTGACATTGGGGGAAAATTGTTTAACACTGAGGACTGAGTGGAGTCTGGGGTGCTGTGGACTGTGAAGAACACAGAGCACGAGTAATGGGTTTGGGTCCTTTGCGGGAAACAGAGTCACAATGGGTCTGGGAGATTCCCACGGGCTGTTGGGTTGCACAGTTTGGAAACAGAGTTTAGTAGACTTTGGGAGGTCTTTGAGAGCCATTCTGAGAAGGAGAAACAGAGAAACGGGGGAGGAAATAGTTCTGGGAAATAAAATCGAAAATGGAGGGAAATTTCTCAATTTGATTTGTGAGGGGAAAGAAGCTAAACTGAGATTGGAAATAGTCTTCTGGATTCATTTCGACTCCAACCATACAAAAATCGAAGGCAGTTGATCACCATTGGGCCTAGAACTGAAGTTTCCATTTCTGGAAATTTTCAAGGTTGAGGACGACTACTTACAGGTAAGGATTCATGAAATTGGTTTCAGTTTAATGTTTGTTAAGGTCCCACACAACTTCTGTATCATTTAATTAGAAAACCAAGCTGATTTGGGTAAGTTTCAAAAGTTAAGACCGTGTGTTTGATCTTGAGAGAAATGTTGGATTAAAGGCTTGATGTGTGTAACTAGGTTCACAGAACCTTAATTGGGACTCTAACAGTGCTATTTGATGATTCAATTAAAGGATTTAAGTGGGAATTGCCAGAGATTTAACCGGGTTGTGTCGCGGGTTGAACAACCCGTTTGCAGGCTGGTCGGGTGAGGAAGACGACTGTGCAGACACTATAGCAGGCGTGTGAGGGCACGTGTGCCCGATTCTCAAGGTGAGTTCAACATGATTTTTGTCCTATACAATGTAACGAACATTTTAGCGTTGATTTCGAATTAATCGGACACCGTTTCGATATTGTTTCGAGGGTCCAAAGGGTTATGTTACGTTTTTAACTAACGTTTAATTCCCGGGAAATTATGGGAAATTAGTATGTTGTTATTTGAGTCCTTAATGACACTAAAGAATGATTTCGGACAGGATGCGAGATTTCTGGAAAATGTCGAAAATTACAGAAATGCGTGCAGCGCGAAAACGGGCTTTATGGACGGTTTGTGAGTGGACTTTGATTTTATAAATATTATGCATGCATAACTGTTTTATATGGATTATGATTGTGGTTATATGATGTTGATTTGGATATTGGTGAATTATATGGTTTCATGCATTTCGAGGTGATTTACGTGCTTGCACGTAAATCGAGGTTTTCCAGTTTTACACTGATTTTCCATACTTACGGTTTTGGATATGATTTCATGAAATGGTTTTGAAATTGGAAAGATAAACTCGGGCATGAGGCCCAATTATTTTGGAAACCTCGGACTTGGAGTCCAATTGAGTTACGTAATCGGGCTGAGGGCCCAATTGCTTTATGAAATCGGGTCAGGGGCCCAGTTATTTACGAAATTGGGCTAAGACCCATTTGAGTTATATAATCGGGCCAGGGGCCCAGTTGATTTACGAAATCAGGCCATGGGCCCAGTTGATTTACGAAATCGGGCCGTGGGCCCAGTACAAAATCGGGTCGTGGGCCCAGTTGGTTTACGAAATTAGGCTTGAGGCCCAGTTGGTTATAAATGTGATTTAGGGCCGTGGACCCTAAATGGATTTGAATAAAAGGTTTTGGATTTGATAAATCAGATGTTTGGACTTGTGATGGTTTTATGGAAATTCCGGGCAGGGCCCTTGAGATGTTTGAAATGATTGATTAACTGTTTTCCATAAACCATCTTGATATGAGGATATGTGATGGTCTCCTCCAGGTGTCTGGGACACTGGGGAAGTCACGGTGCATTGCCTGCGAGGGGTCATTATACGGAGTTACCGGACCGTATGATGACTCAGGAGCAGGATTGCTATGATTGGACGTCTGGGACGTCAGACATCTGGGATGTCGGAGATATTGACCCGGTGAGACCCCGGGTTGCACGCGTTGCTTTATACCGTGAGATATGACGTCTGGGACGTCGAGCTTCTGGGACGCTAGGCATCTGGGATGCCGATGATGGTTTAAACATGTTTTTCCTGGAAATGATATTTATGGTTATGGTTTTGGGCGATGGCCCACATGGAATTGGAATTGGTATTCTGGATTTCGGATTTATATAATATATGTTTGGTTTTCGGTATTCATGGTTTTGGGTAGAGACCCACATGATTTGGTTTTACGGTTTCTGGGCTAAGGCCCTAATGGTTGTTTTTAGTAAATAGTTTACTTACTAGTTTACGATGCATGCATACATTTTAATGAAGGACATAAATATCTTTGTGAAATGTGTTTTATGAACTTATTTATTTTCATCCACTCACAACCTTTGTTGTTTTTAATGTCCTTCTGACAGGACCAATCCCAATCCCCCCGGGATTTACGCGGGATGACCCTGCTCCCGTCTGACACGGGGTGTCAGACAAGGGATACTTCCGACTTTTTCCCTTCCGGGCTATCAGAGTACGCTAGGATCCAGAGGAGGTATGTGATATCTCGATCTCTGCTACAGTCCACATCGTCTCCAACCTGAAGGGTATTAAAAATAGAAAGACTGTGAGTGGACAAAAATAAAGAGTTTATAAAAACATTTCCATAAAAGACCTTTATACCCTCCACTAAAAAGCATGCATGCATAGTAAAACCCTTTATTCAAACACATATGTTAAAACATCCATAATTAGGGTCACAGCCCCAAATTCGGTAAATACAAGTCACACGGGCTCCTACCCAAAACCATTTATAGAAAACCATAACACAATGAACATGTGTGGGATCTCAGCCCAAATCCATTTATCATTATAAACACAATTTCCCAAAATCAATTGAAATCATGATTATCCCTTATATTCATATCCAGAACCTATCACGGTAAATATAGAGCTACACGTGTGCTAACCGGGGTCTCAAACCCAAGTCTCTCCAGGGTCCACCCAGGTCAATGTCTGTAGATCAATGACCCTCCCTGAAGGTAACGAACCATGCCCATCCTGAGAGTAAGGAACCCAACTAGGGGGCGACTCCACTCAGTCAGTGCTCCGTGACTACTCCGGGGTCCACCCAGGCCAACGACCGTCCCCGGAGGAGACAATCATATATAAAGGATGGAATATGAAAAACCTTTTGAAATCATTCTTTAAACTTTTCCAGGATTCATGCCCAGCCCCTCATAAGCCGTCATGAACCATAAAATCCTTTCATGGGTTCATACCGGTTCCCATAAACCGTCATGACCCGTAAAAACCATTTCAAGGGTTCATGCCGGTTCCCATAAACCGTCATGAACCATAAAGACCATTTGTAACACATAACTGGGCGCTAGGCCCGAATCCACATAGAAACTAGACCTCAAGTGTAACGACCCGTCCCAAATTCCATGATTAGATTAGTGACTAATCATGATTAGTGAGGCTAATCCGTGATTAGTAGAGCGAAATCGGATGAACGATGCGAAATGACCGTTTTGCCCCTAGACGTGGGCAAAATGTTGACTTTTCATTCGGGTGGTCAAATGGACTTTGACCGATGACCGTGATGTAGTTCGTGACGTAACGAGTTCATAGACAGGTGACACGTTCAATTCCGACGTTCGAGGAGGAAGTTATGACATTCGGAAGCCCAAGGGCATTTTGGTAATTTGGGTGAATAAGAGGTCAAATGTTGACTTTTTAACCAGGAGGTCCGATGGCCGAGGGCCGAAGACCTTTACGTAGATGGGGACGATACGAATCCGTAGACAGGTGGTACGTCGAATTCGGACGTTCGACGACGAAGTTACGGTTCACGAAAGTTCCAAGTTACTATTCACGATGACACGTTCTACGAAACAAAAAGTACAGTTTTGTCTCTAGTGGGCCCAGATATTTGTCCTGATGCCAATGGATGAGTGACAAGTGTCACCCATCCAATGGACACCATATTTCCTTCATGCACCGTGCAAACCAATCCATTTTCTCCATTTCAAACACACACCCAAAACCCACCCGATCTCACCATTTCTCTCATTCCCGTGCAACCCCAAAACCCATCCATTTCGACCAGGACTGAGACCAGAGAGTGGGGAGGCGGCTGGATGCGGTGGCCGGCCCAGGGAGCGCCACCGTGGACGGCGGTGGTGGCCAACCCGCGAGGTAATCGGTTTTGCCCATTTTAGTCCATTTTCGATTTCTAATTATTAGGGGCTTGTTTGGATGTTTGGGTTGAAGTAAATAGGTTCCTAGGATTGTTTTAGGAAGGTTTGGATGAAGGTTGGACGTCGGGGAAGCCCTGGGAGGTTTCGGGAAATTTGAACCGTGAGGTTCAAAATTGAACCGGTCGGATTTCGAAGGTTTTAGGTAGTTTGATTGATTGGGTTAGATAGGAAATGAAGAAATAGGAATTTAGGAATTGGAATGGAAGCAAACGGATCGAAAATGAGGGAGAAGGAGACCTGGACCGGTTACGCCGGTCCAAGTTGCAGGAAAAATCGAACCGGATCGGTTCGGACCGGTCTGACCGATGTAGGGGATGACAAGTGACGTCATCCTGCTGACGTCATCATGTCAGGGATGATGTCAGCATTGTCAGATCTGACAATGTCAGAAAATGGACCAATAGGAGTGCGACACATGTCACATGTCAGTGCACAGTCAGCACTGACATGTTAGTGACGTGGCCCAATCAGGGGCTGACACGTGGCACTGACGTGAACCAGTGCCGTGATGACACGTGGCGCATGTCAGACTGCCACGTGGCACTGACAGCACAGTGACGTGGACCAATGGGAGCTTGACACGTGGCACTGACAGCTGTCAGATGACGTCAGCATGACGTCATGCTGACGTTAGCAGGTACTGTAGCTGGGGCGTGAAGCCCACGCGTAGCCACTTCAGGCGGCGCGTGTGGGTACGTGGGGGAGAATTTTGGGATGTGTTCAACATGTGAAATCTTCTATTCGATGTAACGAACATTTTGGGACTGGTTTCGTGTCGATCGGACACCGTCTCGATATGTTTCGGGGCATCAGAAGGTTTAGGTTCGGGATTAAAAATAGTTAAAAATACGGGAAAATTACGGGGCTTTAGTGGGAGGTTAATTAAGTAGTTAGTAACCTTCTATTACGATTTGGACAGGTTCGAGAGTCCCGGTGATGGTGATCGGCTCGGGGAGCAGTATGGCACGCAAATCGAGGCGGTAGCTCGGACGGTCTGTGAGTGGACCTTGTTTTCTAAATTGGTGCATGCATAAATGTTTATTATATGTTTTAAATGCTTGTTTGTAATTCCATGGGTGCATTTGTATGTGGTTACGTATAAGCACGTATTTCGAGGTTTCAGCCTTATACGGTGCTTATATGGGTCTGTATTTCTTTATTGATTTAAATGAACTGGATTTGGATTTCAAAAGGATAAATTCGGGTATGAGACCCATTTAGTTTTGTCTCGGGCATATGACCTCAGATTCCGGGCACGGTGCCCAGCTGATGTCCTATGTTCGGGCACGAGACCCAGTCACTTTACGGTTTTGATTTCAGGTCAGGGAACCTTAAATGGATTCCCAGGTTCATGAAGGTTTATGGGAACCGACATGAACCCTTGTTATGGTATCATGGTTCATGACAGTTTATGGGAACCGGCATGAACCCTTGTTGGTTATTACGGTACATGACGGTTTATGGGAACCAGCATGTTACCTGGTTATGTTATTACGGTACATGACGGTTTATGGGAACCAGCATGTTACCTGATTATGGATATTATGGATCATGACGGTTCAGGGGAACCGGGCATGGATATTATGTTATGTATATATATATTCATCTACCTTCCTTTACTTCTATTATCTCCTCCGGGGAGGGTCGTTGGCCTGGGTGGACCCCGGAGTAGTCACGGAGCACCGATTGAGTGGAGTCACCCCCCAGTTGGGTTCCTTACTCTCAGGAAGGCTATGGTTACTATTACCTCAAGTAGGATCAGCGGTCTGCGAACATTGACCTTGACTTTGAGAAGACTCAGATTGAGACCCGCGTAGCACGCGCGTAGCTTTGGATACCGTGACAGGATTGGTTGTGTGACTTATATGTATATATATATATATGATATATGATATGTGGTGTGCACAGGTGTGCATAGGATTTGAGCAGTGGCTCGTGTACTTGGTTTCTTTATGGTTTGGGGCCGAGTCCCTTATGGATTTGGGCAGTGGCTCGTATGGTCGTTTTTATTGTGGTCCTTTCGACCTTGGTTTATATCTGCTTTGGGCTTAGTCCTACATATGGTTTGTTTTGGATAAATGGTTTTCGAATTCATGCATGCTTTTTAGTGGAGGGTACAAATGTCTTATGAAATGTTTTTATAAACGTTTGTTTTGTCCACTCACAGTTTTTAATGTTTTGACTGCCCTTCAGGTTGACATCGGATGTGGACTGTAGCAGAGACCGAGATATCACATGCCTCCTCCGGATCCTGGCGTACTCTGATAGCCCGGGAGGGTAAAGGTCGGAAATATCCCTTGTCTGACACTTCGTGTCAGACGGGAGCAGGGTCATCCCGCACTAATCCCGGGGGATTGGGATGGGTCCTGTCATCAAGTCCGATTCGTAAACCAACTGGGGCTCCGGCCCGATTCAATAAATCAAATGGGTCTCGAACCCGAGTTTACCTTTTCGAATCCAAAATCATTTCATGAAATCATATCCAAAGCCCTAGGTATGGAAAATCAGTGTAAAATCGAAAAATCTCGATTTACGTGCAAGCACGTAAATCGCCTCGAAATACGTGAAACCATATAATTCACAAATATCCAAATCAACATTATCAAATCACATTCATTATCCTTTTGGAAATCCAAAACTATTTCATTTAGACCAATAAAGACCTACGGCCCCGTATAGGCACCGTATAGGGCTGAAACCTCGAAATACGTGCCTATACATAACCGCACATCCAAATGCACTCATGGCATCACAAACAAGTATTTAAAACATATAATAAACATTTATGCATGCACCAATTTAGAAAACAAGGTCCACTCATAGACCGTCCGAAGTCGCACCTCGATACGCGTGCCATACGGCTCCCCGAGCTGATCACCGTCACCGGGACTTCCAAACCTGTCCAAATTAATTTAGAGGGTTACTAACTACTTATATAACCCCTCACTAAAGCCCCGTAATTTTCCGGAATTTCTAACTATTTTTAAAACCGAACCTAAACCTTCTGATGCCCCGAAACATATCGAGACGGTGTCCGATCGACTCGAAACCAGTCCCAAAATGTTCGTTACATCGAATAGATGATTTCACATGTTGAACACATCCCCAAATTCTCCCCCACGCGTCTGCACGCGCCGCCTGAAGTGGCTGCCCGTGGGCCTCACGCGCCGCTACAGTGTCACCAGCTCCAGCGATCGAACCGATCCGGGTCGGCCGGTCCAGTCCAACCCCTGCAACTGGACCGGCGTAACCGGTCCAGGCCTCCTTCTCCCTCATTTTTCATCCGTTTTCTTCCATTCCAATTCCTAAATTCCCATTTCTTCATTTCCTATCTAACCCAATCCCTAAATCTAAGAAAAACCCCACCTGAAACCCCTTGTTCGAAATGGACCTCCCGATCCAGTTTTTCCCCGCCGTTCCCACGGCCTCCTCCGCCGTGAACCACTCCCCAGACCGTCTTCAAACCTCCCTAGCAACTTATTGAACACTTCCTAATCACCCACAAGCAACCATAATGGAAAACACGAATTGAAAATGGAATTTGTGCAAACCGAGTACCTCTCGGGTTTCATGGCCGCCGTCCACGGTGGCGTGGCTTCCAGCCGGCCACCATCGTCCAGCCTTCATCCTCTCTACCTCTGGGCTTCACGGGCATGATCAACTGGGTCAAGGGTTTGGTCTTGGATTGAAAATGGGATCGGGAAATGTGGGTTTAGGGAGAAACGAAGAAAATGAAGATGCACGGGAAAATGAAGATGCATGAATCAATTTTGGGTGGCCTGTGGATGGGTGACATGTGTCACTCATCCATTGGGTCCCCATAAAATATCTGGGCCCCACTAAGTCCAAAAGTGCAACCGTCTCGTAATTCGTGCAATAGTACGTTCGAATTTCCGTGAACCGTAACTTCGCCGTCGAACGTCCGAATTTGACGTGCCGCCTGTCTACGGATTCGTATCGTCCTTATCTACGTAAAGGTCCTCGGCCCTCGGTCATCGGACATCCCGGTCAAAAGTCAACTATTTGGGCCTTTTAATCAAAATTACTAAATTGCCCCTAAACTTCCGAACGTCATAACTTCTTCCACGAACATCGGAATTGAACGTGCCACCTATCTATGAACTCGTGACGTCACGAAATACGTCACGGTCATCGGTCAAAGTCCGTTTGACCGTCCGAATGAAAAGTCAACGTTTTACCACCATCAGGGGCAAAACGCTCATTTCGCATTGTTCGTTCGATTTACCCTAACTAATCACCGATTAACCTCACTAATCGTGATTAGTCACTAATATAATCATGGAATTTGGGACGGGTCGTCACAACCTTCCCTCCTTAATTAATTTCGTCCTCGAAATTCCAACCTACCTAATTCCAACCGTTCTTCCCTCCTTAATTAGTTTCGTACTTGAAACTCCAACTATCACGATTCCACAACCTCCACCTCGTGGAAATAATTCGATCTCACGACACGTGTACACCCGTACACCCACTAAACAGAATAATCCTTACTCGTCTGCAACTAGACGTACCACTAACGCTCACGTCGCATTGACTACATTTGACCACGTCGAATGACAGAAGTCGTACGCTCCGAACTGTCACCACTTGTCAGATCTACCGTTTTCGTTAACACAAACAACTAGACGGTTCCTTCCTCAATCACTAACTATCCTGGCGTCTACTCCCACTAGGAGTCACTAAAACTCACTCAATGATCTACGCTGACACCTCCGACAAACTGTCACCACTTGACAGTCGTCAATCGAAAACTGTCACTATACTCACTCGTGGTTACACTAACCACCAACTCACTCAACCATGGGTAAACACTCACCCACAAAGCATTTCACTCAATCTGTGTGTAACTAGACCCATCGGAACTACTATGACCCAATGCACAGTATCCAATGTCCAGTCCACGACCTCAACTAATCCAATGGTATCGGAACCAATCCGACTACCAACACGTTCACCAACCTACTACTGGTATATCCTATATACCATCACCAGACATCACAAGGCGACCCGGTATCGTACCTCGAACAACGTACAAGGTACATACGTCTATCCATCAACCAGACTACAACCACCTAGGTCATAGCCAAACACGTTTCAATTTTTGGAGTCCATCTGTCCAATCCGGTATTTGACAGGTCGAACTCCGACCCATTATTCGTTTCCAAATCTGAATCCGAATCCGCAATCATTATTCCGTAAGCTAGCATTTGGAATAACCATTCCGAACCCAAATCCATAAAAGGAAAATCCACAGTCAAGCTCTAGAATCAAATCCCGAATCGTCATCCAGAAATCTGATTCCAAAACTCGAAATATCGTTCACGTCTACCGAGACTATCAAAACCGAACCTATCGGTTACCTGATCAACCGATTACACACCATACATTAGATTGACTTCATAGAGAAATCAATCCCAACATCCACACAGCTCTAAGGCTGACCATACCGACCACGTCGGAAAACTACTCACCCGAGTAATATACCATACGGGATTCACTTCGAAAAGAAGTTCAGTCCCAATATCCTCAACTCAACACTCAAGTAAGAGTGATAAATTCTCCACCTATCTGGATCATCCAAATTACGATCCAGATCCAACACGACGTCATGTAACCTGACATCGTCTGCCACCAAGTAGAAAATAAGGAATCTCAGTCACCTAACCTTGATATACTCAACTCCTCATGATGACCCAAAACAAATCCTGGGTCCACCAACTAATACACGATCGGCGTACTAGTGGCAACCAACAACATCTACATCATCAACATCATCTACCATCATCAATCATGGTAGAATCTGAGAAGTCACCCAAAACGACTTCGAAATATCCAATACTAATGCGGAAAACCCGCATTCGATTCGTCACCTCAATCGCAACCTCTTGCGATTCCGAAGTTCCAACAAAATTGGAAACAACATACCCGGACATCAACCACGTGTCCCCGTTAGACTGGTTATTGACACATGCCCATTTACGACCGTATATGTACATCCTCGGCTGCGAAGTGCAGTCCCAACACTAAGCTGACATGACTCGACCGACGATCTCATCAAAGTCGAGACCACACGCCAAGTCACCTTTCCGAACCATACACCCAAGGTAGGGTTCCACAATTACTAACTAGAGTTCCACAGAACCCAACTACGAAAAGCAGTAAAATCAACAATTTGACCGACCCCCGCGATCCGACATCGTAAAGACGTTAATCCAATCCTACCGTCAATCCAACTAGGATTCCCCGAATCCGGCTGCTAACTGCCAACTGCAGTAAATCTATCTAACTCAACCAAATCCGATCATCCAACTCAACAATATTCGACCATCCGATGATCACAATTCCTATCCAGTCGTCGGAACCGATCCTACGACATCGTGAAAGATGATCCCAACTAACCGTCTAACGATCAAAACGTTAACATACAGGTACGTCATCCCTTCCGTAGGGTCTCACACTGTCAACCCTGACAGAACTATGGCAACCCCGGCCTCAAATGCCGAACCAAGGCATGCGAACCCTACTAACTATCGTATCGGTACCCTAACTATCAGGTTGATAACGAACTGTAGCCCCTTGAGATATCACATACTCGACCTGCATACATACTCCAAGATCTCTGTGGTTGCTCGAATAGAGACAACCCCACTCTAATAAGCATCCTACGAGCAATCCTATGCTCTGATACCATGCTGACAGGACCCATCCCAATCCCCCCAGGATTTACGCGGGATGACCCTGCTCCCGTCTGACACGGGGTGTCAGACAAGGAATACTTCCGACCTTTTCCCTCTCGGGCTATCAGAGTACGCCAGGATCCGAAGGAGGTATGTGATATCTCGATCTCTGCTACAGTCCACATCATCTCCAACCTGAAGGATATTAAAAACAGAAAGACTGTGAGTGGACAAAAATAAAGAGTTTATAAAAACATTTCCATAAAAGACCTTTATACCCTCCACTAAAAAGCATGCATGCATAGTAAAACCCTTTATTCAAACACATATGTTAAAACATCCATAATTAGGGTCACAGCCCCAAATTCGGTAAATACAAGTCACACGGGCTCCTACCCAAAACCATTTATAGAAAACCATAACACAATGAACATATGTGGGATCTCAGCCCAAATCCATTTATCATTATAAACACAATTTCCCAAAATCAATTGAAATCATGTTTATCCCTTATATTCATATCCAGAACCTGTCACGGTAAAGATAGAGCTACACGTGTGCTAACCGGGGTCTCAAACCCAAGTCTCTCCAGGGTCCACCCAGGTCAATGTCCGTAGATCAATGACCCTCCCTGAAGGTAATGAACCATGCCCATCCTGAGAGTAAGGAACCCAACTAGGGGGCGACTCCACTCAGTCAGTGCTCCGTGACTACTCCGGGGTCCACCCAGGCCAACGACCCTCCCCGGAGGAGACAATCATATATAAAGGATGGAATATGAAAAACCTTTTGAAATCATTCTTTAAACTTTTCCAGGATTCATGCCCGGCCCCTCATAAGCCGTCATGAACCATAAAATCCTTTCATTGGTTCATGCCGGTTCCCATAAACTGTCATGACCCGTAAAAACCATTTCAAGGGTTCATGCCGGTTCCCATAAACCGTCATGAACCATAAAGACCATTTGTAACACATAACTAGGCGCTAGGCCCGAATCCACATAGAAACTGGACCTCAAGTGTAACGACCCATCCCAAATCCATGATTAGATTAGTGACTAATCACGATTAGTGAGGCTAATCCGTGATTAGTAGAGCGAAATCGGACGAACGATGCGAAATGACCGTTTTGCCCCTAGGCGTGGGCAAAAAGTTGACTTTTCATTCGGGGTGGTCAAATGGACTTTGACCGATGACCGTGATGTAGTTCGTGACGTAACGAGTTCATAGACAGGTGGCACGTTCAATTCCGACGTTCGAGGAGGAAGTTATGACGTTCGGAAGCCCAAGGGCATTTTGGTAATTTGGGTGAATAGGAGGTCAAATGTTGACTTTTTGACCAGGAGGTCCGATGGCCGAGGGCCGAAGACCGTTACGTAGATGGGGACGATACGAATCCGTAGACAGGCGGCACGTCGAATTCGGACGTTCGACGACGAAGTTACGGTTCACGAAAGTTCCAAGTTACTATTCACGACGACACGTTTTACGAGACAAAAAGTGCAGTTTTGTCTCTAGTGGGCCCAAATATTTGTCCTGATGCCAATGTATGAGTGACAAGTGTCACCCATCCAATGGACACCATATTTCCTTCATGCACCGTGCAAACCAATCCATTTTCTCCATTTCAAACACACACCCAAAACCCACCCGATCTCACCATTTCTCTCATTCCCGTGCAACCCCAAAACCCATCCATTTCGACCAGGACTGAGACCAGAGAGTGGGGAGGCGGCTGGATGCGGTGGCCGGCCCAGGGAGCGCCACCGTGGACGGCGGTGATGGCCAACCCGCGAGGTAATCGGTTTTGCCCATTTTAATCCATTTTCGATTTCTAATTATTAGGGGCTTGTTTGGATGTTTGGGTTGAAGTAAATAGGTTCCTAGGATTGTTTTAGGAAGGTTTGGATGAAGGTTGGACGTCGGGGAAGCCCTGGGAGGTTTCGGGAAATTTGAACCGTGAGGTTCAAAATTGAACCGGTCGGATTTCGAAGGTTTTAGGTAGTTTGATTGATTGGGTTAGATAGGAAATGAAGAAATAGGAATTTAGGAATTGGAATGGAAGCAAACGGATTGAAAATGAGGGAGAAGGAGACCTGGACCGGTTACGCCGGTCCAAGTTGCAGGAAAAATCGGACCGGACCGGTTCGGACCGGTCTGACCGATGTAGGGGATGACAGGTGACGTCATCCTGCTGACGTCATCATGTCAGGGATGACATCAGCATTGTCAGATCTGACAATGTCAGCTGACATGTATGAAAATGGGCCAATAGGAGTGCGACACGTGTCACATGTCAGTGCACAGTCAGCACTGACATGTCAGTGACGTGGCCCAATCAGGGGCTGACACGTGGCACTGACGTGGACCAGTGCCGTGATGACACGTGGCGCATGTCAGACTGCCACGTGGCACTGACAGAACAGTGACGTGGACCAATGGGAGCTTGACACGTGGCACCTGTCAGGGTCTGACATGTCAGACCTGACAGCTGTCAGATGACGTCAGCATGACGTCATGCTGACGTCCGCAGGTACTGTAGCTGGCGCGTGAAGCCCACGCGTAGCCACTTCAGGCGGCGCGTGTGGGCGCGTGGGGGAGAATTTGGGGATGTGTTCAACATGTGAAATCTTCTATTCGATGTAACGAATATTTTGGGACTGGTTTCGTGTCGATCGGACACCGTCTCGATATGTTTCGGGGCATCGGAAGGTTTAGGTTCGGGATTAAAAATAGTTAAAAATATGGGAAAATTACGGGGCTTTAATGAGAGGTTAATTAAGTAGTTAGTAACCTTCTATTATGATTTGGACAGGTTCGAGAGTCCCGGTGATGGTGATCGGCTCGGGGAGCCGTATGACACGCAAATCGAGGCGGCAACTCGGACGGTCTGTGAGTGGACCTTGTTTTCTAAATTGGTGCATGCATAAATGTTTATTATATGTTTTAAATGCTTGTTTGTAATTCCATGGGTGCATTTGTATGTGGTTACGTATAAGCACGTATTTCGAGGTTTCGGCCTTATACGGTGCTTATACGGATATGTATTTCTTTATTGATTTAAATGAATTGGATTTGGATTTCAAAAGGATAAATTCGGGTATGAGACCCATTTAGTTTTGTCTCGGGCATATGACCTCAGATTCCGGTCACGGTGCCCAGCTGATGTCCTATGTTCGGGCACGAGACCCAGTCACTTTACGGTTTTGATTTCAGGTCAGGGAACCTTAAATGGATTCCCAGGTTCATGACGGTTTATGGGAACCGACATGAACCCTTGTTATGGTATCATGGTTCATGACGGTTTATGGGAACCGGCATGAACCCTTGTTGGTTATTACGGTACATGACGGTTTATGGGAACCGGCATGTTACCTGGTTATGTTATTACGGTACATGACGGTTTATGGGAACCGGCATGTTACCTGATTATGGATATTATGGATCATGACGGTTCAGGGGAACCGGGCATGGATATTATGTTATGTATATATATGTTCATCTACCTTCCTTTACTTCTATTATCTCCTCCGGGGAGGGTCGTTGGCCTGGGTGGACCCCGGAGTAGTCACGGAGCACCGACTGAGTGGAGTCACCCCCCAGTTGGGTTCCTTACTCTCAGGAAGGCTATGGTTACTATTACCTCGAGTAGGATCAGCAGTCTGCGAACATTGACCTTGACTTTGAGAAGACTCGGATTGAGACCCGGGTAGCACGCGCGTAGCTTTGGATACAGTGACAGGATTGGTTGTGTGACTTATATGTATATATATATATATATATGATATATGATATGTGGTGTGCACAGGTGTGCACAGGATTTGAGCAGTGGCTCGTGTACTTGGTTTCTTTATGGTTTGGGGCCGAGTCCCTTATGGATTTGGGCAGTGGCCCGTATGGTCGTTTTTATTGTGGTCCTTTCGACCTTGGTTTATATCTGTTTTGGTCTTAGTCCCACATATGGTTTGTTTTGGATAAATGGTTTTCGAATCATGCATGCTTTTTAGTGGAGGGTGCAAATGTCTTATGAAATGTTTTATATACGTTTGTTTTGTCCACTCACAGTTTTTAATGTTTTGACTGCCCTTCAGGTTGACATCGGATGTGGACTGTAGTAGAGACCGAGATATCACATGCCTCCTCCGGATCGTGGCGTACTCTGATAGCCCGGGAGGGCAAAGGTCGGAAATATCCCTTGTCTGACACTTCGTGTCAGGCGGGAGCAGGGTCATCCCGCACTAATCCCGGGGGGATTGGGATGGGTCCTGTCATCAAGTCCGATTTGTAAACCAACTGGGCCTCCGGCCTGATTCCGTAAATCAAATGGGACTCGAACCCGATTTTACCTTTTCGAATCCAAAACCATTTCATGAAATCATATCCAAAACCCTAGGTATGGAAAATCAGTGTAAAACCAAAAAATCTCGATTTACGTGCAAGCACGTAAATCGCCTCAAAATACGTGAAACCATATAATTCACAAATATCCAAATCAACATTATCAAATCACATTCATTATCCTTTTGGAAATCCAAAACCATTTCATTTAGACCAATAAAGACCTACGGCCCCGTATAGGCACCGTATAGGGCCGAAACCTCGAAATACGTGCCTATACGTAACCGCACATCCAAATGCACTCATGGCATCACAAACAAGTATTTAAAACATATAATAAACATTTATGCATGCGCTAATTTAGAAAATAAGGTCCACTCATAGACCGTCCGAAGTCGCGCCTCGATACGCGTGCCATACGGCTCCCCGAGCTGATCACCGTCACCGGGACTTCCAAACCCGTCCAAATTAATTTAGAGGGTTACTAACTACTTATATAACCCCTCACTAAAGCCCCGTAATTTTCCGGAATTTTTAACTATTTTTAAAACCGAACCTAAACCTTCCGATGCCCCGAAACATATCGAGACGGTGTCCGATCGACTCGAAACCAGTCTCAAAATGTTCGTTACATCGAATAGATGATTTCACATGTTGGACACATCCCCAAATTCTCCCCCACGCGCCCGCACGCGCCGCCGGAAGTGGCTGCCCGTGGGCCTCACACGCCGCTACAGTGTCACTAGCTCCAGCGATCGAACCGATCCGGTCCAACCCCTGCAACTGGACCGGGGTAACCGGTCCAGGCCTCCTTCTCCCTCATTTTTCATCCGTTTTCTTCCATTCCAATTCCTAAATTCCTATATCTTCATTTCCTATCTAACCCAATCCCTAAATCTAAGAAAATCCCACCTGAAACCCCTTGTTCGAAATGGACCTCACGATCCAGTTTTTCCCCGCCGTTCCCACGGCTTCCTCCGCCGTGAACCACCCCCCAGACTGTCTTCAAATCTCCCTAGCAACTTATTGAACACTTCCTAATCGCCCACAAGCAACCATAATGGAAAACACGAATTAAAAATGGAATTTGGGCAAACCGAGTACCTCTCGGGTTTCATGGCCGCCGTCCACGGCGGCGTGGCTTCCAGCCAGCCACCATCGTCCAGCCTTCATCCTCTCTACCTCTGGGCTTCACGGGCATGATCAACTGGGTCAAGGGTTTGGTCTTGGATTGAAAATGGGATCGGGAAATGTGGGTTTAGGGAGAAACGAAGAAAATGAAGATGCACGGGAAAATGGAGATGCATGAATCAATTTTGGGTGGCCTGTGGATGGGTGACATGTGTCACTCATCCATTGGGTCCCCATAAAATATCTGGGCCCCACTAAGTCCAAAAGTGCAACCGTCTCGTAATTCGTGCAATAGTACGTTCGAATTTCCGTCAACCATAACTTCGCCGTCGAACGTCCGAATTCGACGAGCCGCCTGTCTACGGATTCGTATCGTCCTTATCTACGTAACGGTCCTCGGTCCTCGGCCATCGGACATCCCGGTCAAAAGTCAACTATTTGGGCCTTTTAACAAAATTACTAAATTGCCCCTAAACTTCCGAACGTCATAACTTCTTCTACGAACATCGGAATTGAACGTGCCACCTGTCTTGAACTCGTGACGTCAGGAAATACGTCACGGTCATCGGTCAAAGTCCGTTTGACCGTCCGAATGAAAAGTCAACGTTTTGCCACCATCAGGGGCAAAACGGTCATTTCGCATCGTTCGTCCGATTTAGCCTAACTAATCACCGATTAACCTCACTAATCGTGATTAGTCACTAATATAATCATGGAATTTGGGACGGGTCGTTACAACCTTCCCTCCTTAATTAATTTCGTCCTCGAAATTCCAACCGACCTAATTCCAACCGACCACATGTCCTAACATGTAATCTGACATCTGACACACTGCCATGTGGCACCACTTCATTGGCCCACGTGGTCTGACATGGCAGACGTGGACCTGTCACGTCATTTGACAATCCCTGACATACTGCCATGTGGCACCATCTCACTGGTCCATGTGGTCTGACAACGTCTGACATGGCACTGTCACGTCACTGCTAACTAGACTTGACACTGCCACACGTCACCCTCTAGTTGGCCACGTGGCTTGACAGGTCTGACAGATGATAACGTTGACCCGTGACCCTATAACAGGTCGACTTGTGCTGCAACCCGACCCGATCATATCTCGACTATCGAACCACCGTTTCTTCCCATTTTTCTTCCTACCGACTCGTCTCTAACGCAGGAAGGGATCTATGACCTTGAAATCACAAAACAAGGCCTCGAATTTACCTGGTCAAGCTTGATCTTCATGGCCTACCTTCGAACCAGTCCCACCGCCAGTCGAGTGGTCCGTTTCCCTTGCTTTTTGTCCCTATGAACTCGTACAACCTCACAGAAAAAAACCCAGGCATCAAAACCAACCCAAAACGTGTGAAAATCAACAACCAACTAAAATGGGTTTCGGGTTACCTTTTTCACGGGTTTCCAGCCACCACTGCCATGTCCTCCGTCGTCCTTGCCGTTTCTCAGCCTCTCAATGTCATTCCCTTACACTGTCTCTCTCTAGTCTAGAAAATGAAGAAAATGATGATTGTGAGGGTGGGTATGGTTTTGGGTGTGAAAAATGAAGAATATGAATGAAAATGATAGGTGCATGAATGTGGGTTATTGGTCCAGGTCAGATCTTTTGGGCCCCAAATTTCAAATCCCGAAGTCACACTTCTCGTAAAATGTGCAATCATAAATAGTATAAAAATATGTCCTTGATCCGTAACTTTCCCTTATGATGTTCGATTTCAACATGCCACATGTTTACAGACTCGTATCATCTAGATCTACGTAATAAACCTCGGTCCTCGTGCATTTGATTTCTCTGGTTAAATGTCAACTTTTTACCCTCGTCTAGTAGAAAGTAATTTTATTCCGATCGTTCGATAATCCTCGACTAATTCCCGATTAGTCTCACCAATCCTCAATTAATTCGTAATTAATCCCGTAGATTCGGGAAGGGTCGTTACATTTTATTTCGATTTTACTACTTAATCAAATCAACCAAGTCGTGGTTATTGCTACTGGATACAACTCATGCTGTTACATCTACAATTCATCTTCCTCAGCGAACCAGGGTTCTGATGGAGCTCATATTCCTCTACGAACTAGGGTTTGAGGTTACATATGTGATTCATCTTTCTCTCCTTCTAATGTAGAAAATAAATTAATTCAGCAAAATCAGGTCTTGAATGAAGAACATTCAACCCATCTGAGCATCCTTGAAAATAAGGATGGGTTTAATGCTCTTCATCTTTATTTTCGAGGCTGTCCAGATGGGTTGAATGTTCTTCATCTTTATTTTCAAGGCTGCTCAGATAGGTTGAATGTTCTTCATCTTTATTTTCAAGGCTACCTATATCAGATGAAGAAAAAGATGAAGACGATGATGATGATGATGAAGAAAAATACAGATTAGATTAGATGTTGGGAATAAGTTGAGGAAAAATCCATATCAGATGTATTGTTCATCTTCTTCTTCAATTTTGTATTTTTAAATATTTAGTTTTAATATTTTTTTATAAATAATTAAACAACCAATCACGTACTGACACGTAAGCACTATTAATACTGTTACTAACATGACTAAAAAAATAGAGCAACAGAGATAACAGAAGCATTGTTCAGGCAGTGCATTACAACAAAATCTAGTTCTAGGAGCAATGTGAGATTTAATGTCTGGTTCACGGAGTATTTTGAGTAATAAGCCTCTTATTTTTTGCAATGAGTTCAACCCAAAGTGAGTCTAATATCAATCATAATGTTGAAGTATCAGCCTAAATGTTCAACAAGCACGATCGGATTGACTTGGCCCAGTTCAAATTTTGAGCTTCGATAGTAAGGTTCAAAATCCCATGAACCAAAAAAAACCGAACCATTTAATCAAACATTAAGGCTACATTTGGTACATTGCATAAAAGACTACATATGATAATATAGTACAAAATCAGTGTTTAATACCACTCTACTAATTAGCTACCATATAATTTAATTCAATTGAGTGCAATTATACTGTCCAAACTAGCTAAAATAATACCATCTGTTTACACCCGAAGAAATCCCTTCAGGCCGAAGTTAATGGTTCGAAGAAAATTAAAGGCCCAAAGTAGAAGACAAGCCCATCCCAAGCGACTTTTTGTGTGGTGAAGGAGAAAAATATGGGCGGTGCTGACAACACGAAGAAAAACAGAGGCAAATGGGAGTTGTCCAATGGGAAATAAGGCAACATGGGATCTATGTGGGACCAACTTGACAAGTTGATAGCCCCCTGACTGCCTATAAAATGAGAAGAGCCCAACTTCTCAAAGGACCGACAATCAACCAATCAAAGTCAACAAATTGATCACCATCAATTTCTGAACCTATTAACACCTCTAACCAAGGTTTCATGGTTTAACAAAGGCTGGCCTTTGTTACAAAAACTACTTCTTTTCACATAGGAAATCAAGTTGCAGCTTCTCTTCTCACCCATTCGAGGAATTTATGTAACTGTCTAACTGTCTTTCTAATTGCTCACTAGCAATGCCATAATGGTTGGCTTCCTTTTCCTTCATTGACCTTCTTTATGACCTTTTAGTGTCATAAGAGTTAACCTCTTTTCGACTACCAGTTATTGGGTTTTCGATTGAGGCTCACAAAAGATTAACCTTCTTTCGGACTGTTCGGTATCATAAAGGTTGATTATAATGACTACCGGCTTATGGAAAGTCATATCTGCTGCTAGTCCATAGTTGGTCACAGAGGTACTCAAACCTCTTTTTTGACGTCATGTCGTTGTTTTTGAGTGCTCTATCATCTCATGAAATGATTTCCTGCTGATATTCATTTCAGTTGATGATTTTTGGAATTTCTTGTTTGATGCAGACTTGAATGCGAAGAAAATAATTTACTATTATGTACTTGTAATTTTAGTTGTTATTCAAATCCAGTACTTTTACATTACTGTACTTGTACTTCCGTTTCCATTTCAATACAAAATCAAACTTTCTTAAGTAGTAATTAGTACTTGGGATATACCATCCAAGCGTGGTTCACGACTTACCAAATTGAGACCATCTTTGTGCATTGATCCGGATACTCCAATTCTGACTTAAGAAAACATGGGACCACTGGCCACCTAACTATGAAATAGCAACGTTGTCAACTTGAACATCATGGCAAAATAACTTCTAAGCTTGGACTACTTTGGAAAAGAAAATATTTTAAAGTCCCTAAAAAATGCATAGAAAAGAACAGCGCAGACTAATTCATGTCTACCTGCCTCACAATCGCCTTGATCAGAAGAAAGGTTCTTGGACCGAAAATGAAACCAATTTACAATGTCTAGTAGTAGCCTCTACTAGTGGCACACATGCACTTGAGTTAAAAGACCTACTTACTTTCTGGTCTGCTCATTTAGGATCGATCGTGGTTAAAGGTCCATTACACTCAGGCTATCCAGCATCATTCTCTACACTTACAAGTGGTCCGCCTCCCTCGCTCTGTAGACCAAGTTCCACGCGGAGGACCAACAAAGGTTTCCTCGGGACATTCGGCTCATAAAATAAGAAAAATATTTTGGGGAGAAACACCCTCGAAATTGTTCGTATTAAATAGTTGGATGACAAACAATCTTGAAAAGTGTAATAATAAAAATAATAATAATAATAATAATAATAATAATCACAATGAGAATAAAATACAAAGTAATAAAGTAATAAAAATAATATATCAATAATTAGCTAAAATAAATAATATAAATAATTAATATTTATGATATAGATATTTCTTATTAACTATTATAATATAATCCGGACTGTATATTATAGTCGGTATTTTAATCCGGCGGAGATCCAAACACCCTACTAAATAGTCAGTCTATATAACTGAAATAGTCAGTATAATACGATATATCAAACAAGACCTATATAGCATACGTTAATAAATGTATTGAACCCATAAATTAAAATCTAAACTTCATTATGAAGAAATTGAACTCACTTGTCTTACATATAATGAAAACAACGAATCTCATAGAGGGTCATGGCTTCAATTTTGATAGATCTTTTATCGCAATTATCGATAAACGCCAAATATAAATCAAGGATAATAATGAATAACTCGACTCTAACATTAAAAAATATGCGGGATTTTTCTTTTCTAAGAGAAGAAATGACTGGCCGTGCTCCTTCTTGTCTGGTTCCCTCCCTCCCCGTGTCCACTAATCTGGTTCTGTGATGCGAACCATGTCCTCTCCTTCCCTTCCCTCCAAATTTCCCCTATCCTCATCTCTTAATCTCTGTCCCCATATCCCATCTTCTCACCCATCTCCTCCTTTTTCCCTTTGGAGGCTTTTGATGTTCACTCCTGTGCCCAGCCCGTTATCCCTAACCTCCCAACCCCTAACCTCGTTCATCTCTCCCCAATCAATCTGGCCCTTAAAGAATACTTTTGACACTCCGATCAAAGGCAACCATCAATTCATTCTGGCTCGTAGGCTGAAGATGGTCAAGTTTGAACTTAAAAAGCTCAATGCGCGTCCATTATCTAATGTTTTCTATGATATTAATACTTCTAAGGCAGAGTTGGATGTTTGCCTAGATCGCTTGTTGGCCTCTCCCTTCGACCCTTCTTTTATTTCCTTGGAATGTCATCTTAAGAAAGTCTTCATGGACATGGATTGTTTAGGGCGCAAAGAGAGCTTGGCAAGATAGAAATCTAGGCTTAATTGGGACCTTACTGGGAATCGTGATTCTTCCTACTTCCACAAGGTTATCAAGAAGAAGGCTAACTATAAAATCATCAATTCTCTTTTTCGGTCGGATGATGTTGTTATTCTAAATCCTAGGGGTATCAAAGATGAGGTTGTGTCCTATTACCATGCGTCGTTGGGGTTTTCTCAGCATCGTGGTGGCAATGGGTTTGATTTTGGGAGTATTAAGCGTCTCTATGATGATTTTTCCTTGGTTTGGGAGATGACTAAACTGATGATGAGATCCAAGCAGCATGCAAAGACCTTTTTGATTGTGACACTTTTTGGACGTCTTACGAGGGCCGTTATGTGGGCCTCAGAATTCTGAATACGTAGACATGCGGTATGCCAAAAATGGAGTTCGAATATAATCGTTTTGGGTCTAAATAGTATGAGGGTAGTTTGGTAATTTTTCCAACAAGGCTATTTTAATAATTTCCCAATGAGGACCTAGAACATTTTAGATGTCTCTCCATTCCCATTCCCTTCCACCGACCTTGTGCCTGTAAATATGTTTGTGTGAATTGTGTATGGGGGACTTAGGTGGTTAGTGGCTGAAAAAGGGAAAGAAGGAAAAACGAAGAACAAAAAGAGAAACGAGAGAATAGAGAGGACGAAAAGGAAAAATAGAGATGGTAAGGAAGAAGAAAAAGGATGGAGGAAAGAGGGAGATGAAGTAGAAAGGGAGGAGGAAATGGGGCCGTGAATCAGGAAATTATTTCGAAGCCTCGTGGCATCCAACTAGGGATGCTAGGACATTAGTCGAGTCCCTCAGGTTGTGTTGGCACAGAGAATGAAAGGTTTTGGTGTGGAAAAGCAGAAGGCAAGGTCCCTGTCATTATGGCTAAAGATGGTGGAGTTGGGCCAAGCTCTAAGGTACATTTTTGTTAACCCTAACCTTACATATCCTCTTATGGGAGTTGTGAGATGAAATTATACGTTAAAATCATAAGAAATGATGAAGAAATAGACGAGTTCCAATCGGGTCATGGTCATGGGTTAGCGACCCGGTTTGTAGACCCGTCCAAGGTTGCTGGTAACAGGACCGCGCGTGAGGCCCACGCGCAGAGGAAGGGTTGGCGCGTGAGGGCGCGTCCCACCTTATGTTCAACACGGTTGTTGTAGTACTCTTTCATATGATTCTAATGGTATAGGTTTCATGGTGATTAGATGTCATTTGGGTATATGTTATATTTAAAAAAAAAAAATTCATCCTACAAATTGGGGTATGACCAACTTAGGGCTAAACTACATAGTGACGATTCTAAAACGATGAGATGTATGAATAACAAAGTTGTGGAAGGATTGAAGATCCTAATTACATGCGAAAGTCTGTTTGAGCTGGTTTTTCATTGGCTTAAAGTCTATTATGTACATTTGTGGAATATTATGACCTGATGATGAATATGTAATATATGATAATCATGTCCTATATGATGTTATGATATGATGGAGATGATGTGATGATATGTTATGATAATTTAGTCAAGAATAATTAGTGGTTATAAGGTAATTATTATGATAAATGTATACTTTGGATGTGATCATAAAGAATAGTTAGGGCAATTTAGAGATGAATGTTAGAGAACTTAAAATGGAAAATTATGATAGTAGGATAACTTTGTGAAAATGAATTATATAAAGAGTTTGTGTGTCCCTAGGATCATATCTTAATTTCGGGAATTAAGAGTTATTTACAAATGGGGATGTATGAATAACAAGGTGATAAAGGAAATGAAGGCGTGCTTGATGATTAAATATACGTATTGATCTTTTATATATGATATGATGATATATCGTAATGATCTATTATAAGGTTTGTTTGTAACTGATCTTAATTGTAGACTTTTTCTTTAATTTAGTATTCGTAATATTTGACGAATTAAGAATTCGTGCTAATTTTCAACTATTGAAATTCCGGGATTAAGACTCAGACGAGATTGGACTAGTAGATTCCACCACTTGATGGGGTTAGTGGGTTAGATGTGGGTGGTAACGCAGCAAGAGTGAATTTAATTTGGTTAATTTATTAAGATTTAGACACGGATAAGATTGGTGAGATCCCTTTCTAACAGGAGTCATCAGACGAGAGCAGAACTCGTGTGTTATTCAAAGGAATTAAGGACGGGTCCTGTCAACTTGGTATCAGAGCATGGTTTTGAACCTCTTTGAAATGTGAACCTTGTATATAACATTTTCTAATTGTTTAATTACACGATTTTTATGATGAAGATTTTAATTATGATTTTAAATGATTTTTGATAATTTTATGAAATTAAGTGAAGAACTTGTTTTATGAATAATTGAAGGACACATTTTACGCAATTATTAATTATCAACGTGTGAGTTGAAATCGATTTGGAATATGGGTTGACTTGGAATATAAATCAAGGTCGTTGTTTGATTTACATGACAATAAATTGAATTTTTGGTCTTGTATCATTACTGCTGATTTTTGAGAAGTTTAAATTAATTTTAACTACTCGTTATGTAGAATTATATGAAAATGGTGATGGGTTTAGATCTGGATTTCAAAATGATTATTTAGCTTTTAGAGAAAGAATACATGTTGAAGGGTTAAACATGATTTTTGAATGATTAATTGATGAGTTTTTGGGAAAAGTATTGATTGCGCTTGAATGCATGTGTTACAAGGTTAAGAAAGTTATGTTTGGGTTTCGACCTGGAGTTTGGAATGATAATTGAGTTTTTTAAGGAAAGAGTATATGTAGCAATGAGGATTTTTTTATGAGGAATTTATAGAATAGACGTGTGTTTTTTTTCGATATTTGTGTTATTGTGTTTGTGAATAGATGCTGCTTTTCCGAGTGGTAAGCAATCTCAGATATCGAGCCAAGGCTCATTTCTAAAGATTGGTACTGTGCTGAGGACTTAGACGTCGGGCTAGGCCCCTTTCCTTAATTGGTAATGGTTGGTTAGTCTTATATGTCGGGTTGGGTCCCTTTCCTGAGATTGGTGTGGTGTGAGATGACCACTCAGACTTCGAGTTAGGCTCCAACTCTAGAGTGGGTGGGGGTTGGTTGGTCTCGGACGTTAAGTTAGGCTCCGATTCTCCAGGTGGATAGTGTGATATTTAGTTCTCGCTCAAACGTTGAGCAGGGCTCTAATTCTTGAATGAGGCTACACTCAGACATCAAGCTGGACTCCTGGTCCCGAGTGGCTTGCAGAAATACCCCTAGGGGAATCTTTGTCTGGATGATGTGTTGATGTTGTTTTTGGATTTGACTTGGTTGTGGTAATGGCCTACTACGCGTAGTTCCGTTACATGAATTGGTTGAGTTTGGTTATGGACTGGTAGTGTCTTAGGTAAGGCCGGTACTATTGTGTTTGTAAATGTGACTCGAGGTTTATGAGATTGATTATATGATTAAGACTATATGGGATCCCGGAATTGCTTACGTTAGAATGGAGTTGCAGTTAAAAGAAGAAATTGAAAGGTTAATTAACTTTAGTCAACTTAATTGTCCAATTTTAGGATGGAAAAGATTGGTTGTTCTAAAAGTTTGAGGACGAAATGTTTTTAAGGAGGGTAGGTTGTAATGACCCATAAATTTTAAATTTTAAAAAAGTTAAAATGACGATTTTGCCCCTAAACGTCAAAGAGCTAACTTTTTTTATTGGGATACTTTTTGGGCGTCTTTCTAGGATTGTTGGCCTCTGAATTCTGAATACATAGATAGGCGGTATGCCAAAAATGGAGTTCGAATATAATAGTTTTGGGTCTAAATAGCATTAGGGCATTTTAATAATTTTGAACTTAAGGATAGTTTGGTGGAGTCAGGCTAAGCTCTAAGGTACATTTCTGTTAACCCTATGTTTGAGCCAGGTCGTACTCAAGCCAGTTTGTGGTTTGGTGGTGGCACACTTGCACACTTAACAGAAGACGGACCAAAATCTCTTCGCTGAAGGTCATCCTGCTGAAAAAAGGTAAACACCCTAACCTTATATCCTCTTAGGGGAGTTGTGAGATGAATTTGGATATTAAAATCATAAGAAATGGTGAAAAATAGGAAAATTCCAATCGGGTCATGGTCGCGGGTTGGCGACCCGGTTTGTAGACCTGATAGTGGTTGCTAGTAATAGGGCCGCGCGTGAGGCCCACATGTAGAGGAAGGGGTACTGCGTGAGGGCGCGTCCCACCTTATCTCGGGAAACGTTCAAAAAGGTTGTTGTAGAACTCTTTGATATGATTCCAGTGGTATAGACTTCAAGGTGATTAGATGTCGTTTGGGGTATAGTTCTGGATATTTTTCATTATATGTCATATCAAAAATACAAAATTCATCCTACAAATTGGGATATGACCAACTTAGGGCTAAACTACATAGGGATGATTCTAAAACGATGAGATGTTTGAATAACAAAGTTGTGGAAGGATTGAAGATCCTAATTACATGAAAAAGTATGTTTAAGATGATTTTTCTTTGGCATAAAGTTGATTGTGTACATTTGTGGAATATTATGACGTGATGATGTATATGTAACATATGATAATCATATCCTATATTATGATATGATGAAGATGATGTGATGACATGTTATGATAATTTAGTCAATAATAATTAGTGGTTATAAGGTAATTATTATGATAAATGTTTACTTTGGATGTGGTCTTAAAGAATATTTAGGGAAATTTAGAGATGAATGTTGGAGAACTTATAAAGGAAAATTATTATAGTAGGATAACTTTGTGAAAATGGATTATATGAAGAGTTTGTGTGTCCCTAGGATCATATCTTAATTTTGGGAATTAAGAGTTATTTACGAGTGGCGATATATGAATAACAAGGTGATAAAGGAAATGAAGGCTTGCTTGAAGATTAAACATACATATTGATCTTTTTATATATGATATGACGATATATCGTAATGACCTTATTATGATAGGACCCATCCTTAATTACATTAAAAATTGAACCAGCCATGTTCCTGTCTGCCAACTCTTGTTAGACTAGAAATTATCCCACTTTTATTTATGTTTTAACCAAACAAAATTTTTCTCTTGCGGAGTACTGGCCACATCCAGCTCACTCACCTCGACAAGTAGTGGAATCTACTAGTTCGACCATAATCGGGTCTTAATTCCTTTATTATAACTAACACAAATTATAATGTCATTTATATAACAAGTTATTAAAACAAGGATAAACTGGATAAAAGTACCCAAAACATAAGGTCAATTTTAAAAGGTACTCGAACTATAAAAAGTTTCATTTACATACCCAAACTATACTGTCGATTTCAAAAGAGTACCTCTGTCACATTTTCCATCCATTAAGCTGTTAAAAGTACATGTGACAATTTTTAAATCTAGCCAGCTTATGAGTTGGCCAAAATTAGAAGGGTATTTTAGTCGTAACTCTATTTTATCACCAATTTCATTATTTTTTGCTTCCCTTCTTCCTTTTCCCCAAATTCCCATTTCCATCTCCATCATCGTCATCATCATAACATCAAACCCAGATATCTACAATTTCATCCAACCGAACCCAACTGGATTTTCACGGCTGTAATTTTTCTTTTCCACTTGTCTTGGATAGTTTTGCTTCTCATTGCAACTGAGTTGAGGGCCTGGCACCTCCTCATAGGGTTCTATGAGAGAATGATGCTCGTCCCCAGCAAACATGGAGGAAGATTAGTGTCCCAACTAGAAAAAAGGATCTTCTTTTATAGAAATTGCACATGGCTCCTCTGGCTCTACCTCTCTTTGTACTTTTTCACCTCCTATCTCATCAAAAACCAACCAAAACACAACAACAAATCCAACTCTCTCCCAAAACCCATTCCTTAACTTTGGCATTCCGAGCCTTCTTCGAATCCACTTTCAATAACATCACCCAAACCAAAGGTAAAAAATTAACCCAATTTCTTCAATTCCAAAATTGCAAGGAAAAGGATAACTTTGTGAAAATGGATTATATGAAGAGTTTGTGTGTCCCTAGGATCATATCTTAATTTTGGGAATTAAGAGTTATTTACGAGTGGCGATATATGAATAACAAGGTGATAAAGGAAATGAAGGCTTGCTTGAAGATTAAACATACATATTGATATTTTTATATATGATATGATGATATATCATAATGACCTTATTATGATAGGACCCGTCCTTAATTACATTAAAAATTGAACCAACCATGTTCCTGTCTGCCAACTCTTGTTAGACTAGAAATTATCCCACTTTTATTTATGTTTTAACCAAACAAAATTTGTCTCTTGCGGAGTACTGGCCACATCCAGCTCACTCACCTCGACAAGTAGTGGAATCTACTAGTTCGACCATAATCGGGTCTTAATTCCTTTATTATAACTAACACAAATTATAATGTCATTTATATAACAAGTTATTAAAACAAGGATAAACTAGATAAAAGTACCCAAAACATAAGGTCGATTTCAAAAGGTACTCGAACTATAAAAAGTTTCATTTACATACCCAAACTATACTTTCAATTTCAATAGAGTACCTCTGTCACATTTTCCATCCATTAAGCTGTTAAAATTACATGTGACAAATTTTAAATCTAGCCATCTTATGAGTTGGCCAAAATTAGAAGGGCATTTTTGTCGTAACTCTATTTTATCACCAATTTCATTATTTTTTGCTTCCCTTCTTCCTTTTCCCCAAATCCCCATTTCCATCTCCATCATCATCATCATCATCATCATCATCATCATCATAACATCAAACCCAGATATCTACAATTTCATCCAACCGAACCCAACTGGATTTTCACGACTGTAATTTTTCTTTTCCACTTGTCTTGGATAGTTTTTCTTCTCATTGCAACTGAGTTGAGGGCCTGGCACCTCCTCATAGGGTTCTATGAGAGAATGATGCTCGTCCCCAGCAAACATGGAGGAAGATTAGTGCCCCAACTAGAAAAAAAGATCTTCTTTTACAGAAATTGCACATGGCTCCTCAGGCTCTACCTCTCCTTGTACTTTTTCACCTCCTATCTCATCAAAAACCAACCAAAACACAACAACAAATCCAACTCTCTCCCAAAACCCATTCGTTAACTTTGGCATTCCGAGCCTTCCTATTCTCGGGAAGAAATGGTGGGGCACTTGGGTTGAGAATTTTTTTGGGATTTCTAGGATTTTTGGGTTTGAAAAAGAAGAAAAAGAAGCCATGGGACAAACTAATGAGATCAAGGAATGGAGCTTGAAGATCTCAAATAGGAGGTAATGAAAATCTTATTCTGCTATGTTTCGTTTGTTAGAAATCTGGGGGGAAATGAAGGAAAAAATTAGGATTAGAAAATTTGATTAATATGTGTCATTTTATTTGAGCTGATTCACACATTTTTTAGTGATTTGTTTTGTGCACGATCGAACTAGGGAGATCATATTGACATGGGTAGGTTTGATATGAATAGGGATAGAGCTCACCAACCTTTGTTGAGAGACAAATTCATGGGTCATCCAGAGAAGTCCATTACACTACAAGGTAAAAATGGTGTTTTGATGGTCCTAATGAAAAAGAAAAAGAATATGGGTGGGTCAATGGATTTTCTTAAATTCGAAGGAAGCAGAAGGCCTCAAAGGAAAGAAGATAGTGCAAAGAATGTTGCTACGCCTCCATTTTACGTAGACCCAAAGCTTCTTGAGAAATCAATTCCTGTTGTTAAGTCAGAGAGAAATAATGTGGGTATCTGGGTTTGTTTTTGGTTGGATGGAGTTGGGCATATCTGGGTTCTTCTTGTTAGATGGAGTTGTGGATATATGAGTTTTTTTATAGTTGGATATGTTAGTTGGTTGAATTTGTGAGATAGAAATAGATTTGATGTTATGATGGTGATGGAGATGTGAATTTAGGTAGAAGGAAGAAGGGAAGAAGAAGAAGAAATGAGAAAGGAAATTGGTGATAAAATAGTGGTACGACAAAAATACCCTCCTAATTTTGGCTAACTCATAAGCTGGCTAGATTAAAACATTTCCAGATGTATTTTTAACGGTTTAATGGATGGAAAATGTGATGGAGGTATCTTTTGAAATTGACATTATAGTTTGGGTATGAAAATGAAACTTTTTATAGTTTGGGTATCTTTTGAAATCAACCCTATAATTTGGATACTTTTACGCAATTTATCCTTAAAATAACTACCTATTTAGAATACACAATTATTTCTCCATTCTTTATATTACTCAATTTTACATGGCAAGGACAAATCATAGCCACAATATATTTCGCATAATAACCTTCTCATTAGAACAACTATAATAGTTTAATTGATAGTCTTATACACAAATACTTAGTCAAAACATCTCCTTCACACTTCCATAAATCCTTTTGTTCATTATAACTTTTATCAGCAAATTCCCTTAATGACCTAAAATATCGTTATAGTCCATTTTCCTAATTTTCCCTTATTTATCTTAAATTAATACATAAACATAAAACATTGGATAATTATAACTAAACCCAAATGATATCCAATTAACTCAGAAATTTCACCATTAAGTTCAGAATTGAAAACAACAAACTTTCATGTTGACCACAACCATATCCACCACCACACGCACCCCCACGCGTCGACAGAAGCTCATTGCGGGTGGTGGTCACGCGCCAGTGATAGGGGTCATCGTCCAGATCCGTTTGTTTGATCTTCGGGTCGCCTGACCTGCGAAAGTGACTCAGTTGTATCTCGGCCGTTTTATGTCCAAAACTGACCATCCAATGGTCCATTCATTTCGTCTTGATCTCAGGTAGAGTTATGTGAGGTTTAAACAAGGAAAAACGTACATGAAATTGTGGTTTGATTGTTGGAACATTCTACCATGGCTCCCTAAGTAGGTTAACAACTTCTCTAGCTTTTAACTCACCTTGTTGTCCCAAAACGGTCATATGACCCACAGGTGAGCACTAAGCTACCTTCGCTACCTTCTCTAGAGTTTTCTATGCCATAACAAGTAAACTTGAAGTGGAACTTACAGATTCCTTGTAATCTTCCTAATCTTCCTCAATGTTTTATTCTTGTCTTTACGGTTTCCACTTCCTCATTTCTCCCTATTTTCCTTCCTTTCCTTCCCTTTCTTTTATCTCTTATTTCTTCCCTGATTCTTTCTCCTTTTTCACTGGTTGGATTTTGGGGTGGTTCTTGCTATTTTTGGCCACCATCCAACGAGGTCCCCCTTCACACCAAATTTATCTATTTTATATACATAGCATAGGTCGGTGAAGCTGAAAAATATAAGGGGGAAAGAAAATTGAAGAAACATTTTAGACCTCATAGACCTTAGGGGTTGAAGCATTTCTCCATCCAGAGAAGTTAACAAAACCTAAACTCGAGATGATAAGGATGGGTGAAGATAGTTGGAATATTGAATGTGCTAGCAAGTATTTGTTTGAAGAAAAGTGCTTGGGATGAATACTATGTTAAGTGGAACACTAGTGAATCCTATGATGCCCTTGGGAGGAACTAAGGAGTATCATCATTCACGAGAAACGTTATTAGTAAGCCGGTTTAAATTGGTAGATGATAGAGTCAATAGAGAATTTTTGTGTGATGCTAGTAGCCTAGTACTTAAGTGGTGGAAGCCAAGTAGAAATTTTGGCAGGTGTTTAGATCCCCATGTAATTGAGTAGTTTTCGAGTTTCTTAACGATAAAAATTTTATTTTCATCCTCTAAGGATCTAGGGAAATTATGATATAGTCTAGAAGATTATGTATGATTGTGATTATAACACTTAATATGCTATCATATGTGAACAGTTGATTGAGGAAACTAGGAGATTGTGTAAAATGGCTAATCAGGATTCTAAAAACAATATGTAGAAATGTTCAGGAAGTTTTTACATGTTAGCCTACTCAAATGGATACCTAGTTTAAAGGGCTGTTCAGATCCAGGAAAACATGATGGACATGTTATGTGGTTTAACAAATATGAAATAAGGAAGGATAAACAATGAAGGGAAGTCAGAGAAACTGTATGTCTTTAATTTCGAGTGTTTGGTTTTGAGTATGGGATCAAGAAAGTAGGTACTTTAGTACTTTCTAAAGGACTTGTGTTCAATGAAGGAATGCATGGAATGATAATATCTTATGCTTGGAAAGTTGGTGGTGTTATGGAATGGGATACGAGATTGAGAATTATCTCTTGGAAGGAAGTTGAAAAGTGAAATGATCAGTACCAACTAAGGTAATGAGTACGAATCTGAAAGGAACACAAGTTGTGGTTACAAAATTAAGTTCTATTTATGTGTATTATGGTGTTAGGTGTTACGTGAACATCGCACCTTGTGGATATGGTGGGTAAATAGTCTTTCCAATTGGTAATGTCTTGATTTGGAAAGCAAGTCAAGGATTGTGTCCAGTTATAAAGCTCAAGTGTTTCAATCAATAGATGGTGTCCACTATTAGTAAAATACGTTTTCTATGACAATTAGACTTAACGATGTTCCTAACCAGTTGATGTACGAGTTACTAGCTTGTATATAGTGCTAGTGTGTAGCATGATTAGTACTCAAACTAAGACTGGACTTGGTGATTTACCTTATAGGCCATGTTGCTAAAATGGTGACAAGTGCTTGAGCGTGATTTGGGTAGTAAGTGATACAATTATTGAGATAGCATATGCAGGATGACTATTAAGATGAGTAATCGGGTGACAAGAATTGATTAGGCAGACACACGACGTGTTGCTAATATTTATGCCTAAGTAAGTTGTGTTGATCTGGCGGTTAAGGATGTAGAAATGTGGGGGCCAGTTAGTTATGAAATTTTTATGATTGATATGGCTTTACGGTTTATGGCTATGGGGGACTGAAATGTGATTGCTTGTTGTTAGCATATCATCCTACCTGATGTCTAGATTGCTAAGATCTTGGTGGTTAAGGTTTGGGGAACAAGTTCATGTATAGGATTGTTGTCATTGTAACTCATGCTTGAGTTGGTAATTATTTTCGTGTAGCTCATAGAAGTTAAACCTGGAGGGTGTAATGAGATCTTAGACATGTCCAAAGGTACTAAGTGTGGTTTTGGCCATGGTTGTATAATACCGAGTTTGGTTATGGGCAGTCTATATGTTGGATTATGATACATTCTGATGGAAATTTTGAGTTGAGACACATAGGTATGAGGCTTGTGTGCATTAGTGGATGATATTCATTGCTGATGTGATAAATGCATAGGAATGACTCAGACGTTGATTCGTGTAGTTCTTGAGAGCCTGATTAGGTTGGTTGATTTTTGAACCTTGAGAGAAAGGTTGTAACAGTGTGAATCTTATCATGATTTGATGCTTTTTATATTGGTTCAATTACTAATATTATTCGATTTTTTATTCTGAGGACCGCAACTACTTGCTCATAGCCACTAGAAAAGGTGATATAGCACAAAAGTTATGTTGATACTATCATTACATTTTGGAGATTGGTTGTGTGGTGAGTTAGAGTATAAGGTAATTTCTACCCCAACCAATGGTTTCAAATTTCGTGGAAGGAATTTCTTTAAAGGGGGTAGCTTGTAATGACAGGGACCTTCGAGGAAAAATCAATTTTGGAAACATTGGGTGAAAAGATGATTTTTCCCCTGTTAAGTCAAATAGTTGACTTTTGATATGGATATCTTCTGGGTATTTTGAGAGTACCGTTACATAGAGCTCAGTATCCCGATTCTGTAGACAAGTAGTATGCTGGAAACAGAGATCGTGTAAGTGTGATATGGGTCAATGACAACTAAGGGCATTTTGATAATTTGGCATAAAAAGGCAATTTGGTCATTTTACATGGGAGTTCTATGTTAGTCCAAAAACGTTTGATTTTTCCCTTCTCTACCCCTCCTTCAACCTAATATCCCCTGTCTATATATTTTTTGTTTAGGCAAGAGATGGGCTTTCGGTAAGGAGAAACTGAAAATGAGGAAAAATCTACCCGTTGCACCAACCTCGTGAAGGAAAACGAGGGAGAATAGGAAGGGAATCATGGGGAGAAGGAGGTGAGGAAGAGGGGAAGAAAATCAGAATGAAACAAGTGAGGGAGAGAGGGAATATAGTGGACGAAAAACCAAGATAAATAAGGCTTTACTTCGGCTTTCCATTTTTTTGCTAGGAAACCTAGAACGAGACATTCCAGTAACTCCCTGAAGCTCGTACGACATTATAGAGATAAGAACCAAAGGATTTAGACGTGGAAAAGTTACTGGACTGCCCTTAGACACCATGGTCGAGAGCTTAAAGCTCGAACTGTAATTTCGTGGTAAGATAACTTGCTTTTGAATCCACAGATCAATTCTTGAGCTTGAGTAGTCATGTTTAGGTTACTAGAACGTGAAAAAGGGACGTAAATAGCCTTGTTTGGAACCTGGTCAACTGGAGGGTTGGATGACCCGATAAATAGGAACCCGTGTCGAACAGAAGGTTGATGGTGCTAAACAGTAATGCGTATGGCCACCATGCGCAGCCGCTTTTGAATGCCCGTGAAGGCTTGTGCCACCCTGTCTGAAAACCCGACCAATATGAAAGTTTGAGTATTTGATGTTACAAATCCAGCGGTACTATTTCCGAGGCGATCGTGTATCATCTCGAGGCAGTTTTGACTCTCCAAAGGTTTAAGGGTCATTTTAAATCCCTTTAAAAATTCCAGATAATTAAGGGATTAAAGTTAGAGTTATTTGAGATGTTTAGTGAACCTAAACGTTAATTATGACAGGTGGGAGAGGTTTCAGGAATTACAAAAGGCGTGCAATTTGGTATCAGATAGCGTGAACCGAGTGTGAGTGGACTTTCTTTTAAACTCCTATGCATGCATATTTACATGGTTTTACATGTTTTATCTAGTTTAGTTAATGGTGATTTTTGTACGATTTTATATGATTTTTTGGTGATTTTACAGAAATTGATATCTTGCACGTTTTATGAGGAATTTAAATAAATCGTGTCTTGGACTTACATTAAATTTGGGATTGGTTTTAGAGTCGATATGGATTTCCTACGTAGTTTTGGTGATGTTTGTCTGATTGGGATTTTATATGATTTTGACGGTTTTATGGATTATGTTAATGGCATGCTTTACGAGGTTTTGTCATAATTTGTGTTTTGGGCTTTGGCCCGGCTATTGAGATATGGTTTTGACTATAGAAATGAATATGATTTTTTGCTATGTGTTTCTTGGCATATGTGATACAATTCTAGATATGTTTGGATTGTGATGATAGGATAACCCTCATTGGGATGTGGTATGTTTGATGCTTAGACGTTCAGAGCCATGCTCTGTTTTCCTGAGCGGTTGTTTAGTCTCAGACGTCTAAAGTAGGGCTCTGTTTTTCTGATATATGTTATTTAGGCTAGGACCCAGGCGTCCTGAGCTGGGCTCTATTTTCCTGGGTCAGTCCACACCCAGACGTCTAAAGCGGGGTCTGTTTTTTTCCAAGTGGTATGGCCTACCGGTAGTGCAGTCGTGATATGTTGATTTGGCTTGCATGAATCGAGGATGGGTTGACCATATGTGTTTATTATTGTGATATTTGATATGGTTCTTATGCTTGACTTACTTATTGATATTATTGGAATTTCTACGATTTGCATGTACTTCGAGATTTCGTGTCTATCGAGATTTATGAATTTATCTCATGCATGCATAGTTTTCTAAAAAATGAGGGTAATTCCTTGTGTTTTCGATTGTGTTTCTAAGGCTAAGTTTTTAAAATATTTCATTTAGGTCCACTCACACGGTTTTCTTAATTTTGAAACCCTTCAGAGCCATTGCACGAGAACTGGAGCTGTTTTAAAGGGCATAGGCATGAACTGACGAGAATACGAGTATCTCTTGTCTAATAGGGTTTCGAGGGTAAAATTGGTATCTTGGTTACTTGACAGATGGGAGTAGAGGTAGGTGTGGTTTACGAAGGTTTTCAGAGTCGAGTCCTGTCAGGTTTGACCATAACCGAGTCTTAATTCCTTTATTATAACTAACGTAAATTATAATGTCATCTATATAACAAGTTATTAAAATAACTACTTATTTAGAATACACAATTTTTTCTCTATTCCTTATATTTCTCAATTTTACATGGCAAGGACAAATCATAACCACAATATAATTCGCATAATAACCTTCTCATAAGAACAAGTATAATAGTTCAATTGATATTCTTATACACAAATCATTAGTCAAAACATCTCCTTCACACTTCTATAAATTCTTTTGTTCATTGTAATTTTTATCAGGAAATTCTCTTGATAACCTAAAATATCGTTATTATCCACTTTCCTAATTTTCCCTTGTTGCTCTTAAATTAATACATAAACATATAACATTGTATAATTAGAACTATACCCAAATGATATCAATTTAACTCGGAAATTTCACCATTAAGTTCAGAATTGAAAAACAACCAACTTTCATATTGACTGAAACCTTATCCAACCCCCCCCCCCCCCCCCCCCCCCCCCCCCCCCCCCCCCCCCCCCCCCCCCCCCCCCCCCAAGCTCACTATGCATGATGGTCACGCGCCAGTGATAGGGGTCATTGTCCAGACCTATTTGTCTGGTTTCCGGATCACCCAACTTGCGATAATGACCTGGCCATATCTCGGCCATTTTACATCCAAAATAGACGTTCCAATAGTCCATTCACATTGTCTCCATTCAAATCGTCTCGATCTTAGGAAGAGCTCTGGGAGGTTTAAGCAAGGAAAAAAGTACTTGAAATTGTGGTCTGATTGTTGGAACGTTCTACCATGGCTCCCTAAGCAGCTCGATAGCTTCTCCATCTTTTAGCTCACTTCTTATCATCCCAAAACGGTCGTATGACCCTCAAGTGAGCACTAAGCTACATTCTACTGATTTTTCCAGACCAGAACGAGTAAACCCAAAGTGAAACTTACGAATTCCTTGTAATCTTCCTCATTGTTTTATTCTTGTCTTTACGGTTTCCACTTCCTAATTTCTCCCTATTTTCCTTCCTTTTCTTCCCCTTATTTTCTCTCTTATTTTCCTCTTCTTTCTTCCCTGATTTTTTTTTTCCACAGGTTGGAGTTTTGGGAAGGTTTTTGCTATTTTCAGCCACAACCCATTGAGGTCCCCCCTCACACCAAATTCATCTTTCTTATGTACATAGCATAAGTCAGTGGTGCTGTAAAAGATAAGGGGGAAAGAAAAATGAAGAACATTCTAGACTAGCCAAGACCTTTCTTACCAAATTACCAAAATACCCTTTTGTTCAAAATGATCGAAATGCGCCTTGTTAACCTTAACTCGTATTAAGTCCATCCTAT
>CM064872.1:14561829-14859329 GCA_032719365.1 Prinsepia uniflora
AATCATCCTCAATAAGCGTGGGAGGACCTGTTCCTTTGTCTGACACGTGGTAAGTATACATTTTTAAATCTTGAGGGTACTTTAGAGTTTTTGCATGACGTGTCAAATGGGAACATGTCCTCCCATTCTAATTGAGGGGGATTACGAGGAGGGTCCTGTCATTCTACATACAAGCCTCTTCCATCATAAAATGTCTCTCCCAGAGCGTGACTCAAGGAACATTCCACTTTCTCACTATCATAGGCTTATTAAGAACCTTCGAGCTTTCAGACTTAGACTGTCAAGACCTAACCCTCCTCTATCAGGACCCGATTCTAGCACGATATTGTCCCCTTTGGGCCTCCTTTCCCTCACGATTTTGTATTCGGGAGCTCACGGTGCAAGTTCCCAAGGGGTCACCCATCATGGAATTGCACCAACCTCTACTCGATTAACTTTGGAGTTCCAACCGAACCCAAAGCCATTGAGCTTCCAAAAGGCCTCGTATAGATCAGAATTTCATAGAGACCCACTCTATCTAACACGATATTGTCCCTTCTGGGCCGCAGGACACACCAGCTCAGCCTAGGGGCCGTAGGACACACTAGATCAACTCTGCAGGGTTTTGTTCCCGAGAGCTCATAGTGCAACTTCCCAGTGGGTCACCCATCATGGGATTGTACCAGCCTCCACTCGCTTAACTTTGGAGTTCCCAAGGAATCCTAAGCCAGTGAGCTCCCAAGAGGTCTCGTTTAGATCAGAGTTGCACAACGTGACACGACCCATCCCAATCCCCCCGGGATTACCATGGAATGTGTCATGCTCCCGTCTGATAAGAGGTGTCAGACAAGGGATAACCTGTTGCCACTGCCCAACCGGGCTTCCAGAGTGCGTAAGGATCGATGAAGGAGGTGTATGATGTCCCAGTATCTGCTGCAGTCGCATCTGGAATCAACCTGAAGAGCATTAAAAACAAAAGCTGTGAGTGGACGAAAATAAACAAGTCTGTTTAAAGCATTTATAAGACATTTATGCCCCTCAGTAAAAACATATGCATGCACCATCATTTGAAATCATAAATCATATAGTATGAACCATAAGGCATGTAATAAAACCATAAACATAAATTTAGCCACTGCATTATACACTCCAATCCGACATCCCTGATGTCTGACGTCCCTGACGTCCAATAAGGTCACAATCACAAGGCTACGCGTGCCACTCGGGTCTCAATTCCGAGTTCAATCCCCGAATCCCGTTCGGGTACAGCATCCCCAATGCTTAGCATCATAGACGCTGGACATTCTAGACGTTCGTGACCACTCCGGGGTACCTCATCCGGAGGAGACAGTATCATATGGATGGATATATACAGTGCAGTACCAAATACATTTTATTGATATCCAAATGCAAAGCATATATATATACATAGATAAAATCCAAACCAATCTTTAAGTTTCATCAGACGGGTCTCAAGCCCAAATATCGTGAAACGTGTCATGGCCATAATTTCCATATCATCAAAACCGTTATAAGTCCAAATAGTTGATTTAAATCCAAAATCATTTGTTCAATTCCATTTTAGGGTCCCCGACCCAAAATCACGTGTATAAATCAACTGGGCCCCTGGCCCGATTTCATAAGTTAACTGGCCCCTGACCCGAATTCATAAGTCCACTGGGCCCCCGGCCCAAATTCATAAGTTAACTGGGCCCCTGGCCCGATTTTTCTTTATCAAGTCCGTAACCGTTTCATGAAATCATATCCAACCACATTTATGGAAATCGGTGCAATTCAAAAAAAAACCTCGATTTACGTGCAAACACGTAAATCACCTCGAAATGCGTGAAATCATATAAATTCACCGATATCCAAAATAAATCATTTAATCACAATTATAAAAATCATGAAACAGTTATGCATGCATCGAATTTATAAAACCAATGTCCACTCACAGACCATTTAACCGAGCGCCTCGATACGCGTGCCATAGGCCTTCCCGGGCCACACCACTATCACCGGGACTCCCGATCCTGTCCAAATCACATTAGAGGGTTACTAACCTTCTCATTAACATCCTATTCAAGTCCCGTAATTTTCCTAAATTTTTAACTATTTTTAAACTGGATTTAAAACCTTCGGACATCCCGAACAATATCGAAACGGGATCCGATCGACACGAAACCAACGCTAAAATGTTTGTTACATTGTATAGGACAAAAGTCATGTTGACCTCACCTCGAGATTCGTGCCCATGCGCCGTCACGCGCCGCCGTGAGTGGTTGCGAGTGGAAGCCATGCGCCTGCTACAGTGACTGCTACAGTCACCACCTTCACCCGAATGACTGGTAAACGGGTCCGATTACCCGCGATCTGACCCGGCCAGATAACCATCAATTCGACCTCGATTCCTTCCATTTTTTATCCTAAAACAAACATTAACCAATCAATTCCAGTTCTGTGTCATCGATTAACATCAACCATCGATTAATCGTGTCATCAACCCTTGTTCACCAAAACGGGTCGATCACCGTAACTCCACAATTCCTCAACCATTGTCAAATTAACATTCCAGTAAGCTTATTAGGATTAATACGAACCAATTCGAATGATTAATTTAACACGAAGTTACCTCAATCACCACGACTCAAGCTTGGATTTTCCAGCCGTCCACCTCGTCCGTCCACGACTCAAGGAACCTCCAAACTTGCCCCATTTGATCTGGATCGACAGGAAATGATCCCAGAGAGATAAATGAATCATCAAATTCCCCTGGGCTGGCCCAGAACCTCGAATTAGAATTTTGAATTTGTTAAACACAGTTTCGGGTTTCAGAACAATCCTCCACCATTTTCACTCCATTCCTTTCATTCTCAAACTCAGAGTCAACCTCTCGACTCACTCTCAATTCTATCGATCCAAATCAGTCCTTAAAAGCACCCAAAGCCGTCCTCAATCCACTGTGTAATGTCCCCTACACTGACCCGAAAACAATAGAAAAACCAGTGTCCATGTTATGCACTCAATTGCCAGCTCCCCACATGTGCAATCACACAACAAAGCTGCCCCAAAAACAGTCCATTAATTGATAAACAATCCATGGAATCGATCGCACAAAACATCCCATTTCACGGCTGTTTCAATCAAACAGTGCCCCCGTGTGAAAATTACAATTCTGCCCCTGTGCAGAAAATTACCAAAATGCCCCTCACGCATCCAGACCCGTAACTCGGTCATACGGACTCCGATTGATGCGTGCCGCCTGTCTACAGACTCAGGGCATCGAGACCTTCCTAACGGTCCTCGGCCCTCGGCCATCGGACCTCCCGGTCAGAAAGTCAACATTTCCCCTTATTTCATCCAAATTACGAAAATGCCCATGAACTTCCGTACATCATAACTTTCACCACGAACATCGGAATCGAACGTGCCACATGTCTATGAACTCGTGACGTCCCGAACTACGTCATGGTCATCGGTCAAAGTACATTTGACCATCCGAAATAAAAGTCAACATTTTGCCCACGCTTGGGGTAAAACGGTCATTTTGCACCATTCGTCCGAAATCACCCAACTAATCCTAGATTAGTAAATCATAATTAAATATTATTAAATCCCGATATTCGGGACGGCTTGTTACACAACGGCCTATTCTATCTAACACGATATTGTCCCTTCTAGGTCGCAGGACACACTAGCTCAGCCTAGGGTGTAACGACCCGTCCTAAATTTCGGGATTATATTAGTGAGTAATCGTGGATTAAAGGGACTAATCTTGAATTAGTGGATGGACAATGTGAAATGATGATTTTTCCCCTAAGAATTGGGAGAAAAGTTGACTTTTAAAACGAGTGGTCAAATGGACTTTGTGACAGGACCCACCCCCAATCCCCCAAGATTAAGGGCTAAGACCTGATCTCGTCTAACTTATGCATGACACGAAGGCTAAACCTACGTCTAACCTCCATGTGACACGTAAGTCGGACAAGGGATTCTCGAACCAACCACCTAAAAAAAACTTCTGGACTTTCTAGAGCGCGCAGAATCCACTGTGGATCGCGTGTGTGATGTCTCCGTCTCTCTCGACCAACATCCAGCGGTTTTTCTTTTTTTTTTTCTTTTCTTTTCTTTTTCCGGGTCTTTAAACCCAAAACAATTTTTCATTCGAAAACCATAGAAAATCCTTCTCCGAATTCGTAACAATGATTCCGTAAGCTAGCATCCGGAACCATCATCCCGAACACAAATCCGGACTTTCCCTTTCCAAGTTTCAAAATCAAATCCAAAACATCGTTTCCGAAATCCAGTTCCAAAACCGAAAGCTCATATATCGAAATCTCATGAACAGGGCTCTAGGCCCGAAATCACTTTTCCGAAATCCATTCCAAATCATTGAAATCATATCATATTTCGAATCCCAAAATAAAATCATTAAAACCATGATCAAATCACAAGATCAATCGAAATCTCGTAAAACGTGCAAATACGTCATAATCTCGAAATCCGTGCAAAACTGTAAATCATCAAGATCGTAAATCAAATCACAGAATCATGTATAGAAAACATATAAAAACATATATGCATGCATCATAGGTTAGAAAGCAAAGTCCATTCACAGACCATTTCGCCGCTGCCTCGATACACGCGCACTTACGCCGTTCCCAGCCTATCCACTATCACCGGCTTCCCTGAACCTGTCCAAATCCCATAATAAGGTCACTAACGACTTCATTAAGCTTCTACTAAGTCCCCATAATTTTCTCGAATTTTTAACTATTTTTAATCGAGCCCTAAAACCTTCAAACATCCTGAAACATATCGAGACGATGTCCGATCGACTCGAAACCAGTCTTAAAATGTTCGTTACATCGAATACTTTAAAATTTGTGTTGGAACCATTCTCAAACACTGTGCCACACGTCCACACACGCCACCCAAAGAGACTGCACGTGGGAGCCACGCTCCCAGCACAGTCATCTTCAACCTTGCTTCGACCCGGTCTAAGCCGGTTCGGTCCAGGCCGAACCAACGTGAGCGGTTCAACCATCCAATTCGTTCATTTTTGAGTCGTTTTTAATTCTAATTGATCCTATAGTTTCCTCTAAGTGTTTCTTGTTGTTCTACATGATCAAAACATAAACTTCCTATCCAAATCATACCTCCCAAAATCGAAGAACTTCCTTCAATGTTCCTCCTCTGTGTTCTTGCACCTCCGGCCGTCATAGGCCTTCCTTCCAGGCTTAACAAGCTCTCTACAGTATCCAAAACATTTCCTGATTAACCAATTTCAATGAAAACCAGCCAAACGTGAATTTCCATTTTCGCAATACAACTCACCCTTTTTCGGGTTTCACGGTTACCAGCCACGGCAAGCTCCAAAACCAGGCCTGATCCACTCATGACAATCTCCAAAATGTCATCCAACTAATTAAATAGCTTATTGACCACTAAAACAAGCTAATCAAAATGGGGTTTAAAACCAATGATCACGGTTCTTACCTCCGTCGTGCACGACTGCCCTCTGTGGTGGTGCCAACCAATTCTTCAGTTGCCACTCTCTTCCCTCCAATCACCAGCTAGCCTCAATTGATGAGGAATCGAAGGTAATTGTTTCACAATTCCTTCTCCTCTGTCTCTGTTTTCCTCACTCACACACCAATCACTCCACTTACTTCACCTCACACACACACACGACTCATGTAACGACCCATCCCGAATTAGCAGGATTAATTAAGGATTAATGACGGATTAGCTAGGCTAATCGGGGATTAGACGAGTATTAGCGGATGTGCGGTGCAAAATGACGATTTTGTCCCTAGAATGGGCAAAATGTTGACTTTTTGTTCGGACGGTCAAATGGACTTTGACCGATGACTGAGGCTTATTTTGGGACGTCACGAGTTCATAGACAGGTGACACGTTCGATTCTGACATCCGAGGAAGAAGTTGTGACGTTCGGAAGTTCGAGGGCGTTTTGGTAATTTGGTTAAATAGGGGCCAACGGTTGACTTTTAACTCGGGAGGTCAAATGACCAAGGGCCAAGTACCGTTACATAGATCACGACGATACGAATCCGTAGACAGGCGTCGCGTCGAATTCGGACGTTCGACAGTGAAGTTACGGTTCACGGAAGTTCAAGTGCACTATTACACGTTTTACGAGACGATGACTTTTGGCAGCAAGTGGGGCCCAGATATTTTGGACAGGCCCAATGGATGAGTGACAAGTGTCACCCATCCATTGATCAGCCCAAACAACTCATGCATATCCCTCTTCATCGACCATTTTCTCCATTTTCCCATTTTCAACCCACCAACCCGATCACCATTTTCAATCCAATCCAAACCCTTGAACCTATGATCGTGTATGAGAGGCAGAGAGTGAGCTGAGGACCAGAGGAAGGTGGTGGCCGGCCCAAGGAAGCACCGCCGTGGACGGCGGGGGTAGGAACCCACGAGGTAATCGGTTTTAACCGATTTAATCCATTTTTGAATTCTAGTCATTATGGGTTTGTTTGGATAATTGTGTTGAATTAAATAGGTTGCTAGGATTGTCATAAGATGGTTTTGGGAGGTGGTAGACGGCTGTGAAGCCGTGAGAAGGTTTTGGAAATTTTGAACCGTGGAAGAGTTTTGGACCGGTCGGGTTTCAGAGGTTTTAGGAGTTTTGGTTGATTAGTTTAGGTTCCTAGGAAAAAAAATAGGAAGGATAGGATCGATTAGAGTTGAAAACGTCGAAGATTGGACCGTGTAGGGACCTGGACGGGTCACACCGGTCCAAGTTGCAGAGAAAACCGGGCCAGACCGGTCGGACCGGTCGGCTGGAGGTTGAAGACGGGTACTGTAGCTGGTGTGTGGCTTCCACGCGCAGCCACTTCAGGCGGCACGTGGGAGGGAATTTGGGGAAGATTCCAACATGTCAAATCATCTATTCGATGTAACAAATATTTTGGGACTGGTTTCGAGTCGATCGGACATCGTCTCGATATAGTTCGGGCTGTCCGAAGGTTTCGGTGTGCGTTTAAACATAGTTAAAAATCCCAGAAAATTAGGGGGCTTTAGTGAGGGGTTAATTAAGTAGTTACTAATCCTCTAAAGTGATTTGGACAGGTTTGGGAATCCCGGAGACGACGGTTGACCCAGAAAGGCATACGACGCGCATATCGAGGCAACAACGCAGACGGTCTGTGAGTGGACTTTATTTCTGAAATCGATGCATGCATAAATGTTTTATATATGTTTTAATGTGTGTTTTGGGATGCCTTGAGTGCATTTTGGTGTGTGTTTACGTATGGGCACGTACTTCGAGGTTTTCTGGTTTTATACGTGCTTATACGCACTTACGCTTTCGGTTTTCATGAAATGGTTTTGAAAAGGTAAAACCGGGCATGAGACTCAATTGGATTTGGTTTTGACTCGGGCATGAGACCCTATTGATGACCTACGGGTCTGAGTCGTGGTCGCGACGGGTGTTGTGTGCACGGCGACGGACGACGTGACGTTCGCCTCCGAATTGGGACACGTTCCTTCCGGAGAGGTCACGATGCACGTCCCGTTGTCGAGCAGCCACTGGAGGCTCGACTTCAGAGTGCTGACGGATTAGAGTATCGATTGGCGACGTGTGCACCATGGTCTCGAGATGGTCGCGGCAGTGATGTGTTCACGGCGACATACCAAGATTAAGAGCGGTCCTGGATTGATGGTTGCACACATCGCTATGATCGGGATCGTGACTGACCCTGAGATATCGGGCTCGATGTCCAGTTGATTTACGAGTTCGGGCTCGATGCCCAGTTCATTGTGAAATCGGGCTAGAGGCCCTATTAAGTCTTATGTTCGGCGGAAGGCCTAGTTGAATTGCGTTTCGGGCATGAGTCCCATTTTTATGGTTTTATATACTGGTATGTATGTACCCGCCTTACGAGATTATTGATTGGTCTCCTCCAGTCGTCGACCTGGAAAGTCACGATCCACAGACTAGAGTGGGTATCCCCATAGGGATCCCGTTCCAGGAGTGGGCGTTATGTTGTGGTCCCGGACCAGATTCCGGAGAGATGATCGGACTAGATCCCCAGAGAGAGCTCGGACTAGATATAGAGATTGAGCCTTCCAGATGGAGAATGTAACGACCCGTTCCGAATATCGGAGTTAAATATTAATTAATTATGATTTAGAATGACAAATCGGGAATTAGTAGAGTGAAATCGGACGAAATGTGCAAAATGACCGTTTTGCCCCTAACGTGGGCAAAATGTTGACTTTTAGTTCGGGAGGCCAAACGGACTTTGACCAATGACTGTGACGTAGTTCGGGACGTCACGAGTTCATAGACAGGGGGCACGTTCGATTCCAACATTCGAGGAAAAAGTTATGACGTTCGGAAGATGAGGGGTATTTTGGTAATTTGGATGAAAATGGGCCAAATGTTGACTTTTGACCCGGGAAGTCCAATGGACGAGGGCCAAAGACCGTTACGTAGGTCTCGTCGATACGAATCCAATGACAGGCGGCATGCCGAAATCGGAGATTCGACGACGAAGTTATGGTCACGGGATCGAAATCGATTAATCGAACGAATCGGGATTTCGATTAAAATATTATTTTATTATGAATAGTGTCCGATGATTAAACACACCTGGATGAGTGACAAGTGTCACCCATCCCTTGATTTAAGGCTAGAAACCAGCTCCATGTTTTGGGGAAAAACATCATCATTTGTGTTTTATTATTGTTAATTACCCCTAATCATTCTTAATCATCCATTATCATCTTCTTCTGATTTTCTTTGAGCCGTGAACACCAAAACAGAGCATGGAAAATTGAGAGAATTGAGCTTCCTCTCTTACCCAATTCCTTCCACAACTAAACCATCAGAAAATTGAGATTTTGGGGACGAATTGTGAGGACTGAATTGAGGAGGAAACCACTAAACCCAAATCCCAAACCGTGAGAATTCAAATTCCCCCATTAAATCGAATTTGAATTTGTAGGTCCAGAAACGTCAAATTGAGGCTTGAATAAGCTTTCTAGGATCAATACGAATCGATCTGCAACAAGAACGAAGGGAATTGGAGTCGATTGAAGCAAGAACAGAAGGAATGAAATCTTCGAATTTTCGACCTTGAGTCGAGGAATTTAAGACCTTGAAAGATGAAATTGGACTGGGAAATATGTTCCTTAGGCTCCCACGATGCTTTTCCATGGATCAATTGAAGGAAAACGTTGGAGATTGTTGAAGTTCATCGAGTACACAGTGTACGGCAGTTCTTCGAAAAGTCGAGTTTCATTCGACTGGTTCGAGGTGAGTTTTTGTGTAATTAAATTCACAGAACCTTAATTGGACTTAAAAAGAAGCTTTGTGAATGTTCAATTGAAAGGTTTGATGTCGAATTGACAGAGAGCTGGTCGGGTTAAGACGCGGGTTGCAGGACCCGAATCACAGAGAATCGGGTTGGGACGAAGGTACTGTAGCTGGCGCGTAGCTTCCACGCGCAGCCGCGTGAGTGAGAATCCCGAGGTGAGTTCAACATGACTTTTGTCCCATTTAGTGTAAGGAACATTTTGACACTGGTTTCGAGAAAATCGGATATCGTTTCGTTAATGTTCCGCGTATCCGAAGTTTTGTTTTACGTTTAAAATACGTATTTAAATTCCAGAAAAATTGGGGAAAATTATACGAAGTATTTTGAGATGTTAGTAACCCTCTATAATGATTTTGGACAGGAGTTGTGATTTCCAAAATTTATGGAAAAACGTGCAGCTCGGAAACGGACCGTTTTGGACGGTGTGTGTGAGTGGACCTTGTTTTCTAACCGTGATGCAAGCATATATGATTTAAATGCTCTATTATATGATTTTATATTCTTTGGCATGGTTGATGTTTCAATCCGATGATTTCTCGATTTTATGGATTATTATATTATTATATTTTGGCACGATTTTCGAGAAATTATGAAATTGGTTAAAAGTGATGTCTGGACTCGGGTTATGAGTCCGGAATTGAAATTGATTGAAAAATGATATTTGGACTCGAATTATGAGTCAAGGGTCGATTTCTTGGATTTACGTGAAAATGGCAATAGAGGTTGCGAACACATGGATTTGCGTGATAATGTTATTTTGGGCGCGAGACCCAAGTGGATAATGATTTTGACTCGGATTGGAGTCACTTGTGAATTTGATGATTTTGTATGATTTATTGTGATTTTATGATTATTTTAATCAGTCTTTCGGGTACGTTTTACGAGGAACGTGCAAATGATGTTTTGGGCGAGGCCCGGGGTCTAAATGATTTCTAAAATGATATTCTGACTTAGTTGGTAAGTCAATGATGATTTCTGGATTATTTTATTGTTTTAAAATGTGATTTTAACGGTTTACGTGAAAATGGTATTTTGGGCTTGAGACCCAGTCGGGAATGATCTTGACTTTGTATGAAGTCAAGATTTGATTGAAATGTTTTGGGATGTAATTCCCGAGATGGTTTTCATTGTGTTTGTGAAATGCCCAGATGGTCGAAGCTTGGGGGGATTACCCAGACGACTGGAGCTTGGGGGATGTGATCGTAGGATCATGAGTTGATCCTATGGTAAGCCAACTTCTCGGATGTGACTGAGCCTGGATGTACCACTCGGATGGGTCTGAGCCTGGGGATGTGTTCGCCCAGATGTGACTGATCCCGAGGGTTGAGCCCAGAGGTGTCTGATCCCGAGAATGCGGCTGGATATTGGCCTACGCGTAGTGCAGCACTTGTGAGTAGTGCAGATATGATTGTGTGATATTTTGTGCACTTGTGAGGAATGCGGATTGATTGGATTGATTGATTGACTGTGCACTGGTGAATAGTGCCTAATGATGTGGTGATGTGTTCGCCCAGATGTGACTGATCCCGAGGGTTGAGCCCAGAGGTGTCTGATCCCGAGAATGCGGCTGGATATTGGCCTACGCGTAGTGCAGCACTTGTGAGTAGTGCAGATATGATTGTGTGATATTTTGTGCACTTGTGAGGAATGCGGATTGATTGGATTGATTGATTGACTGTGCACTGGTGAATAGTGCCTAATGATGTGGTTTGTGATAACGTACCGGTATCGAGTACGGGTTTTTGGTCTTCGTGGCCAGGTGATTATGTTTTCACATGTTTTGGCCTGAGAGCCGGGATTTGATGTTTTATAACATGAACTGATTTGGTCAACATGAGTTTTATGGACCATGGGAAAATATGTTTTGATTTTATCGGTCCACTGTTCATATGTGAATGATTTAATACTATTACTCGTGTTTTATGATATGCATGCAAGTTTGTGAAAACTGGAGGGTAAGAATGTATTTTGGCAAATATTTTTATAAGAAGTCATTTTTGTCCACTCACACCTTTTTTGTTTTAATGACCCTTCAGGTCATGGCGCGATGATCGAGGCTATTCGAGAGGTGGAGGTATGAGTGGGCATAGGCGCAAATATCCCTTGTCTGGCAGGTGCTGAAGGGTAGTTTCGGATCTTCAGTTGACTTGTCAGACGGGAGCAGGACCGAGCACGGTTATCTATGTCCTTCAGGGACGGGTCCTGTCAGAGAATTCCTGGGAGAAGACTCGTAGTGAGAACTCGAGTAGTGTGCACACTAGTATAGAGATGACATCGTGACTCCATCGGGGATGTGTTCCCTAGGGGCTGCGTGCCCCGAGTTGGCATCTTTTCCAGAAGTGCCTAGGAGGGGTTATATATGTATATATGTATATGTGGATAAGTTTTCACTGAGATGGCGTTGGGCTGAGATCCTCACGTATTGGTTTTGGGCTTAGACCCATATGAGATAATTTTGGGACGAGTTCCCACGTGTTTTGGTTTGGGTGGAGGTCCCATGTGTTATTTGACTGATTTCGAGCTAAGGCCCAAATGGTTTGATGGTTCATGACGATTTATGGGAACCGGGCATGAACCCTAGAAATGGTTTTCGAATGCATGCATCTGTTTTTAATGAAGGGCATAAAGGTCCTTTATGAAATGTTTTTATAAAAGAATTGTTTTGTCCACTCACAGTTTTCGTGTTTTGAATGCTTTTCAGGTTGATCGCGGATGCGGCTGTAGCAGAGACGAGACATTCACATTCCTTCTTCGGATCCTGTCGTACTCTAATAGCCCTGGTTGGGCAAAGGACGGAATTATCCCTGGTCTGACACGCTGTGTCAGATGGGAGCAGGCACGTCCCACGCTAATCCCGAGGGATTTGGGACGGATCTTGTCAACTCACTTGTCTCTTCTCTCACACAACCATCTTAAGCTCTTCACTCACCTGAACCCAGTGCATGGCCTACCAACCCATCTCCCCTGTTTCTATGTTTTCTGATTTCCTCTCAAAACCGTGTAAAACGATTTAAACCCCTGTGTACAATTGTGAGGCAGTGGTGGGGAGTTCCACAGTCTTCCAGTGAAGGACATGTGTCCCAAACCTGGTGGACACAGATTCCTAAACAAGCCTAGTGTCACCAATCCTCTGGGCACAATTTCCAATGCAGCAAATGACCAAAATACCCCTACATGACAAATTACCATTTTGCCCCTCATGTTCCTAGACCCATATTGTTACCATCCCAACTCCAATGAACACATGCCGCCTGTCGTTATATTCAGAAGATCGAGACCAACCTAATGATCCTCGATTTACGTGAAATTGACGTGTCATCCAAAAAGTCAACAAATTGCCCATATCTTCACAAATTACCAAATTACCCTTGAACTTCCGAACGTCATAACTTTTTCCTAAAATGTCAGAACCGGACGTGCCATCTGTCTATGAACTCGTGACATCCCGAACTACGTCAGGGTCATCGGTCAAAGTCCATTTGACCACCCAAACGAAAAGTTAACATTTTTGCCTATTCCAAGGGCAAAATCGTCATTTCGCACCGTCCGTCCGAAAACATCCAACTAATCACCGATTAACTTCACTAATATGTCATTAATCACTAATCTAATCCCGATTTCTGGAACTGGTCATTACACTTTGACGGATGAGCGTGACGTAGATAGGTACGCCACGAGTCCGTATAAAGGTAGCACGTCAAAATCGGAGGTTCGACTGGAAAGTTACGGGTCTAGGAGGTTCTACAAAACTATTCATGTAAACCGAGAAACTGACACGTGGCAGGATTTGATTAGGGAAGGTTCTAGAAGGACCCACCAAATGAGTGACAAGTTTCACCTATTTGATAAGCCCAGACCCAATTAAATGGGTCCTTATCCTCTTCTGATCGATCATCCTCTTGAGCCTTCTTCCCAAACCCGTGGAAAACCCATACCCGTGCAACCCCATCCCTCACAAACACCTTCCAAACCTCACCCATTGTTAAGTAAATATGAAAATGGAAGGGGAGACCGAGACAAGCGGAACAGTGGCGAGGTCGAGGACCGTCCTGCACGGTGGCCCAGTTTGGAGGTAAGGAACCGAAACTCTATTTTTGGGAAATGGTGCAATTGATTTCGATGGTTGTTGATCATTTTTGTGGATTGGATGATGCTCCTAAGGTCGAGATGAATATGGTGGTGGCCGCGGTGGAGCTCGCGACGGTGAGATGAGGTGAGAAACCGTGAAATGCCCTGTTTTCGTTTAAAAATGGTATGCCGTGTTTTGGAAGATAATAATCGAATTGGTTGCTTGGATGAGGTATTGGAAGTTGAAGGGAGGCTGATGGACTTGGAATCACGGCTAACGGTGGCCGAAATCACGAGAACACAGAGGAGGAAAGCTGGGTTTTGTTCTTCGAATTGAAGGTATGATCCAGATTTGGTTTTCATGTTTTGGCACCGTAGATCGATAGGGAATGACTAGACGAAGCTATAGGAATTGAAAGGACTGAAAAAGATGGAGAAATGAGGGAGAACCGGTCTCGCTGGTTCAGTCGAACTGGTCTCGCCGGTTCAATCGAACCGGATTTACAGTGAACCGGGTTCACTCGAGGTTGAAGACGACACTGTTCCCAGCGCGTGGGCTTCACGCGCAGCCCTTTTGGGCGGCGCGTAGGGACGCGTGGGGCAGTTTTGGGAGATGTAATCAACATGTAATTTCATCATTTCGATGTAATAAATATTTTGGGATACGTTTCAAGTCGATCAAACACCGTTTCGAGGAAGTTTTGGATGTCCGAAGGTGTAGGGTCTATTTTAAATACGTTTAAAAATTGCGGAAAAAATATGGGGATTTAATGAGAGGTTAATTGAGATGATTAGTGATTTTTGGGTATGGTTTGGACAGGTTCGAAGGTTCTGGTGATGGTGATTAGCCTCGGGAAGGCTTATGACGCGTGTATCGAGGCAACAGTTAAGACGGTATGTGAGTGGACTTTTGTTTTATAATTATGATGCATGCATAACTGTTTTATATGTTTTATATCTTTGCTTTGAATGCCTTGAATACGTATATTTGTGGTATTTATTATTTACGTATTTGCACGTATTTTGAGGCATATAATTTTATGTTGGATTTATGTGTGCTTGTGTTCTTAATAACGGTTTGATGAAATGGTTTTGGATTTAAAAAGATGAACTCGAGTATGAGACCCATTTGATTTGGAAACCCTCGGACATGAAGTCCATTTGATTTAATAAAAAATCGGGCTGAGACCCACTTGAATTATATTATCGGACCGTGGGCCCAGTTGGTTTACGAAATCGGGCATGAGGCCAAATTATGTTTTATAAATGTGATTTCGGTTCGGGGACCCATTTATGGATTGGATTTATGGATTTATGATGATTTTATGGAAAGTCCGGGCATGGCCCCTTTGAAAGACTTTGAGATGTTTTGAAACGGTTTTATAAGGATGTTTCCCATTTACCATCCTTAGATGAGGATATGTGGATTGTCTTCTCCAGATGTCTGGGACACTGGGGAAGTCACGGTGCATTGCCTGCGAGGGGTCAATACACGGAGCGACCGGGATGTATAGTGACTCAGTAGCAAAATTGCTATTATTAAACGTCTGGGACGTCAGACATCTGGGATGTCAGAGATATGGACCTGAAGAGACCCCGAGTAGCACGCGTTGCTTAGACCGTGAGATATGACGTCTGGGACGCTAGGCATCTGGGATGCCGAGGATAGGTATTTGGTAAACATGAATTATTGGATTTATGAAATGGTATTTCTGCTTATGGATTTGTGTTTATGGATTTGGGTAGCGGCCCATTTGGATTTGGATTTACGGATTTCGGTGTTTTACAGTTTTGGACCGAGTTCCCACATTTGATTGGTTTTATCGTTTTGGGCTAAGGCCCTAATGATTTGAGAAAAGGAAATGGCTTTGGTTTTCCTAAACTGTTTTTATTATGTTTGTATTAACTAGTTTTGTATGCATGCATGGTTTTTAAGTGAAGCGCATAACTGTCTTTTATGAAACGTGTTTTATTAAATTATTTATTTTTGTCCACTCATAGTTTTTCTGATTTTAATGCCCTTGAGATTGATAGCGGATGCGGGCTGTAGCAGAGACCGATACCTCAGATTCCTCGGCTGATCCTAGCGCACTCTAGGAGCCCATTTGGGCTCAGGATTTCGAATTATCCCTTGTCTGGCCTTGATGTTACCTCGTGTGGCACATGGGTTAGATGGGAGTATGACACATCCCACGTTAATCCTAGGGGGATTGGGATGGGTCGTGTTAGATGGCTCAGAGATGGGGAACCCTAGTTGTGATTGATGGAGTCCGATTAACCCTAGTTAAGTTTGATGGTAAAAGGAACCGTAGTGGGGGTTGAGACCATTTATTGGTCATGCTAGGCTGGTTACTGCATTCTGCAACCGAAGTTGTGGAAATCGGGTGGAGCCTAGTTGAGTTGATGATTGGATTGGGCGACTCTTTGTTTCTAGGACTACGGGGTCGGTCAGATCGTGGACCTTGCTGCAGAGGGCAGTCGGATTTAGATGAACCCTGATTCATAATGGATGGCCTCGGTAGGCGAAGTAGTTGACTTAGTGAAAAACCTTAGTGAGGATAATCGTAGTTGGAAGCGACTAGAGCTTTGGGTACGGGAAATGCGAGTTAGATGGTTGTAATTGAGATTGTTGAGAGTTTGATGACGTTCGAGGAATGTTAGGTCTTGGTATGGATTGTCATAGTGGTTGTACCCAGAGTTGTGGGGTACGAGAGAGGCAGAGTTCCTCCGACTTGAGTTGATGCATGTGATTGTTGCCCGCTGCGGTGATGCAATAATGATATGAGATGACAGAGTCACATTCTCAGTAATTGCGATAACAAGAGGAGACGACGAGCCATGAGTTGTGTAGTGTTGATTCTTGGGAATTATGTCGAGATGACATATATGATAGAGATGGACTAGATGGAAACCAGTAGTAAGTTGTGTTGGGATCCTTCTCAACCGTGATTGAGAGGATGGCTGTGATAGAAATGATTAAGTGGTGATTGGACGAAATGGTATAAAGGGACGATGTAAGTACTGGCATGAGGATTAGTGGTCTATTCGTCAGATATGGTGGTTTGCAGAGATTTGGCTTCAGATCACAGCAGGAGTCTGTGGTGACTCTTCAGTCGAACGGTACCTCAGGTAAATAAAGGATGTCGACTCAACCTACATCCTTTTGGATGTGCATAAACAGTTATAAATCGACAAGCGATTCGGGCAGTGAGTTAGATTATTGGCGGACACGTGGTCGTCCGAGTGAGTTGAGGATTTGGGAAGTCCAGTGGTTGGCACCTATGTGGAAGCATATCCAAGTTGGCTTCCAAGATGGTTGGAACTTCGGAATCAAGAGAAGTTGTGATTGAGACGATGAGATGAGTGCTTGATTCCACATTAGAGATGGATATTCTGAAGTCGGTGAAGTCAGTGAAGGAGATTATCACTTTCTGTTCTGTAACAGATGATGTGGGGTATCACCAGCACGGTGATCATGTATTGGTTGGTGGACCCATAATTGGCTTTGGGTCATTAATCAAGAGAAGTTGTGTTTGATTTCGAATTGGGGATGGATGAGGAGAAGTTGTGCTTGACTCTGGACTGGTGGATGAGCACCAGAGAAGTTGTGAATGTGGTTCTAACTCAAGAATAAATGGAGCGGGGATTGTGTTGCGCTCGATGAACTTTGATGTCATCATCTTGGAGCATCCTTGATTTTCCTTGGGGCAACGTCAGGATTGATCTGACATAGGGAACGATGACAAAGAGTGACTATAACTAATCGATATGAGGTAATTGAAGAGAACCCACAGTCTAGACGAAACACGTCTTATCTTTGACTGAGTTGTTCAGTTATGGACATGGTGTTGATGAGTGTGGTGACGACCGAGGGGAATCGCAGGGAAGAATCGCCTTGCTGATTATGCTAAGTTAGGAGCAGAGGAGAATCATATTGTGAGACAGTTGAAGAATCTTGTGGGATAGTTGGTAAGATGACAAGATATGGGCTGGATATGGGAATGTTGGGGGTTGACTTCTTTTCGGAGTTAATCTAGTGTGAGATTTGTCTTGCTCATGTAGAGAAGCTCCCGTTGGATATGTGTGAGTGTTGGATACAGGCTCTATTTTGAGCATGTATTGGATATGTGGTGTCGGCAGTGCTCTGTCTGGGATATGTGCCTGGAGTGATGGTCTGTCTGGTATGGGATTGAACATATAAGCTCCAGAATTGAAGCATGATTGGCTACGAGCTATGTAGTGGACTGGTTAGGGGATGTTTGTACGTATCGAAAATAATTTTTGAGCAGGTCTGAGTGGTGCTTGCTTGGTATATAGGATGTACCAGTGGTATGTTGATGAACGTGTTGGTAATCGACTTAGTTCCGATATCGTTGGATTGGTTGAGAACGTGGACTGGATATTGAATATTATGCACTGGGCCAGAGTGATTTTGATGGGTTCAGTGATTGTATGAACGGGTGTTTAGAGTCGTGGATGGCTAGTGGAACCCTATAGCGGAGATGTGTTATCATTGTTGGACAAGTATTCAGTGAGGTCCATTTATCCTCAAGTTGAGCGAGTTGGTGGTTCGTGTAACCACAGATGAGGCGAGAGGTCGGGTTGCTTCGCCTAAAGCAACTGTTCTGTGACTTTGGTAGAGTTCACGTGGATCACTAAGGGAGTTGATTGAAGTGAGTACCGAGACCGATAAATGCCGCCATTTTGATCTTGGCTCAGTTAGGTGAAATTTGTACCATTGTGACGGCAGAATCTTACACTACATTGAGGGAGTTGTGGTACGAGTTTGGAGTCATAAATCGAATAACAGTATCAAGGTAATGTCAATGACTGAATGATGATTGGAGATGATGGTTGGAGCTCTGATACCAAGGTAGTATTATCAAGCAGTGACAGTTGGAAGGTGTTCGTATGATCCCAGAATTGTCAAGATTGTCAAGGTGGTGTTAAATGTGTCAGTCTGAGTTACAGACGTCGTTGAGTAGCATTTGTCAGGTAGTATCGACGTGGGAAGTGTGGTCGATTGTGGACTCCTGAGTAGGACGTGGATTGCCACAGTTAGGTGTGAAATTGGACGAGTTTGAAATTTCGAGGACAATTTTTTTGTAAGGGGGGTAGTTTGTAACAACTTGTCTCGAATTTCAGGATTAGATTAGTGAGTAATCGTTGATTAGCATGACTAATCGGGGATTAGTCGGAGAATCGTGAACGGACAGTGTGAAATGACGATTTTGTTGACTTTTGAATCGAGTGGTCAAATGGACTTTGAACGACGGCCGTGACGTAGATCGGGACGTCACGAGTCTGTAGACAGGCGGCACGTCGAAATCAGAGGTTCGACGGGAAAGTTATGGGTCTAGGAAGTTCTACTGCACTATTCATGTAAACCGAGAAATCGACACGTGGCAGGATTTGATTAGGGAAGGTTCTGGAAGGACCCACCAGATGAGTGACAAGTGTCACCCATCTAATAGGCCCAAACCCCAATTAAATTGGTCCTTATCCTCTTTTGATTCGATCATCCTCTTGGGCCTTCTTCTCAAACTCGTGGAAAACCCATACCCGTGCAACCTCATCCCTCACAAACACCTCCCAAACCTCACCCATTGATAATAATGTAAACGTGAAAATGGAAGGGGAGACTGAGACGAGCTGAATGGTGGCGAGGTCGAGGACCGTCATCCACAGTGGCCCAGTTTGGAGGTAAGGAACCGAAACTCTATTTTTAGGAAATGGTGCAATTGATTTCGGTGGCTGTTGATCATTTTTGTGGATTGGATGATGCTCCTGAGGTCGAGATGAACGTGGTGGTGACTGCGGTGAGCTCGCGACGGTGAGATGAGGTGAGAAACCGTTAAATGCCCTGTTTTCGTTTAAAAATGGTAAGCCGTGTTTTGGAAGATAATAACCGAATTGGTTGCTTGGATGAGGTTTTGGAAGTCAAAGAGAGGCTGATGGACTTGGAATCAAGGCCAATGGTGGCCGGAATCACGAGAACACAGAGGAGGAAAGCTGGGTTTTGTTATTTGAATTTGACGGTATGAACCAGACTTGGTTTTCATGTTTTGACACCGTAGATCAATAGGGAATGACTATACGAAGCTATAGGAATTGAAAGGATTGAAAAAGATGGAGAAATGAGGGAGAACCCGTCTCGCCGGTTTGGTCGAACTGAATTTACAGTGAACTGGGTTCACTCGAGGTTGAAGATGACACTGTTCCAGGTGCGTGGGCTTCACACGCAGCGCCTTTGGGTGGGGCGTGGGGGAAATTTTGGGAGATGTAGTCCACATGTAATTTCATCCTTTCGATGTAACAAACATTTTGGGATAGGTTTTGAGTCGATCGGACACCGTTTCGGGGACGTTTTGGATGTCCGAAGGTATAGGGTCTATTTTAAATACGTTTAAAAATTGCGGAAAAATTAGAGGGATTTAATGAGAGGTTAATTGAGATGATTAGTGATTTTTGGGTATGGTTCGGACAGGTCTGGAGGTTCTGGTGATGGTGATTAGCATCGGAATGGCTTATGGCGCGCGTATCGAGGCGGAAGTTAGGACGGTATGTGAGTGGATTTTTTTTTTATTTTTTATAATTATGATGCATATAGAACTGTTTTATATGTTTTATATGCATGCTTTGAATGCCTTGAATACGTATATTTGTGGTATTTATGATTTACGTATTTGTACATATTTTGAGGTGTATAATTTTATGTTGGATTTATATGTGCTTGTGTTTTCAATAATGGTTTGATGAAATGGTTTTGGATTTGAAAACATGAACTCGGGCATGAGACCCATTTGATTTGGAAACCCTCGGACATGAAGTTCATTTGATTTAATGAAGAATCGGGTTGAGACCCACTTGAGTTATATTATCGGGCCAATGGCCTAGTTGGTTTACGAAATCGGGCATGAGGCTAAATTGTGTTTTATAAATATGATTTCGGGTCGGAGACCCATTTATGGATTGGATTTATGGATTTATAATGATATGAAAGACTTTGAGATGTTTTGAAATGATTTTATAAGGATGTTTCCCATTTACCATCCTTAGATGAGGATATGTGGATGGTCTCCTCCACATGTCTGGGACACTGGGGAAGTCACGGCGCATTGCCTGCGAGAGGTCATTGCACAGAGCGACCGGACCGTATAGTGACTTAGGAGCAAAATTGCTATGATTAGATGTCTGAGACGTCAGACATCTGGGATGTTAGAGATATTGACCTGAAGAGACCTTGGGCAGCATGCATTGCTTAGACCGTGAGATATGCTGTCTGGGACGTCAAGCTTCTAGGACGCTAGGAATCTAGGATGTCGAGGATGGGTATTTGGTAAACATGAATTATTGGATTTATGAAATGGTATTTCTGCTTATGAATTTGTGTTTATGGATTTGGGTAACGGCCCATTTGGATTTGGATTTACGGATTTCGGTGTTTTACGGTTTTGGGATGAGTTCTCACATTTGATTGGTTTTATGGTTTTGGGCTAAGACCCTAATGATTTGAGAAAAGGAAATGGCTTTGGTTTTCCTAAAAGGTTTTTATTATGTTTGAATTAACTGGTTTTGTATGCATGCATGATTTTTATGTGAAGGACATAACTGTCTTTTATGAACGTGTTTTATTAACTTATTTATTTTTGTCCACTCACAATTTTTCTAATTTTAATTCCCTTCAGGTTGATAGCGGATGCGGGCTGTAGCAGCAGAGAACGATACCTCACATTCCTCGTCTGATCCTGGCACACTCTAGGAGCCCATTTGAGCTCAGGATTTCAGATTATCCCTTGTTTGGCCTTCGTGTTATCTCGTGTGGCACATGGGTTAGACGGGAGCATGGCACATCCAGCGTTAATCCCGGGGGGATTGGGATAGGTCGTGTCACAGGGGTCGCAGGACACACCAGCTCAACCCTGTAGGGTTTTGTTCCTGGGAACTCACGGTGCAACTTCCCAGTGGGTTACCCATCATGGGATTACGCAGGCCTAATCTCGCTTAACTTTGGAGTTCCAACCAAACTCAAAGCTAGTGAGCTCCCAAAAGGCCTTACGCTAGATAGATACGTGACCACATATGTAAGACACTCCACCTTTCCCTCTCCGAGCGATGTGGGATTGTTCACCGTTTTTTTCAAGACACGGGTCTTACAATCCACCCCCTTAGGGCCCAGCGTCCTCACTGGCACACTTCCGATTAGGGTCCAGCTCTGATACCATTTTGTCACGACCCGACCTCCTTTGTTAGGTCTCGACTCATCTAGCACGATATTGTCCGCTTTGGGCCTCCTCGCCCTCACGGTTTTGTTTTCGAGAGCTCACGGTGCAACTTTCTAGGGGGTCACCCATCATGGAATTGCACCAACCTCAACTCGTTTAACTTTAGAGCTCCAACCGAACCCAAAGCTACTGAGCTCCCAAAAGGCCTCATGCTAGATAGGTGTGTGCCTACACCTTTAAGGCACACAACCATTCCCCTCCTAGACCATTCCCCCTCGCAGGAATGTGGAATTGTTCACCATTTCCTCCAAGACACGGGTCTTACAATCCACCCCCTTAGGGCCCAGCGTCCTCGCTGGCACACTTCCTAGTCGGGGTCTATCTCTGATACCATTCTGTCATGATCCGACCTATCTAGCACCATATTGTCCCCTTTGGGTCTCGTCCTCACAGTTTTGTTCTCGAGAGCTCACGTGCAACTTCTGAGTGGGTCACCCATCATGGGATTGTACCAGCCTCAACTCGCTTAACTTTGAAGTTCCAACCGAACTCAAAGCTAGTGAACTCTCAAAAGGCTTAGTTTAGATAGAGTGGGCCGCTGCGCAACTATGATCTAAACTAGGGCTTTTGGGAGCTCACTAGCTTTGAGTTCGGGTGGAACTCCAAAATTAAGCGAGTTGAGGCTGGTGTAATCCCATGATAAGTGACCCACTGGGAATTTGCACGTGAGCTCTTGAGAACAAAACCGTGAAAGCGAGACCCAAATCAGACAATATGGTGCTAGATGGGTCGGGTCCTGACAGAATAGTTTCAAAGCTAGACCCCGACTAGGAAGTGTGCCAACGACGATGAAGCCTAAGGTGGTGGATTGTAAGACCAGTGTCCTGAGGTAAGTTCTTTCTATTTCAAAGTTTTAGAACTCTTCCTGGACTCAATATATGTGAACTGGATCAGAGTCGCGGGTGAGAACAACCCGGTTGCAAAGAACAGGGTCTAGTGCGAGGTAAGAGATGACGAACCATAAGGGCGTGGCTTCCACGCGCAGCCACTTCAAGTGGCACGTGGGGGAGCATGAGGGGGGAATCTCGAGGTGGTGTCAACATGATTTTTAATGTATTCGATGTTACGAATCCAACGGTACGATTTTTGAGGCGATCAGATATCGTCTCAGGGCAGTTTGGGATGTTCGAAGATTTAAGGGTCATTTTAATTCATTTAAAAATCCCAAAAAAAAATTATAGGATTCATGTATAAGATAATTAGGGTTGTTAGTGACCCTTCAAGGTGATTTTTGGCAGGAATTGACGTTCTTTAATTTTACGGAAAAGCGTGTAGTTTGGTTTGGTTGCGTGAAAGGTACGTGTGAATGGACGTTTATTTTTATTAAAATAATATGCATGCATATTTAATTGTTTCAAATGTGTTTCTATGTGTTTTTGATAATATGTGAGTGATTGGAATTTTTATATGATTTTGGGTAATTTAATATTAAATTATTATTTTATTGCACGTTTTACAAAGTTTTCCTAAATTATGTTCTTGAATTCCGTTTTGATTATGGATTCGAATTGAATGTGGCTTATGACATGAGATTTGGTGATATTGGATTTTGGTGGATTTTCATATATTTTTGAATGGTTTTCAGATATATTTGGATGGCATGATTTACGAAGTTTGTGATTGAATTATTGTTTTAGGCTTAGGTTCGAGATTCTGATTATGGATTTGACTTGTGGTTTTAAGATGTGTTATGGATATTTGTTTTCTTGGTGACTATGATGTGATATATTGTGATGATTGTGGATAACCATCCACGAGGTATGTGTTGGTTAGTAGTCTCAGACGTCGAGCCGAGGGCTCCTGATCTTGAGGCTGGTTTGGTGCTAACTCAGACGTCGAGCTGGGCTCTAGATCTTGAGTCAGCTCTCACTCAGACGTCGAGCTGGGCTTCATATCTTGAGTGAGTGTGTGAGGAGGTCCATACTCGGACATCTAGCTGGGCTCCAGATCCCGAATGGTGTGCGCACTGGTAGTGTAGTGGACATGGTGACTAATTTTATGCATTGAGGATGGTTTGGCTGTGGATTGATTATGTGATTATTGTGATGGATTTGTGTTGGCTATTGTGGTGATTTGTGTGCTAGTTATCATGATTTTTTTATGTTTGTTGCATTATGGTTGGTTTACACATTTTTTCGAGGTCATTGACTGTGTTCTGTTTTATTTGGAATTTAAATAGTTTTATATGCATGCATAGTTTTAGAAAATTGAGGGTAAAATGTTATGTTTCGAATTATGTTTTAAAACTATTTATTTTTGTCCACTCACACGATTTTCGTGGTTTTCCCTCCATGGTTGTTGCACGAAGTTCAGGGCGGATCGAGAGGTAGAGGTATGATTGATGAGGTGAATATCCCTTGTCTGACAAGCTAAGGGTAATTTTGGTATTCCACATTGCTTGTCAGACAGGATCAGGACTCCGATGTAGTTTACGAGACGTTTTTCTCGGGATGGGTCCTGTTAAGCCTCCCATTCGAATTCCCCATTCGCAAAATCAAGGAAACCAGTAAAGCTTCAATGAACTAGAGAAACCTCACCTTCATCCTCATCATGCTCACAACAGTCTTGCGAGTGTCTTAGGCTTATCGAGGATGCCCATCACTCACAGGAACGCCCAAGGACGAGGCCAACGATGACGACCCGAGGGAGACCCAAATTGGACCCTCGTGGATTTAGGGTTTCAACGAGGTAAACCAACCCATTTTCGTGGTGTGTTTTGGCCTCCCTTGTAACGACCCGTCCCTGAATTCGGGATTAGATTACTAACTAATCACGATTAGCGGGGTTAATCGATGATTAGTTGGGCGAATTCGGACGAACGGTGCAAAATGACCGTTTTGCCCCTAGTTGTGGGCAAAACGTTGACTTTTTATTCGGGCGGTCAAATGGACTCTGCCCGATGACCGTGACGTAGTTTGGGACGTCACGAGTTCATAGACAGGCGGCACGTTCGATTCCGACGTTCGTGGCGAAAGTTATGACGTTTGGAAGTCCGGGGGCATTACCGTAATTTGGACGAAATAAGGGAAAATGTTGACTTTTCGATCGGGGGGTCCGATGGCCGAGGGCCAAGGACCGTTAGGAAGGTCTTGATGCCCCGAGTACAACGACAGGCTGCACGCGTGGAACGGACATCGGGGGACCAAGTTACGGGTCACGGATGGTGAGGGGCAATTTGGTAAATCGTCAATTGAAGGTAAAATGGTAATTTTGGCTGCAATTTTGTGCAGCAGCCGTGTATGGGCTTAGTGTGTTTTCTGAATTGAAAAACAGAGAGTGGGACTTGGCGTGCACTGCGTGAGGAATTGTTTAGGCAATCTTGATCTGTGTGGGAGTTGTGGGTTGGAAATTTGAGGCCACGAGCTTCATGTTGCGCGCCTGGAGTGGGAGTGCAGGCCACGGGTGCCATTTTTAACTGGTTTTGGGAGCTTGCGGGGGACAGTTGCACTGGAGGGCCAGAGTGACTTCCCACGGGTGTTGGGGTTTTGTTTGATCATCAGAGCAATTGGAGGAGTGTTGGGGATCATTTCCAACTAATGGGAGGCCTGAGTGTTGAGAGGAAACCGAGTTCGAAGAAAACTGATTTTGGGAGGGAAAATCCAATTTCGATTTGCAGGAGAGCCCAAGCCGATTTGAGGCTGGAAAAACTCTTCTGGGACCTCACTTGGTCGATCCAAACCTTGGGATCGAAGCATGATGCCCTGGGAAGTCAGGGACGGACACGGCAGGTTCAGAAAAAAATTGAAGTTGAGTCGTGGAAGTTGAGGGGCTTGAGGACGCAATTAAGATCGAAGATATGTTCCTAGGGACTGTACAAAGCTTCTGGTGTGATTAATTGATGAGTGGCATCGGAAATCATGGGACATTGTCGACTGAGCAGAGTCGGATGTTCTTCGGGAAACCAGACTCGAATTGATGGTTTGAGGTAAGTGTTGATGGACTTTACATTTCAGACCTGTAATTAGACTTGAATCGAAGGTAAATAAATGTTCAATTGGAGTAATCGAGGCTGGACTGATAGGAATTAAAACGGGTTGTCGCGCGGGTCGCAGGACCCGTTTGCAGAAGAAACGGGCGAAGAAGGCGAACTGTTCACAGTTACTGTAGCTGGCGCGTGGCTGTCACGCGCAGCCACTCACGGCGGCGCGTGACGGCGTGTGGGCACGAATCCCGAGGTACGGTCAACACGACTTTTATCCTATACGTTATAACGAACATTTTAGCGTTAGTTTCGAAATTATCGGATACCATTTCGATGTTGTTTCGAGGGTCCGAAGGTCTATGTCTCGTTTTTAATTAACGATTAAATCCCGGAAAATTATGGGGGATTTGTATGATGATATTTGAGACCTTAATGACCCGGGAATGTGTTTTCGGACAGGATTCGAGTTTCTGGAAAATGTCGGGAATTACGGGCATGCGTGTGGCGCGAAACCGAGCCTTAAGATTGGTGTGTGAGTGGACGTTGCTTTCAAATTTAATGCATGCATAAATTATTTCTATAATTTTATGATTATGATTATAAGTTGTGATTGATTTTGATTTCCGTATTTATACGTATTCGGTCCCGTATTTATACGTATTTTTACTATACATGTGAAATTCCACGTATTTCGAGACTACGGTCCCTCGTATGCTTAATGATGGTTTAATGGAAGAAGTTATATGAAATGGGTGTAAAATGATTTAAAAAGGTTGTTTATGATTTGCGAGTGTGACTTACGATTTTGACACGTTTTTCGAGAAAGTTCCGGATTTGCACGTTTTACGAGATTTTGAGTTATGGTGATTTGATCACTGTTGATGTTTGAATTGGGGAATTTAAATGAGACTTGTGATTTTGAGGATTTTTAAATGAGGGTTTTGAGTATGTTTTGCTTGGATCGTGATTTTGGTAATTATGATTGTGGTTCGGATGTTTTGATACTGAGATTTGATAAATGAAGTGATTTCAAGGAATTAAAATGGATTTTGGAAAATACGATTTCGGGCTTGATGCTCGGGGCATAAAAGTAATTTTAACGAACGAGATTACGATTTTCGAAAATTTTAAGTGGATTCTTGGTTTGGGTTCGGGATGATGCTTCCGGATGCCGGCTTACGGAATCATTATTGCGAATTCGAATTCGGGAATGAATAAGGATTTAATAAAGTGATTTGGTCTGATTTTACATGCCCCGTGTTTCATGATAATTTGATTATGTTGGTAAAGTCTGATTTGGGGAAAATGAATGTGGAAATTCGGACTATGGGTCCTGTTGTGAAAAATATGATTTTGGGGATGGATCCCACGTTGTCGTGATTGATAAACTGTTTTGGGGTTTAAAGACCCGTTGAAATCTGCTTAGGGTTTAAAGACCCGTTGTTGTGTTTGAAAACTGTTTTGGGTTTAAAAACCCGGTGCTATTGCTGGAGCACGTTTTGAGTTTAAAGACTCGGTTAATTGATGACGGGGGATGGCCCTTAATGAGTTTAAAGACTCGTGAGTTTAAAGACTCGGTTACTGTGATACCCCCGAGGCCTATTGATTATGTTTTGAGTTTAAAGACTCGTTGATATCCCGGGAAGGCCTGTTTATGCGCATGTTTTTGAGTTTAAAGACTCGGGCGCACTTGATACCCAGCAAAATGATTGACTTGTGATTTATTGATGATTTCTGATGTTTCAGTTGAGTTGGGCAGTGGCCCGGTATATGGTTGTTGGTTTTGGATCCTGTTGTGCATTTGGTTTGATTCGTGGTTTTGGGCTGCGGCCCGGTGATTACGATTGCGGGCTAAGACCCGATGGTTGAGAAAGGAAAAATGATTTTGTGGTTCATACGAGTTTTCCCTTATGTTGGAATTTGATACACAGTTTTTCTTATGTGGAAAATCTTAACCGATTGCGAAATGATTTTTGTATGCATGCATTCGTTTTACGTGGAGGGTAAAAACGCTTGTTGTAACTGTTTTGTTAAACTGATTTATTTTTGTCCACTCACACCTTTTGGTTTTTATTGACCCTCCAGGTCGTGGCGCGTTGTTCGAGGCTATACGAGGGGCGGAGGCATGAGTAAGCACATGTGGCTATCCCTGGTCTGGCACGTACTGAGGGTAAACTTGGGTATTTCAGTCGACTTGCCAGACGGGAGCAGGACCGGGCACGGTCTTTGATGCCCCTTCTGGGGGGCGGTCCTGTCATCCCTAATTCGCAGAGACCTCACTAACCCCTTGCATGTCTCTTCCAAGATGAGGAACCACGGTAGCGACTGTGACCCGACTTGGACCCGACTCGGACCCGCTCTTAATTCTCTCCTATACATACTGTTAGAGGTAGTGACGATCCCATTGAATGTAATCATCCACTTAATCGGATTTAGAGCATCATTCTGACCCATTTGCACGTTATTTCTGTGTGAGGACCATGATTGAGTTAACAGTGGTCGGAATCTGCAGGGTTGTGACCTTCCCAACGTTGTAAGAGCCAAAACAGGTAGCTTCTTGACCTGAATATAGGATTTTTGAATCCCTTAGCTTGCATAGATCAAAATCCATTATTTGTATGTTGAAATTGAGTAAGAATTGTAGAAATTAGGCCTTATCGAATTATGGGAAATTTCCGACGAAAAATTCTAAAATCTGGCCACCGCGGCGTTGGCGGCGGTCTGATCACCATCTTTAGCGAAGCTCTAGTAACAGTGTAACGACCCGTCCCAAATTCCTAGATTATATTAGTGACTAATCACGATTAGTGAGGTTAATCGGTGATTAGTTAGGCAAAATCGGACGAACAATGCGAAATGACCGTTTTTCCCCTAATCGTGGAAAAACGTTGACTTTTCATTTGGGCGGTCAAATGGACTTTGACCGATGACCGTGACGTAGTTCGTGATGTCACGAGTTCATAGACAGGTGGCACGTTCAATTCCGACGTTCGAGGAGGAAGTTATGACGTTCGGAAGTTTAGGGGCATTTTGGTAATTTTGGTTAAATGGGGTCAAAAGTTGACTTTTTGACCGGGATGTCTGATGGCCGAGGGCCAAGGACTATTACGTAGATAAGGACGATACGAATCCATAGACAGGTGGCACGTCGAATTCGGACGTTCGACGGCGAAGTTATGGTTCACGGAAGTTCAAGTGCATTATTGCACGAATTACGAAACGAGTTAACTTTTGGACTTTAGTGGGGCCCAGATATTTAAGGGAGGCCCAATGGATGAGTGATAAGTGTCACCCATCCACAGGCCACCTATATTGATTCATGCACCGTGCAAACCATTCCATTTTCTCCATTTCAAACACACACAAAACACAACCCGATCTCACCCATTTTCCTCTCATCAGTGCAACCCAAAACCCATCCACTCTTCACCCATGACCAGGCAGAGGACCAGGGAGACTGAGGAGGTTGCTGGGCGGCCAGAACCGCTGTCCACGACGGCGAGAGGAGGAGGAACCCGTGAGGTTCACGGTTAGTCCATTTTGACCCATTTTTCCATTTTTGTTGTTATGGTTGGTTTTTAATGGTTTTAATGAGTCCATTAGGTTGATAGGGACATGTTAGGAAGGTTTAAGGAAGCTTGGGATGGCTGGGCAGCCATGGGTGCAGTTTTGGAAACTTGAACCGTTTGGTTCAAAATCGAACCATAGGATTTAGACGTTTTCGGTTGCGTTTAAGGATTGGAATGGATAGAAAACATCAAAATAGGATGAAAGGAACCAAAAAGGAAGAAATAGGATGAAATATGGGGTGTATAGGGCTATGAACCGGTCACGCCGGTCCAGTTGGACCGGCCAAACCAGGTGAACCGGCCATGAACAGTAAAACCGGTCTGTTGGAGGTTAGTGCCGATGAACAGTATTTTCGACTTTCTAGGGGTTCGTGAGGACGTGTGGCCCATAATTTGGGAAAGGGTTCAACACGGGAAATCTTCTATTCGATGTAACGAAGATTTTGGGACTGGTCTCGCTTCAATCGGACATCGTTTCGATAGTTTTCAGGGTGTCGGCAGGTTTAGGGTCGGTTTAAAAATAGTTAAAAGTTCGGAAAAATTACGGGGCTTTGATGGGAGGTTAATTAAGTAGTTATTAACCTTCTATTAAAATTTGGACATGTTTGGGAGTCCCGGTAATGGTGATCAGCTCGGGGAACCGAATGGCACGCAAATCGAGGCGGCGGCTCGGACGGTCTGTGAGTGGACCTTGTTTTCTAAATTGGTGCATGCATAAATGTTTATTATATGTTTTAAATACTTCTTTGTGATGCCATGAGTGCATTTGGATGTGTGGTTACGTATAGGCACGTATTTCGAGGTTTCGCCCTATACGGGGCTGCATGTCTTTATTGGTATAAATGAAATGGTTTTGGATTTCCAAATGGATTATGAATATGATTTTATGATGTTGATTTGGATGCTTGTGATTTATATGGTTTCATGTATTTCGAGGCGATTTACGTGCTTGCACGTAAATCGAGATTTTCCGGTTTTACTCTGATTTTCCATTCTTATGGTTTTTGAAATAGTTTAATGAAATGGTTTTGGATTTGAAAAGGTAAACTCGGGTTTGAGACCCATTTGCTTTACGGAATCGGGTCGGAGGCCCAGTTGGTTTACAATTCGGACCGGAGGTCCAGTTTCTATGTGGATTCGGGCCTAGCGCCCAATTATGTGTTACAAATGGTTTTTATTTGTCATGACGGTTTATGGGAACCGGCATGAACCCTTGAAATGGTTTTTACGGGTCATGACGGTTTATGGGAACCGGCATGAACCCATGAAAGGATTTATGGTTCATGACGGCTTATGGGGGCCGGGCATGAATTCTGGAAAGATTTAAAGAATGATTTCAAAAGGTTTTTCATATTCCATCCTTTATATATGATTGTCTCCTCCGGGGTGGGTCGTTGGCCTGGGTGGACCCCGGAGTAGTCACGGAGCACTGACTGAGTGGAGTCGCCCCCCAGTTGGGTTCCTTACTCTCAGGATGGGCATGGTTTGTTACCTCCAGGGAGGGTCATTGATCTACGGACATTGACCTGGGTGGAGCCTAGAGAGATTTGGGTTTGAGACCCCGGTTAGCACACGTGTAGCTCTATTTCACCGTGACAGGTTCTGGATATGAATATTATGGATAAACATGATTTCAATGGGTTTGGAAAATTGTGTTTATAATGATAAATGGATTTGGGCTGAGATCCCACATATGTTTACTATGTTCTGGTTTTCTGTAAATTGGTTTTGGGCAGGAGCCCGTGTGACTTGTATTTGCGGAACTTGGGGTTGTGACCCTATTTATGGATGTTTTAACATATATGATTGGATAAATGGTTTTACTATGCATGCATGTTTTTTAGTGGAGGGTATAAAGGTCTTTGATGAAATGTTTTTATAATTTTTTTATTTTTGTCCACTCACAGTCTTTCTGTTTTTAATACCCTTCAGGTTGGATACGGTGTGGACTGTAGCAGAGATCGAGATATCACATACCTCCTTCGGATCCTGGCGTACTCTGATAGCCCGGTAGGGCAAAGGTCGGAAATATCCCTTGTCTGACACTTCGTGTCAGACGGAAGCATGGTCATCTCGCACTAATCCCGAAGGGATTGGGATGAGTCCTGTCAGCGTGGTATCAGAGCATAGGATTGCTCATAGGATGCTTATCAGAGTGGGGTTGTCTCTATTCGAGCAACCGTGGAGCTCTTGGAATGTACGCAAGTCGAGGATGTGATATCTCAATGGGCTGCAGTTCGTGGTCAACCTGATTGTTGGGATGCCGATACGATAGTTAGTAGGATGGAATCGGGATATGTCTTGGTTCGGCACTGTATGCCGGGGTTGCCATAGTTCTGTCGTGGTTGACAACGTGGGACCCTACGGAATGATGAACGTATTCGTACGTTAGCGTTTTGATCGTGAGACGGTTAATTGGGATCGTCTTCACGATGTCGTAGGATCGGTTCTGACGACTGGTTGGGAGTTGTGACTATCCGATGATCGGATTTGATTGAGTTAAATGGATTTACTGCAGTCGGCGGTTAGCATTTGGGTTCGGTGGAACTCTAGGTGTGATTGTGGAACCCTACCTTGGGTGTATGGTTCAAAAATGTGAGTTGGAGAATGGTGTGACTTTGACGACTATTCGGATTTGGGGTTCGTTAGTCGGTCTAGTCATATCAGCTTGTGTTGGGACTGCACTTCGCAGTCGGGATTGTACTTATCAGTTAGACCGAGTTGGTTGTCGTGCTACTCAGTTGTGGTTTGGTGCAACTAAAGTTATGGATGACCTAGTAGACGACATTGGGTTAGTCGAGTTGCGACTGGTTAGTGATTGGTTGGACAAGTTATCAGGGTTGGTACTTGTCGATGGAATCCCTGAGTGGGATGCAGAGTAGTTGGTACGGGCGATTGATTCTGTTGGATGCGGAGTCTGGATATAGCGAGGTCTGGTAGTTAGGTCTGCACGAGTATGTGGCATGCACTACTACCGAGAGTGGTTGTAGCTGTGGTTGTTGGGAATCGGGGACGTTCAGGGGACGTTTCCTTTTCTCGTATGAGTTGTCAGGATGACTGTACTCATAGTTGTTAGGTACGAGGGAGGCTGAGTTTCTCCAATACGAGTTGAGGTACGGGATCGTCGTTTGGTATGAGAGGAGATCCATGGTTGTCAGTTTTGCACCCGGTGTGCTAGCGTCAGTACTGATGCTAGTGAGGATGTTTGTGTGCTGATGCTGACAAGTGATAGTGATAGTGCTGGTACTAGTGCTAGTGATGGTGCCGGTGATTGCGACGACGATGAGTTACGAGTCGGGATGTGACTCCGACGTGATGGGCTTATGATTGGTATCTGTGGTTCGGGAGTGAATCACGGATAGTGATGGACTGGATAGGATCCAACGGTAGTTGAGACGTGAGGATCGAGTACTTTCATGGGGGACTAGCGATCAGTTGGTCAGTGTTGGCCAGAGTTGGTCCGAATTGGTTAGATATGGTGGTTTGCAGAGATTTGACTGCAGATCAGAGCAGGTGTCTGTTGTGACTCTCTAGTCGAGAGGTACATATACGGTCGTAAATGGGCATGTGTCCGTAAATAGTCAAAAATGGGGACACGTAGATGATGTCCAAGTATGGTGTTTCCAATCTGGATGGAACTTCGGAATCGCGAGAGGTTGTAATTGAGGTGACACGTGGAATGCGGGTTTTCCGTATTGGTATTGGGTGTTTCGAAGTCATTTTGGGTGACTTCTCAGGTTCTACCATAATTGATGATGGTAGATGATGTTGATGATGTAGATGTTGTTGATTGCCACTAGTACACCAATCGTGTATTGGTTGGTGGACCTGTGATTTATCTTGGGCAATCCGGAGAATTGAGTATATCGAAGTTAGGTGACTGAGATCTCTCATTTTCTGCTTGGTGGCAGAAGATGTTGGATTACGTGGCGTGGTGAGTGCAGCGAGTTTTGTTTGCATTCACGTAGGTCGGATTTTGTCAGCCTAGATATGTCGATATTGGGATTGGCTTCCCTATGAAGTCAATCGATGGTAATGTGGTAGTCGGTGGAGCAGGTATCCGATAGGTTCGGATATGGTGCATCTCGGTAGACAAGAATGAGATTTCAGGTTTTGGAATCAGATTTCTGGATGACAATTCAGGATTTGATTTTGGAACTTGAAAGAGGATTTCTGTATTTGGGTTTTGGAATCAGATTCTGGGTGACGATTCAGGATTTGGTTCTAGAGCTTGACACTGGATTTTCTTTTTATGGATTTGGGTTCGGAATGGTTATTCCAAATGCTAGCTTACGGAATGATGATTTCGGATTCGAATTTGGACATGATTATGGATATGATATCTGGGTTGGATTTGGGATTTCTTACGAAATTGCGGATTCGGATTCGGATTTGGAAATAAGAAATGGGTCGGAGTTTCAATTTTTCTAGTATTGGATTGGACAAATGGACTCCATAGTAGAAACGTGATTGGCTACAACCTAGATGGGTGTAAGCTGATTGATGGGTAGATGTGCGTACCTTGTACGTTGTTCGAGGTACGATACTGGGAAAACTTGTCATGTTTATTGACGGTATATAGGTCATACCAGAGGTATGTTGGTGAGCGTGTTGGTAGTCGGATTAGTTCCGATACCATTGGATTTGTCGAGGACGTGGACTGGACATTGGATACTGTGCATTGGGTCATAGTGTTTCTGATTGGTCCAGTTACACACATATCGAGTGAATGGTTGGTTAGTGTTCACTCATGGTTGAGTAAGTTGGTGGTTAGTATAACCACAGGTAAGTATGGTGATAGTTTCTGACTGACGACTGTCAAGTGGTGACAGATTGTCAGAGGTGTCAGCGTGGATCGGTTAGTGAGGTCTGATGACTCCGGGTGGAAGTAGACGTCAGGATAGTTAGAGATTGAGCAAGAAACCGTGTAGTTCGTTGTGTCAGCGACTCGGTAGAATTGAAAAATAGTGTTAATACAAAACGGGTGACTACTGTCATTCGACGTGGTCGAATGTAGTCGTTGCGACGTGAGTGTTGGTGGCACGTCTGGCTGCGGACGAGTAAGTATTATTCTGGTTAGTTGGTGTACGAGTGTACACGTGTTGTGAGGTAGATAGTACTTCCCATGTGGTGGATATGGAATCAGGATAGTTGGAGAGAATGAAACTAATTAAGGAGGGAAGAACGGTTGGAATTAGGTCAGTTGGAATTTCGAGGACGAAATTAATTAAGGAGGGAAGGTTGTAACGACCCGTCCCAAATTCCTAGATTATATTAGTGACTAATCACGATTAGTGAGGTTAATCAGTGATTAGTTAGGCGAAATCGGACGAACAATGCGAAATGACCGTTTTGCCCCTAGTCGTGGCAAAACGTTGACTTTTCATTCGGGCGGTCAAATGGACTTTGACCGATGACCGTGACGTCGTTCGTGACGTCACGAGTTCATAGACAGGTGGCACGTTCAATTCCGATGTTCAAGGAGGAAGTTATGACGTTCAGAAGTTTAGGGGCATTTTGGTAATTTTGGTTAAATGGGGTCAAAAGTTGACTTTTTGACCGGGATGTCCGATGGCCGAGGGCCAAGGACTATTACATAGATAAGGACGATACGAATCCATAGACAGGCGGCACGTCGAATTCGGACGTTTGACGGCGAAGTTACGGTTCACGGAAGTTCAAGTGCATTATTGCACGAATTACGAAACGAGTTAACTTTTGGACTTTAGTGGGGCCCAGATATTTAAGGGAGGCCCAATGGATGAGTGACAAGTGTCACCCATCCACAGGCCACCTATATTGATTCATGCACCGTGCAAACCATTCCATTTTCTCCATTTCAAACACACACAAAACACAACCCGATCTCACCCATTTTCCTCCCATCCGTGCAACCCAAAACCCATCCACTCCTCACCCATGACCAGGCAGAGGACCAGGGAGATTGAGGAGGTTGCTGGGCGGCCAGAACCGCCGTCAACGGCGGCGAGAGGAGGAGGAACCCGTGAGGTTCACGGTTAGTCCATTTTGACCCATTTTTCCATTTTTGTTGTTATGGTTGGTTTTTAATGGTTTTAATGAGTCCATTAGGTTGCTAGGGACATGTTAGGAAGGTTTAAGGAAGCTTGGGATGGCTGGGCAGCCATGGGTGCAGTTTTGGAAACTTGAACCGTTTGGTTCAAAATCGAACCATAGGGTTTAGACGTTTTTGGTTGCGTTTAAGGATTGGAATGGATAGAAAACATCAAAATAGGATGAAAGGAACCAAAAAGGAAGAACTAGGATGAAAAATGGGGTGTATAGGGCTGTGAACCGGTCACGCCGGTTGACTACGCCCAAACTACGCATTAAATTAAACACGTAATTTGAGTGTTGTACAATTTAAACCCTTTTTGTGTAGATGTAGTATTGGTAAATAGGGATCGTTCTTAACCGGGGAAATTAGGGAACATTAATAATGTGTTAGTGGGAAAGAGTAATGAATAAATGAATAATGAATAAATTAATGAATTAAATAATTAAAGAATTAACAAATTAAAGAATTAATGAATTAAAGAATTAATTAATCAAAGAATAATAAACTAAAAGTATTAAAGAATAAAAGAATAAAGAGATGAAAGAATCAAAGAATAATAAACTAAAAGTATAAAAGAAGAATAAAAGAATAAAAGAATAAAAGAATAAAGAATAAAAAGGATAGAAGAATAAAACAATAAAAGAATAAAGAATAAAAAAAAATAAAAGAATAAAAGAATAAAAGAATAAAAGAATAAAGAATAAAGAATTGAAAAGGGGGGGTTTGAAAAGAGTTGTAAATATAAAATAAATAAAACAAGTAAAAATAATTAAATACTTAATTTTACTTCTACTTTAACCTTTGTACTAGTGAACTTTCTTCAAACACATATTTTTACCAACACTCTAACATCATGCTCATATCGAACCAATCACGAAATCTTACCTTAATCATCTCAAATACATGCATACATTTTTCATATTATAAATGCACCGAACAACGGATTATTACTTACAATATGATTCACCTTAAGTAAGTGATTTAATGCGCCGAACAGCGATCAAACATTAAATCTCTTCAACTCTATTCTAAATGCCCCGAACAGCGGATCAACATTTAGTTTCGAATTGAAGTTTAAGTACTAAAACATATGAAGTAAAGAAACTCAAAAAGTAAAACACATGGAGATTGCATTCTTACTTACAAATGTTAGAAAGAAAATACCAACATATATATTGAATTATAAGTAAAACCAATAACAATAACAAGAATTTAAGTAGAGAAGTATGAATTTTCACAAGAATCACCGAACAGCGGCAGGACACTTGTGAAGATGGAAGAAGAAATACGAGGAATTCGGTCTTAAAACTCTTGAATTGCCTTAGAATTACTTGGCCTAGGTATTTCTTAAGGAAAGCATAAAAATGTGTTTAAGAGATCTCAAAGAAATATCACAAGAACAAAGTAAAGAGGAAATGAAATTAAGAAAAATAAAAATAACATAAATTAAGAATAAGAATTAAAAGGAAACTAATTAATAAGAAAATCTACAAGAAGTTAAAAGGGTCCCCAAAAATGTCTCTCAAAAGAGAGAAACAAAAGAACTAAAAGAAGAGAACTAAAAACTAAGCAAAATGGAAGAAATGGAGCTAATGGGGGACTCCCAAAATACATGAATTGAAGCCCTATTTATAGGTAAAAAAGCTATAAAAATACATAAAAAATACAATAAAAAAATGTGGAATAGTGGAATGATGAATAATGAAGATTTGTGATGATGTTAAGATGTAGTTTTAGTTGATTTTGTGCTGGAAAGTGGGAAAAGTGGCTGGAAAAATCAGAAAAATATGAGAAAGTGGAGCAGTTTTGGAGTGGGTTGAACATGTTGGGCTGTGCAGGATTTGGGCTGAGTTGGTTGCACTGTAAATTGGGCTGAAGGCTGAAGCAGGTTGGGCCTGGAGCTGAAGCAGGTTGGGCCTGGAGCTGGGCTGCTGCTTGCTTTGGGCTGCAGAAGAATGAAAAAAATGGTTTGGGCTGCAAAATTAATTAAACAATTAATTAGTAATATTTCCCCGAAATTCGTCCATAATTTATTCGTTATAATTTCGATCGGGACGATTCTTTCGCCAAAACGCTCCAAATAACAAGTTTTATTTATTTAAATAAAAATATCACAAAATAAATTAATTTATCTAATTATTTATTATTTTAATATTAAAAGCTAAGTATAAAGGGTATAAAATAATATAAATTAATGCTTATTTGAGGACCTATCAAATACCCCCACACTTAAACTTTGCTAGTCCCTAGCAAATACTAAAACTAAACTAAGAATTCAAAATAAGTAAACCATTAACCATTTGTCTCAAAATTTCATTATTATCATGGCATAAAAGATTTTCACTTAAAACATTTAAGCATATGGAATTCAAGAGTTAATATATGGTAACAAAATGTTTTAACAAATAAGATAATGAGTAAATATGGTGAAATGGATCTCAACATGAATAAAACAAGTATGAATCAACTCACAAGGATATGCACTCATAAATTCACTCAATTTTGTAAGGGTTTGTGTTTGCACTCAAAGTATGTGAGAAATACTCACATAATCGAAATGAAGTACTTTTGCAAAATTTCAAACAAACACCTCAAGATAAAAACAAAACATACTTGCACAAATGAACCAAAACCATAAGCTTACTCAAGTGATTGACTCCACTAATCAAAATTTACCATCTTAAGGATCATAAGGTCTTTACGAAGGTTGTAATGGGGCTAAGCTTAGAGGCAAGGAAAATATAGGACAAGTGATGCTCAATTCGTTCCAAGACTCAATAGACTCCCAAAACGTATCATAGCTTCCCAACCTTAGTGCAATGATGTCAGTAATCCATCTCTTCGAACATAGGCCTAATTCCATCATGTTGGACCTCACAATCATTCTTTGTGTCGGATTTACAAATGTAAGGGATTTAACTCAAACATTACATAACCAAACCTTATTACCTTGATCGATACTCAACTTTTTTTTTTTGATTTGTTTTTTATATCAAGGTAATAACATGTGTCAATAATACAACAAAGCTTGAGTCGGTAAATCCAAATAATTCACATAAAAGTCTTTTCAACATCATTATTTTCTCCTTACACAATCTTTATATCTTCAACCGAGTCCTTGGAACAAGGGTAAATGATGTCTATACTAAGCTCAAGTGTTTAGATAATCATGGTGATGAAAGAAAGGCTTAATGTGGGCTCAAAAGGGTTAAAACTAAGGGGGTCGCAACTTGTGCGCACAAAATAGGGAACATGGATGTTTGAATTTGTGGTGTTAACCCTAATGCCTTAATCATTTCCAAAATCAGAGAGTTTATTGACTTAAAAGCTTTGAAAATCACATAAAATAAGTTCTAGTACTCTAGAGTTCATTAAAATCTATTGCAAGTAGTTATGAGGCATATGTATATCAATTTAAACAAAGAACTTATGAATCACTCATCAAAGATGTATATAAAGTTCTAAAGCTCACATAAGGTTCATATGATTCATACTTATCTTATTATGCTCGTTTATGTACCAATTTACATGCATTATCTTCAAGTTATAACACTTAATCACAAAATATTAACAAACAAATTCAAGTTGTAGTGATTATCTTTATGGCCATAACATATTCATTTTTGTTCATTTATATCATTGACAAGTTAAATGGCAACTTAAGACTCATAAAAACACTAAGTTAAAACAGAAAGATTCAAGAAAACAATAATATATATTTTTTGAATTTTTTGAATTTTTTTTTTTTTTAAACGAATTTCTCTTTTAAAAATTTTTTTCACTTTTTTTTTTTTGAAATTTTTTTTTTTTAAATTTTTTTTTTTTTTCAACAATTAAAATTGTAAACCATTCCCCCACACTTAAATTCTACATTGTCCTCAATGTAGGAAAATACGAAGTAATTAAACATAGAATCAAAGTAAGGAAGATGATTTACGAAAATAATAGGAAAACACTAAATAAACAAAATAAAAGAGAGTGAAGGGTAAAAGGATAGCAAATCTGTATTGATGACTCCTTCACATCCCGGGAACACATTGGGTTTCCTCCCAACAAGCGCTTGAAGTTTAACGTCCATCCAGCCTAGACAGAGATGCAAGTTAGTTAGTCAGAGATGTACATTAGTTAAGAATGCAAGTTAAATATGCAAATTGAAGTTAATGATGCAATTTGAGTTAAGAGATGTAAGTTAGAGGAAGAGTGCAATGCAAGTTAAACTAAATATGCAAGTTAAATGAAAGATGAAATGCAAGTTAGAATGAAAGATGCAAGTTAATTAAACTAAAGATCCAAGTTAACTTTGTCATGACAAATAATGTAAATTAAGATATAAAAAATATTTACATGTCGGGGGAAGTCAAAGATATATATGGTTCTCATAGCTTCAAAGTTTAGATGGAGTACGTCCGTGCGGCCCAAGTAAATATCTTGGATTAATTCAACTGTTTGGGCAACTTCAAAAGTGACCAGGTTAGAAAGAATACACATAAGAGGCAGGGCTATTTTCTTAGACCCAAAACCCGTTATGAGTACCGTCTCTTGTCCTAGACATCACCCTCGAAAATTTCTTACTCCAGAGGAATTAAGATGACTCAAGTGTTAACAATTACCGTGGGTGAGAGTTAACAAAAGAGTCATCGCCGATAAAGATCAAAATCTAAACTTCGAAGCACAAGTGATCTACATATAGCTGAGACTAATGCATGAATGCAATAACTATTTACAAGTATGTTTTTTATGCACAATTTACAAATATAACATGACAATTTACGTATGAACAATTTATACAAGTATGAACAATTTATTTACAAGTATGGTTTTATTCACAAGTAATGATATTTACAAAACAATTTCTCATTAACAAACTAACATAAGTATAAGATTTATTTAACAATTTAGATTTACACTAACACAAAGTGAAGATAAATGAATATTTTTACGAATAAATGAAGAAAAAGAAATTTTTTATTTTTTTTTTAATTATTTTTTTTTTCTGAATTTAAAAATTAAATAAATGAAGAAAAAGAAATTTTTTTAATTTTTAATTTTTTTTTACGAATTTTATGTTTTTTTTAATTACAAATAAAAATAAAAAATAAGGAAAAGTGAATATTTACCATAAGCATTTATGAACAATTAAAAAGAATGAACATTATGTACAAGTATGAACAAGAATAATATAACAAGTAAGAAAATTATAAACAAATATAAATGAAATTCTATTATGAACAAGTATGCATGTATACTATGAAATATAAAAGTTATGAATAAGTATAAAAGGTAACAAGTAACATATATACAACATTTATTTACAAGTATGAATTAACACTAACATAAAGCTAAGATAAGATTTTTTTTTTTATTATTTTCAAATTTTTTTTTATTTATTTCGAAATTTTTTTTTTAATTTAAATTTAAATTTTAGCAAGACATAACCAAATAAATAATTACATAAGAATAAAATAAGTGTAATCAAAAAGTTAATGGAATAAAAAGTTAATGAAATAAAGTTAATGGAATAAAAAGTTAGTGGAATAAAAAGTTAATGAAATAAATTTAAAGTTAAAGGAATAAAGAAAAAGTTTATGGAATAAAATTAAAGTTAATGGATTAAAGAAAAAGTTAGAAAGTGTAAAGAAAAATAAAATAAATTAAAAGTAAGGAAAAATGAATATTTACAATATGCATTTATAACAAGTACAAATTAAATTAAATTATGTACAAGTATGATAGAATTTTAAATTTACATAAACAATTTGAATATGAACAAATATATATAAAAAAAATTATGAACATTTATGAACAAGTATAAATTAGAAACTATGAATAAGTAAAGTATGAACATTATAAACAAAAATAATAAGAACAAAAATAAGATGGATAAATAAAATATAAACAAGTAAGTAAGGGTTATAAACAAATATAATATTAACAAAAGTAAAATTTATAAACAAGTATAATATGCACAATTTATATACATACACTAACAAATTAAAAATGATTTTCAATTTCCCCGGCAACGGCGCCAAAAATTGACTACGCCCAAACTACGCATTAAATTAAACACGTAATTTGAGTGTTGTACAATTTAAACCCTTTTTGTGTAGATGTAGTATTGGTAAATAGGGATCGTTCTTAACCGGGGAAATTAGGGAACATTAATAATGTGTTAGTGGGAAAGAGTAATGAATAAATGAATAATGAATAAATTAATGAATTAAATAATTAAAGAATTAACAAATTAAAGAATTAATGAATTAAAGAATTAATTAATCAAAGAATAATAAACTAAAAGTATTAAAGAATAAAAGAATAAAGAGATGAAAGAATCAAAGAATAATAAACTAAAAGTATAAAAGAAGAATAAAAGAATAAAAGAATAAAAGAATAAAGAATAAAAAGGATAGAAGAATAAAACAATAAAAGAATAAAGAATAAAAAAAAATAAAAGAATAAAAGAATAAAAGAATAAAAGAATAAAGAATAAAGAATTGAAAAGGGGAGGTTTGAAAAGAGTTGTAAATATAAAATAAATAAAACAAGTAAAAATAATTAAATACTTAATTTTACTTCTACTTTAACCTTTGTACTAGTGAACTTTCTTCAAACACATATTTTTACCAACACTCTAACATCATGCTCATATCGAACCAATCACGAAATCTTACCTTAATCATCTCAAATACATGCATACATTTTTCATATTATAAATGCACCGAACAACGGATTATTACTTACAATATGATTCACCTTAAGTAAGTGATTTAATGCGCCGAACAGCGATCAAACATTAAATCTCTTCAACTCTATTCTAAATGCCCCGAACAGCGGATCAACATTTAGTTTCGAATTGAAGTTTAAGTACTAAAACATATGAAGTAAAGAAACTCAAAAAGTAAAACACATGGAGATTGCATTCTTACTTACAAATGTTAGAAAGAAAATACCAACATATATATTGAATTATAAGTAAAACCAATAACAATAACAAGAATTTAAGTAGAGAAGTATGAATTTTCACAAGAATCACCGAACAGCGGCAGGACACTTGTGAAGATGGAAGAAGAAATACGAGGAATTCGGTCTTAAAACTCTTGAATTGCCTTAGAATTACTTGGCCTAGGTATTTCTTAAGGAAAGCATAAAAATGTGTTTAAGAGATCTCAAAGAAATATCACAAGAACAAAGTAAAGAGGAAATGAAATTAAGAAAAATAAAAATAACATAAATTAAGAATAAGAATTAAAAGGAAACTAATTAATAAGAAAATCTACAAGAAGTTAAAAGGGTCCCCAAAAATGTCTCTCAAAAGAGAGAAACAAAAGAACTGAAAGAAGAGAACTAAAAACTAAGCAAAATGGAAGAAATGGAGCTAATGGGGGACTCCCAAAATACATGAATTGAAGCCCTATTTATAGGTAAAAAAGCTATAAAAATACATAAAAAATACAATAAAAAAATGTGGAATAGTGGAATGATGAATAATGAAGATTTGTGATGATGTTAAGATGTAGTTTTAGTTGATTTTGTGCTGGAAAGTGGGAAAAGTGGCTGGAAAAATCAGAAAAATATGAGAAAGTGGAGCAGTTTTGGAGTGGGTTGAACATGTTGGGCTGTGCAGGATTTGGGCTGAGTTGGTTGCACTGTAAATTGGGCTGAAGGCTGAAGCAGGTTGGGCTTGGAGCTGAAGCAGGTTGGGCCTGGAGCTGGGCTGCTGCTTGCTTTGGGCTGCAGAAGAATGAAAAAATGGTTTGGGCTGCAAAATTAATTAAACAATTAATTAGTAATATTTCCCCGAAATTCGTCCATAATTTATTCGTTATAATTTCGATCGGGACGATTCTTTCGCCAAAACGCTCCAAATAACAAGTTTTATTTATTTAAATAAAAATATCACAAAATAAATTAATTTATCTAATTATTTATTATTTTAATATTAAAAGCTAAGTATAAAGGGTATAAATAATATAAATTAATGCTTATTTGAGGACCTATCACCGGTCCAGTTGGACCGGCCAAACCAGGTGAACCGGTCATGAACAGTAAAACCGGTCTGCTGGAGGTTAGTGCCGATGAACAGTATTTTCGACTTTCTAGGGGCTCTTTAGGACGCGTGGGCCATAATTTGGGAAAGTGTTCAACACGGGAAATCTTCTATTCGATGTAACGAAGTTTTTGGGACTGGTCTCGCGTCAATCGGATATCGTTTCGATAGTTTTCGGGGTGTCGGAAGTTTTAGGGTCGGTTTAAAAATAGTTAAAAGTTTGGAAAAATTACGAGGCTTTGATGGGAGGTTAATTAAGTAGTTATTAACCTTCTATTAAAATTTGGACAGGTTTGGGAGTCCCGGTAATGGTGATCGGCTCGGGGAGCCGAATGGCACGCAAATCGAGGCGGCGGCTCGGACGGTCTGTGAGTGGACCTTGTTTTCTAAATTGGTGCATGCATAAATGTTTATTATATGTTTTAAATACTTGGTTGTGATGCCATGAGTGCATTTGGATGTGTGGTTACGTATAGGCACGTATTTCGAGGTTTCGACCCTATACGGGGTTGTATGTCTTTATTGGTATAAATGAAATGGTTTTGGATTTCCAAATGGATTATGAATATGATTTTATGATGTTGATTTGGATGCTTGTGATTTATATGGTTTCATGTATTTCGAGGCGATTTACGTGCTTGCACGTAAATCGAGATTTTCCGATTTTACTCTTATTTTCCATTCTTATGGTTTTTGAAATAGTTTAATGAAATGGTTTTGGATTTGAAAAGGTAAACTCGGGTTCGAGACCTATTTACTTTACGGAATCGGGCCGGAGGCCCAGTTGGTTTACAATTCGGACCGGAGGTCCAGTTTCTATGTGGATTCGGGCCTAGCGCCCAATTATGTGTTACAAATGGTTTTTATTTGTCATGACGGTTTATGGGAACCGGCATGAACCCTTGAAATGGTTTTTACGGGTCATGACGGTTTATGGGAGTCGGCATGAACCCATGAAAGGATTTTATGGTTCATGACGGCTTATGGGGGCCGGGCATGAATCCTGGAAAGATTTAAAGAATGATTTCAAAAGGTTTTTCATATTCCATCCTTTATATATGATTGTCTCCTCCGGGGAGGGTCGTTGGCCTGGGTGGACCCCGGAGTAGTCACGGAGCACTGACTGAGTGGAGTCGCCCCCCAGTTGGGTTCCTTACTCTCAGGATGGGCATGGTTCGTTACCTCCAGGGAGGGTTATTGATCTACGGACATTGACCTGGGTAGACCCTGGAGGGACTTGGGTTTGAGACCCCGGTTAGCACACGTGTAGCTCTATTTCACCGTGACAGGTTCTGGATATGAATATAATGGATAAACATGATTTCAATGGGTTTGAAAAATTGTGTTTATAATGATAAATGGATTTGGACTGAGATCCCACATATGTTTACTATGTTCTGGTTTTCTGTAAATTGGTTTTGGGCAGGAGCCCGTGTGACTTGTATTTACGGAACTTGGGGTTGTGACCCTATTTATGGATGTTTTAACATATATGATTGGATAAATGGTTTTACTATGCATGCATGCTTTTTAGTGGAGGGTATAAAGGTCTTTGATGAAATGTTTTTATAAATTCTTTATTTTTGTCCACTCGCAGTCTTTCTGTTTTTAATACCCTTCAGGTTGGATACGGTGTGGACTATAGCAGAGATCGAGATATCACATACCTCCTCCGGATCCTGGCGTACTCTGATAGCCCGGGAGGGCAAAGGTCGAAAATATCCCTTGTCTGACACTTCGTGTCAGACGGGAGCATGGTCATCCCGCACTAATCCCGGAAGGATTGGGATGAGTCCTGTCAAACAGTGGTCGCCATTAGTTAGGCATTAGTCAACGGTTGGTCAACGTCCAAACTAACAGGCCGTTAATAGAATATTCAGGGAATATTCCCACACATGTACAACATGCGTGTGACGCGTTTGGAGCTTGTGATTAGCTTGATGTGTCGGGTGATTCGACTCCCCAACTAGTGTTAGTGGACCCTCTTACCAAAACCTACTTTTATAACGTTTTACTCGCACACTTTACGATGGTTGCACTTATGATATCTTTGAGCATGCATGACTTTATATGTGCTACTTGTGGTATGTGGGTTGAAATGATTGGCTCATGATGCTTACTTAGATATTCTGGTATGCTATGATAAGATGTTATGCATAGTAGTATGTTATCGAATCACTTGTTTGCATTGCATATTAGTCCCTGAGACATTGATGAGATAGAGGTTTATGACCCACTTAGGAGTCGCTGGTGTCTAGTACCTGTCTGTAAGCCGCAGACTAATCCTCCACGTGATCGTTTACACGCGCTGCTCACTATACTAGTTAAAAAACACCTATCCTATCCCCAAACTCTAGGGGACTTGAGGTGATGGTGCATTGCACCCAATCCTTCATGTGGTCGAGGTACGCAAGCAAGACACCCAGTTATGCTTTGCGACTCAAGAGCAATTGTTTAGTGGGTTGACATGGTGACATATTCATGGCTTTGGCATGACTTATTAAGTTTTATGTGTTTTGGTTATTTTATTATTATTTCTCATAGAATGTGCTAATATGAGTTACTGTTTTTTATTAAATTGATGTTATCTTCTCGTAGTATGTGCAAGTACGTTATGGTCGTTTTGGGATTTTTGATAAAACCAGGGGTTAAAGTATACTTTTATTAAATTGTAGTTTACACTGAAATAACTTATGGGTCCACTCACCCTTATTTTTGTACCCTTCAGGTCTCGATGGCGCATATGTATTTCGAGGAGGCACAGATGCTGCTCTGATACTCACTCCCAGACTTAGAGTGAACCTGCGATGTGATGGGGTAACTACAAGGTAATGTTTATGGTATGATCATCAACTTTGTTGTCCATGCTCTAAGCTTCCGTTATTAGGTGGAATGTGACCGATTTTCACCGGCTAGGTTTCATCTGACCTCCCCAAAATGCGTCGCTTTAACTTAAATGGATTTCGTCATCTGGAAGTCATCGTTCAGATGTCGGCCAACATGCCTTGATCCTCGTGCTCAAGTGAATTTTCCGAATTTGGGCGTGACAATAAAAACTGTGGATATTGTGGTAAAAACCAAAAAAAAAAATATTGCAAAATTTAATTTTTTAAAAAATACTAGTCTTACTACATACTCATTTGCACCTATGAGAGACATTTTGTCGCACCAAAGGCGACTTTATGAAACTACAAGCGATTTTCACGTGATATTTCAATGATTTTTCTTACGTTTGTTTTTCAATTTATAAAACTAATTGTTCTTTATTTGACGAGATTAAAAGTGACAACAAATAGAAAAAAAAAATATATGATGAAGTTATATATTCTAAAATCTTAACAATTAGATACCATTTGGATTTTTAGAAAATGAGATTGAAACTATTCCAATCCAAAATTTAAAAATATTAATGGAGGAAGTGGGTAGCTTCTTCCCACTTTCATTTATTTTTTCTTTTCTGTTCATTACTTTGTTTTATTTTTATTTCATATAATTTTTAATACTAAAAAAGAAAGTAACACACAACAAAAAACAAATTAGTACAAAAAAAATTAACACAAATAAACGGGTGCCAACAAGCTAATTTGTAATTGAAATTCCATCTTCATAATTTGCAGTCAATAAGACATGAATTGGAAAAGTTTTTTCACATTATCCAAACAATAAATAAATATAAATTTGACGTCAACCAATAAAATTATAAAAGCGAGAAAACAAAAGAATGGCACAAAGGTAAAAAAAGATTGAGAAAACAACGTAAATTTGGAGAAGTGGGCACAAACACAGAATAAAACCCCACTCACAACATGTCTACCTCATAGCGCTCTTGGCACAGAGTCACACAGTCACAGTCACTCTCGCACAAGAAGTTGGTTTCGCTTTGCTTTGCCTCTCTTCCCCTGCCCCCTAATATTTACTATTTTCCTCTTCTTTCTCTCCTCTGTAGCATAATAAAGAAAACAGAGGAAAATAAGAAGAAAACCCCAAAACCCAAAAAGCCTAGAAAATGAAGCATCGAAGATCTGAACAACTTCTTCTCTTTCTCAATTCGGTAAACTAAAATGGGGTTTTGACTGTGAATTCATCAAAACCCAAATCTCAGGAACACCTGAATTGGTGCTTTTTCTGCTATTGATGGCTGCTTCGGGCTTAGCGGCAGAGCCGAACCAGGAGGTGTTTTCATGGCTCAAAACCCTACCGGTTGCTCCAGAATACCATCCTACGTGGGCCGAGTTCCAAGATCCGATTGCCTACATTTTCAAAATTGAGAAGGAGGCTTCCAAGTATGGAATCTGCAAAATCATCCCTCCGGTGCCGCCTTCCACGAAGAAGACCGCAATTGCCAACCTCAACCGGTCTCTGGCTGCCCGGGCGGGGGCTACCGCGTCTTCGGGCCCAAAATCCCAGCCCACATTCACTACCCGGCAGCAACAGATCGGGTTCTGCCCTCGGAGACCCCGACCCGTGAACAGGCCCGTGTGGCAGAGCGGCGAGTACTACACCTTTCAGGAATTCGAAGCGAAAGCGAAGGGCTTTGAGAAGAGTTACTTGCGAAAGTGTACTAAAAAAGGAGGGCTTTCGCCACTGGAAATTGAAACCCTTTACTGGAAAGCAACAGTGGACAAACCTTTTTCGGTGGAGTATGCCAACGATATGCCGGGTTCGGCATTTGTTCCGGTGAGTGCGAGAAAGACTAGTACTAGCAGAGATGCAGGGGAGAATGTGACCCTTGGTGAGACTGCTTGGAATATGAGAGGAGTGTCGAGGTCAAATGGGTCGTTGTTGAGGTTTATGAAGGAGGAGATTCCGGGTGTAACTTCACCTATGGTGTATATAGCTATGCTCTTCAGCTGGTTTGCTTGGCATGTGGAAGATCATGACTTGCATAGCTTGAATTATCTGCATATGGGCGCAGGGAAGACGTGGTATGGCGTGCCTAGGGAAGCAGCGGTGGCATTCGAGGAGGTGGTGAGGGTTCAGGGTTATGCAGGAGAGATCAATCCTCTTGGTGAGTTCAGAGAAATGTTGAATTTTAACTTTACTGTAAGATGAATGTTGGCAATCCTCTGTTTCTAATTGTGATTTGTTTTGTTTGAACTTGGCAATCCTCTGTTTCTAGTGCAATTTGTTTTATTGAAATTGTCCATCCTCTGTTTCTAATTGTGAATCGTTTTGTTTGAACTTTGTTGGAAAGGTTTATTAAAGTTAAACTGTTTGTTTGATGTTATTAATTAAAGTGAAACACTATTGAGCTATATAGGACATTGTCAAATGCAGTGGTCTCGTGTTAGGAAGTAAAGAGTGCAAAGAATTATTTGCGAGGATGGATGATTGAAACATAAGAGTTTTAAGAATGGTGGGAAAGAGTGTATTTCATTACCAAAAAAGAAAGAGTGTATTTCTAGTGAGGTTTGATGGTCTCTTATGTGCGAACTAGCAACATCTCGACTAATGAGCAGAGAGTCAGGTTTAAGGATTATTTGAAAATTATCATTGGATTTGGTGCTTTGTTTTGGAAATCAATTTTGCTCTTCCTTTTCCATAAAAGGGTTTTATATGTCCTGAAATTGAAAGTTTGCAGAGGTTGAATACTAATTTGTGGTATTTTTGTGCTTACTTCCTTTTCTTTATACGCTAGTACTTGCCATGCAATGGTGTGACTTGCTACAGTAGACCTACGAGTTTGGCACTTGAATTGTTTCTCTTTACTTTCTGAGCAACTAACCTTCATTGTCATATGTCTTCAATCAGTTACCTTTTCAACCCTTGGTGAGAAGACCACTGTGATGTCGCCGGAAGTATTTATCAGTTCAGGAATTCCATGCTGCAGGTACTCCTTGATTGATTGTCTACTTCTGAAGTTTTCTTTTGTTCCTCAGTTTGAGGAATGACCGATTATTGACAGCCTTGAAAGTCAGTAATGGTTTACATCTACTCCTTTAAAGAAGCATCAACGTTAACTTGTTTCATACCAAGTCACATTACCTCTTTCTATTCGAATCAAAGATAAGAGGTTAGTGTTCCCCTGAAAATTATTTGGGAACACTGCCAAGTTATTCTTCTTAGAAGTTCCATGTTGCATTCCTAGATTTTCTCAGAGCTGTGGTGTCAATGCATCCATGTATTTCTTACTCCTTTAAATGTTTTAAAGTAGGCTTGTGCAAAATGCTGGGGAGTTTGTTGTGACTTTCCCAAGAGCCTATCACACTGGATTCAGTCATGGTGAGAGAGAACTAAGCTTTAATTTATTATACATAGGCCATCATAATTCTGTCCTTATTTTTATGTAAATGAAAATAACAATTTCATTTGTTTGAATTTTCATGTAGGATTTAATTGTGGGGAGGCAGCTAACATTGCTACTCCTGAGTGGTTGAGGGTTGCAAAAGATGCTGCTATTCGACGAGCTTCAATCAACTATCCTCCAATGGTGTCTCATTTTCAATTACTTTATGATCTTGCCTTAGCATTGAGTTCAAGGTCTGTTCATCATCTTTTGTAACTCCCGTCTACCTAATCACATAATTATGTAGTCATACACGCACACACATTTTGGTTGACCAATTTATTGGGCTTGAGGATACTGATTGGAAAACTCAAGTCAAGAGCATTAGTTGTTAATTCTGGATGATATATGCAAAAAAGAAGTATATGATTTCGTTCATCTTTTTGGTTTCATGAGTGATAGATTAATAATCTCCCCAATGTAAAGATCCTTAATTACCTAATGCACTCCTTGCAGAATGCCATCTCACATTATTTCTGGACCACGGAGTTCTCGACTAAAAGATAAGAGAAAGGGGGAAGGAGAAACAGTAGTTAAAGAGATATTTGTGCAGAATGTCATTCAGAACAATGACTTGCTTCAGGTTCTTGGGAAAGGGTCATCCATTGTACTGCTACCCCAGAGTTCTTCAGATCTTTCTGTGTGTTCAAAATTACGTGTTGGTTCACAGTTAAGGGAAAACCCTGACTTTTCTCATGGTTCATACAATATGAGGGAAGACATGAAATCGTCAGGTTCAGTTTCTGATGGTCTCATGATAGACAGGCAAGGAGGAATCAAGCAGGTAAAAAGTATCTATTCAGTGAAAGGAAAACTTGCATCTTCACGTGAAAATAATATGCTACCCTCATTAAGTGGTATTAACAATTTACACACCCTAAATTCGAAGAGGTTCAACATGAGCACTGAAAGAGTAACTAATGTTGAAGGTGAGGGGTTGTCAGATCAGAGATTGTTTTCTTGTGTTACATGTGGGATTTTGAGCTTTGCTTGTGTTGCTATAGTTCAACCTTCAGAAGCAGCGGCCAGATATCTCATGTCAGCAGATTGTAGTTTTTTCAATGATTGGGTTGTGGGATCAGGATTAGCTAGTGAGGCGATCCAGGTTGCAAATGAAGATCCAATTACTTCAAAGAATGATACTTCAACAGGTTGGTTCCATTTGGAATTTTTTTTTCTTCTGTTGTTGGTCAGTCTTATGATATCTGGCAGTATGGTCTAATCATCATAGATAAGGAAATTGTTTCCGTAACTAATGTTCCACTGGATCCTCATTAAATGCACCATGTGAACTAAGGCCAATTCAGCTGTAAATTGCGCTTTTCTATACATTTCTGTTTGTTCAAAATTAAGGTAGCTCCCTTTTCCCTCTTGTTTCAAAATTAAGATAGCTCTGTTTTCCCTCTTGGTTTGTACAGTCTCATGGATGAAATGACCAACTTACATTTATTATAATACGTGGTCCCTTTTTATAAAGCATCAGAAGTTATACACTTAGGTTAGATTACGCTACACTGATATTATTTTTTTATCTGACTTTGGGTAATCCCTAAAGTTGTTTTCTTATCTGACTTTAGGCAATCCCTAAAGTTGTTGTCTTGGATGTATACGGTGTTTTTTGAGTTTCTAAATACATTTGATCTGAATGTCGTTCAGTCATTTTCTGGAAAAATCTTCCTGTGTACAATGGTTGTAGTTTCCCTTAATGGAATCAAGCTTTGAACATTTACATGTTTATGTTTCCAAAACAGGATTGGTTGAAAATAATGCCTCTGGTGGTTTATATGATGTGCCTGTTCAATCTGCTGATTATCAAATTCAGCTGGCAGATCATCAAATTCAGCTGGCAGATCAAAGTAATGAAATGATTTCAAATACTGAAATGCAGAGAGATACTTCAGCTCTTGCACTATTAGCTTTGACCTATGGAAATTCATCCGACTCAGAGGAAGATCAGTTTGAACCAGATGTACCGAACATGACAAAAGGTTCTTTGGAGAGTAGATATGCATACCATAGTCCCACTCCTTCTCCTTCGAGAGACTCCTATGGTGATACATTCCAGGTTCACAGTCCCTCATCACCAGGATTTGATTGTGAGAATGAAGTTCGTCTCACTATTGATCGCCGTGCAACAGATGGACGTAAATTAGCTAATTTCAAGGATAGCAGCCCTGAAATTTTTGACTGCTCCGCTGATTTTAAAACTAATAATTCTGCTTCCACAAAGATGAATGATTTGGTGGGTACATCTATGGATCTAATGAAGCTTTCACATTCTTGGTCCTTGGATGCCCAGGAGGCGCAAACAACAGGGTTTGGTGAGGCCACTTTACCAATACAGAAAACAAGCACATCGTTTCTTCCAGGGTGCGACGAGGACTCTTCTAGAATGCATGTCTTCTGCCTTGAGCATGCCGTAGAGGTTGAGCAGCAGCTTCGCTCAATTGGAGGTGTCAATATTTTACTCCTTTGTCATCCAGGTGTGTTACTGCCCTAGCAGTTCCTATGATACGACCCTAGCAGTTCATATAGCACGTATACACATCCTTTGCTTACGTCTTTCAGTACCCTTCAACTTAGGTTTTTGCATCTTTGATGTGCGATGTCGAACATGGATATACATGATATGGGTAGAGTTACGTTTTTCTGTTTGCAGTTTTTGCTATTGTCAATTTACCCAAGGGTTTTAAACCATTGGCCTATCATATCATTGAGTAGAATGAGTTTTACATACTAAGTTATGAATCCCTAATGTTTCCTTTGCTTGGTAGACTTAACTTTCTTAATTTTATGACGAATAGAACTGCCATGAAGGGGAAACTTATGATACATGGTATTTGCAATCTGCTATAGCCGAAGGTCTTAACCTGGTTTATTTTATTCACTTGTCTTAGAACTATAAATTTCTTTAGTACCCAGTACCATTTATGGCTATAGCTACAGCCTACAATTAAATGCTTATTATTGTCTAATTATTCCTCTGAATCAATAAACATGTTTTCAGACTACCCGAGGATAGAGGATGAAGCAAAACTAATGGCAGAAGAACTGGGAATAAGTTATCACTGGAATGATATGGCATTCATGGATGCCACAAAGGAAGACGAAAAGAGGATTCAGTCAGCTCTGGATAGTGAGGAAGCCATCGCTGGGAATGGGGACTGGGCTGTAAAGCTGGGGATCAATCTCTTCTACAGTGCCAGCCTTAGCCGCTCTCATCTTTATAGTAAGCAGATGCCATACAATTCTGTAATATACAAAGCATTTGGACGTACTTCTCCAGCTAGTTCACCCACAAGAATTGATGTGTATGGAAGGAGAGGTGGCAAGCCGAAAAAAGTAGTGGCAGGGAAATGGTGTGGTAAAGTCTGGATGTCAAACCAAGTTCATCCTTTTCTAGTGAAAAAAGATCCCGAAGAAGAAAATGTAGCAGTGGAAGAAGAGAGGAGCTCCCATGGTTGGGAAATGCCGGATGAGAATCCTGAGGGAAAATCAGAAATCACACGCAAAACTGAGAACACCTCGGTGACTAAGAAGTATGCTAGGAAGAGGAAAACGATTGTAGAGACTGGGACTGCCAAGAAAGCCAAATGTTTTGAGAAAGTGGATGAACTTTCAGATTATTCAGTAGATGATAACTCTCATCATCAGCAGAGGAGGTTTTCAAAGAGCAAGAAACCCAGGTATACGGAGAGGCGTCCAACCAAGAAAACCAAGTGCATTGAGACAGAAGATGCAGTTTCGGATGATTCAATGCAAAATGATTCTCATCAACAAGACAGGAGGAGTCTTCAGGTGGAGCAAGCCAAGTATATTGAGGGTAATGATGTTTCAGATGGTTCAACAGGAGTTGATTCTCATCAACAGCGTAGAAGGATTATTAAAGGTAAGCAAGCCAAACATGTGGAAAGAGATGACGTTTCAGATGATTCACTTGAGGATAATTCTCGTCAGCTCCATGGGAAGAGAGTCCTTAGAAACAAGAAAGCCAAGACCACTGGGGGAGATAATTTTCTTTCGGAGGATCTTCACAGGGTTGGCTCTCATCAACAACGAAGGAGCATTCCTAAAAGCAAGCAGCGCAGGTTCACTGAGCGGGAAGATGTGGCTCTGGATGAAACACCAGATGATGATGATTTTCTTCAGCAGCACAAGAGGATTCTTCGAAATAAGAAAACAAAACCAGAGACCCCTCAGAAAATGAAACAACAAACACCTCGTCAAGTGAAACACGAGACTACTCCTGTTGTGAAACAAGGCACCCGCACCCTCAGAAAACAACAAACCCTTCAGGAGAGGCTACGAAACAATCAAATGGAGCAGAAAAGCTTTGATTTTTATACTGAAGAGGAGACGGAAGGTGGGCCCAGCACACGCCTTAGAAAAAGGGCTCCTAAGCCTTCGAAAGTGACTGCAACAAAGCCAAAGGAACAGCCACAAAGCAGTAGGAAAAAGGCAAAGACGACTGCATCAGCTGTGAAGACTCGGGGTTGCCAAAATGATGCAAAACTGAAAGAGGAGGAAGGAGGAGAGTTCGTGTGTGATATTGATGGGTGCACCATGAGTTTTGGCTCAAAACAAGAGCTTTCCCTCCACAAAAGAAACATATGTCCAGTGAAGGGTTGTGGAAAGAAATTCTTCTCCCACAAGTATCTGGTGCAACACCGTCGAGTTCACAATGATGACCGCCCCCTGCGGTGCCCTTGGAAGGGCTGCAAGATGAGCTTCAAGTGGGCATGGGCTCGGACTGAACACATTCGGGTTCACACAGGGGCTCGTCCATATATATGCGTTGAGCCAGGGTGTGCACAGACCTTCCGGTTTGTGTCAGATTTCAGCCGCCATAAGCGGAAGACCGGCCATTCAGCAAAGAAGAGTAGTAGGGGGTGAGTAGAGTTGATCATGTAGCATGTGTTGTTCAATTGACAAATTAGTGGTAGGTGAAGGATAGAGTTAGGGTTTCCCCTGTAATTGCTATTCAGAGTGACACCATTGATTCTGATTTTCACAGGGCCTTTATTTGTCCCATCCATTTACTGGCAACAACAGAGCAATTGCTTTGCTTGGATCTTATGCACGTTTTCTTTCAAGAGTGGTCAAATGCTAATTCTTAATACTGCATTTCCACATGAATTTCAGCATCTGTTTTTATTTCCAATTCTTTTTTTAAACATATTGTTAGACTATCGAGTTGTTTTATATGTTGCGGGTTCGATTTTACTTTATAAGTCAAGATTTAAGTGAGAAAATGCTATTCTATGAAGTTTTAAGTGATGGTGAGTGCAAATGTAGCTTAATGTTAAAAGGTTATTTTTTTAGGAAAAACTAAATAAAAACTCCAAGATTATAGGGCTTATCATTGACTCATATTCGAATTATCAAAATTTTCAAATAACTACTCAACATATGTGGTCATCCACATTTAATTACCTCCGTCATGTTTTCCATCCATCTTACCGTCAAAGTGTCACGTGTCAAAAAATTTGCCTAATCAGCGACTCGTGGCAAAAAACAGATGGGTACTTTCAAAATTTCAAAATAACTATTAACACCAATGCTAATGCCCAAATACCCTAAATTGTAAACGACCTCCACCCAAATCGAAATTGCACCTCCTCTCCACCCAAATCGAATTCGTAGCTCCCAATCCAATCGTCGACCGTTGAGCCTCTTTTTTCATCTTTGACGACAGGAGCTCTTCCTCCCTCCCGTCTGCAACGACATGAGATATTCCTCCATCTCAGCTGTGTCGACTTAATCCCAGCTGCGAGGACTTTATCCCATCTGTGAAGACTTTATCCTAGCTACGATGACTTCATCCCAGCTACGACGATGAAAAAGACGACGATGGAAGTAGAAGCCCCCATTTGCTATTGTGGTAAACAATCAAAATTGATGACATCCTTCATCGATAAATATCCTGGGCAAAGATTTTTGGGATGTTCTGGTTATGGGGAAAGAATATTATGTTTGTTGATTGATTTTTAGATTTGGCAAGATTTGGGGATGTAGAGTTCGAAGTTTTTTTTTCTAATTTGATTGAAATTGGGTAGTAGAGATGACAGCTTCCGATCCTAAGAACACCTCAAGAGTCACAACCGGGTCCAGCTCCCATCTGATAAGTTATCCAAACTATCAAAATTGCTCATCAAACAAGGGATACTAGTACTCTCGTCAACTTATGCCTCTGCCTCTCGAGCAGCCTCGATTCCCATGCAATGGCCCTGGAGGGTTTCAAAATAAGAAAATCGTGTGAGTGGATGAAAAATAAATATTTTTAAAAATATAGTTTCGAAAACACAAGTAATTATCTTCATTTAAAAAAAAAAACTATGCATGCATGAGATTAAATCATAAATCTCGATAAAATGAATAGGAAATATGAAATCTCGATAACACATATAGACAACAAGTAAACTCGAAAGACGTGCAAACATTAGAAACCAGTAATATCAGAAAACATGTCGAAATAATCCACATCAAAATACCAACTTAGATATGATCATACAAATGCACATCCATAACACCCATGTTGAACCAACCATATTGTACCAACCAATCATATCGAACCAACCCCTCCTTGATGCTACAATACCAATCATCATATCACAACTGCACTACCGGTAGGCCATACCACTCGGAAAAACAGAGCCCAACTCTGCACGTCTGAGTGTCTAGGAAAACAGAGTCAAGCTCTAGACGTCCGGGTGTCACCCAGGAAAATAGAGCCCAGCTCTGAATGTCTGGGTGTGGATCAATCCCAGGAAAATAGAGCCCTGATCTAGACGTCTGGATACTAGTCCAAGTAATCATCTCAAGAAAATAGTGCCTTGCTATGGACGTCAGAGACTAATCAACAACTCAGGAAAATAGAGCCCGACTTTGAACTTCTGAGCATCAATCATACTGCATACGGAGGAGGGTTGTCCAATCACCATAATCCATATGTAACCATAATCACATCACAGTGATTGAGAAAATACATACTCAAGACTCACATTCATTTCATAACTCAAACCCAAATCTCGAAATCCAGCCTAAGCCCAAAGCACAGTTAAACCAAAACTCTGTAAAATGTGCCATTAAAATAATCTATAAAACCACATAAATCTCAATCAATTTAATACCACCAAAACCATGTGGGAAATTCATATCGAATATGAAACTAATTTCCACAATTAAGTATAATTCGAGAACACGATATTTACAAGTTCCTCGTAAAACTTGCAATATAGAAATTTCCATAAAAAGCCCCAAAAAGCATATAAAATGATACTTAAATCCTCATCAATAAAATCATATAATAAATCATGTAAAACATGTAAATATGCATGCATAGGAGTTTAGGGAAAAGAAAGTCCATTCACACATGGTTCGCGTAGTCCGATACTGATTTGCACACATTTTCGTAATTTTTGAAACCTTAGCAGTCTCAATGACCAGGTTTGAATCCAAGGTAAGGTCCTAAATAACCCTGGAAAACCTTCTATAGTAATTTAGTAGTTGTAAGTATGAAAATTACCTAAGATGACGAGACTCCCCGATCTCCTTGGAAAATCACCTCTGGTAAACTCGGACTCCGCAAGATCACTCGCTTATTGCAACAATCAATAATAGAATAGTGGCCCTACAACCAGTCGTCTCCTAGTATGATGTCGTAGTCGTACATATCTATAATAATCAAATCAGCTGGAAATTCCACACCTTCCACTTTCACTAGACAATCTCGCATAACTTGGTTCACTCGGTAGACAACTCCCATCGGTGTACCGACACCTATCTCACTTTCAAGTGTCGACACCTCACAATCCAATAAGCTTGCATAACTCCGTGAAATAAATGAATATGTAGCCCCAGATTCCAACAAAGCACGAACAACAATAGCAGATATAGTAAGAGTACCTGTCACGACACCTGGAGTTGCGGTGGCTTGATGCTAGGTAATCGTATAAACTCGAGCTATGGATTCAGTCGTCTGGCCACGTTTCCGTGCTCCGCTCTGTCATAGGCCACCAGTAGTATTAGAAGCCGAACTCTGCACTGTACTGCTGCCTCCATTCACTGATGGGCAATCTGAAGCATAATGTCCTGATCCTCCACAGGTAAAGCAAGTCAGTACCCTCTGCTTGCAGGAAGATCCACCAGACGAACCACTCACAAATGTCAGACCTCGGTCCCAATCGTTGAGGGCTCCCATAACAGCCAAACCGTCCTTGGCCACCAGATGAAAAAGCTCCTCCATAATATCCCCCCTTCGAGCTACGATGGCCCGAAGGTCCAAGGTATGGACGATCCCGATGCCGTGCCTCTCTGGAAGTCCATTGCTGCTGCATCAATAAACTGGTTTCAACCCGCACTGCGGCGTTCGTCAAGTCTCTCAAGGTGGTATAATGAGTGGCAGTCACAATAGTCTGGTTGTCTCCTCTGAGTCCCAACTCGAAGCGGCGACATTTATCTGCTTCAGTATTCACAAAGGATTAAGCAAAATTAGACAACACCAAGAAAGACTGCTTGTACTCGGATACAGTCTTGCTCCCCTGCTAGAGTTGCAGAAACTCTGTCTTGTGGGCATTGCGGAAAGATCTTGGATAGTACTGGTCGAGGAACCGCTCCCTGAAGACCTCCCAGGTAACAGTGTGGACGGTCTAACTTGACATCACTAGACCGTGCCACCACCTGTACGCACCACCATCGAGCAAAAAAGTAGCCAATACAATACGCTTTTTAGGTGGGCAATGTATCACCGTAAAGATATGCTCCCATCGGTCAATCCACTGGTGAGCCTCCTCGGGGTCTGATCCTCCGCTGAAAATCGTAGCTCCCAGTCGCTGGGCTCACTCGATGTTTCTCTCGCAAATTCTTCCTCAGTCCATGCTCGAGGGTCACGTTTCGGAGGCATAACCAACTGTTAAGAGGCATAGAATAGTTAAACAACATCTAAAGCGTCAATATACAAAGTACATACCGCTATCCTAGTACCTTGACCACTAACCTAGTGCTTTGATACCATTATGTCAGAACCCGACCCTCCTCGGTCAGGACCCGACTCTAGGACGATATTGTCCGCTTTAGGCCTCCTCTCCCTCACGATTTTGTTTTCGGGAGCTCATGGTGCAACTTCCCAAGGGGCCACCCATCATGGAATTGCACCAGCCTCAACTCGCTTAACTTTGAAGTTCCAACCGAATTCAAAGCCACTGAGCTCCCAAAAGGCCTCGTGTTAGATAGGTGTGTGCCTACACCTTTAAGGCACACCACTATTCCCCTCTCAGACCATTCCCTCCTCATAGGAATGTGGGATCGTTCACCGTTTCCTCCAATACACGGGTCTTACAATCCACCCCCCTTAGGGCCCAGCGTCCTCACTGGCACACTTCCCAGCTAGAGTCTGGCTCTGATACCAAGCTAACAAGACCCATCTCGATCCCCCTGGGACCACCTGGGGATGTTCCATGCTCCCGTCTGACAATAACTCTAAAATACCGAATTTACCCTTAACGGGCTTAAAGTTTTCGAATGAAATAAATAAAGTTAAACATACGATTTTAGAGTTCTACACTGTCAGGTTAGAGATAGTACAAATACAAAATACGAGCACAAATGTCAGGTTACAAAACGGTGCTCAACCTACCCAACAGAGTGTACAGGTGTGTAACAACGAAATCTATGCCTCGGACGCTGGGTCCTCCTCCTCTACCTCGGTAGCACGGCTTGCACGGCTTGTACGGCTTGTAGGGGTAAAACAATAAAACAATAAAACAATGTTTCCAAAACCAGTTTAATAATATAATAATCATAAGGTTTTACCCCTCCGTTTTCAAACTTACATGCATTGAGTCAAAACATAGGTAATCGTAATCGTATCATAAAATCATATAATCATATATAACCGAATAGGGAAAAATAATCATAATAATAGTGCAGTGTAAAACCCAACCCCGACATCCCTGATGTTTGGAACCCCGATGCCTAATAATGTCACGGTCCTAGGGCTACGCGTGCCACTCGGAGTCTCAATCCCAAATCTCCCCAGGGTCCACCCAGATCATTGACCGGCAAATCAATGACCCTCCCTGGGGGTATTATCTATAATTGCACTCCTGATCATGAGCTACCCCTTGGGCAGCCCCACTTAGGTAGTGCGTCGTGGCTACTCTAGGATACTACAAGATGTCCGGAGAAGACAGTAATCATAAGGTAGGTATGTACAACGTAATAATATATAAATCCACTGAAATCCCTAATTGACTCCGAAAACAATTCCATATATAATCCAGAAGGGTCTCATGCCCAAAACATCATAATACGTATAAAACATCCTATTTTCATACCAAGAATAGTCCAATCTCAATCATAAAGTGAAATAATAAAAACAGTTATGCATGCAATCATTTCGAAATCAAAAGCCCACTCACACACGGTCCTCGCTGCTCAAACGAACCGCCTAAACCTGTCCAAACACATCCAAAGGTCACTAATGGACTCTATAAGTTTAAACATAAAACCCTAGAATAGTACTGGCCTGGGAAAGCCGCCCGAACACGCTTTCTGAGGCATTAAATCCAATTTTGACCAACTTAACGATCTCCGATTGACGCGAAACCACCACCATTGGATTCGTATCTTCGAAACCTTGAAAATGGTGCTGGTCCCACCTCAAAACTCGCCCTCACGCGCCCTAGAAGTCAACGGTCAACGCTGCTGACGTCAGTGTTGACTTCATCTGACAGCTATAAAGTCTGAAACATGTCAGACTCTGACAGGTGCCACGTGTCAGCAGTTGATTGGCCACGTCACTACCACGTGTTAGCTACTGATAGGTCTACATCACTAACATGTCAGTGACACGTGGCTGCCACTGATTGGGCCACGTCACTAACATGTCAGTGCACAGTCAGCACTGAAATTTGACACGTGTCACATCCTGAATGGATGCTGGTCTGACAGGTTTGACATGATGACGTCCCCTACCTCTGGACAAGTCTACCCGTTAGTCTGCAACCAGGTCGCGCAGACCTGCGACCCTAACCCAGCTGCCATTTCCCCATTTCAAGTACATTTTCCATCTAATTTCTTCCTACCTACTCGTCTAATCCCCAACAAGGTCTCTAATTAAAAACAAGAAACACGGATCATAAACTCACCTAGATCGATGAATCGTGAGCCTAAACTTCTAGCTCTGCTCTCAACCGACTCAACCGTCCAAGCTTCCTTCAAACCAACCCAATGAACTCGTCCTGGTCCTCAGAACAAAACCCAGACCACCCCTTCGATTAATAGATGTTAAAATCCAAAGTTCGAAAAAAAAGGTTTAAACGGGTTACGGGTTTTGGGTTTCCTGACCCACCTCCGTTGTGGTCCGCCGTGCTCAGCCTCACCGTTACCCTCGTCTGCTTCCTTAGGTCTCACTCACTCTCAATCTCTCAATGAACAAGTGATAGGGTAAGGTGATATGGGGTTTGTATTTGGTTACTCACGGTTTAGTGGTTTTGGAAAATAGGAAGATGAAATGATGAAGACGATGGAACGAGAGGGAGAGAGATGTGAGGAATATTTAAATAAACCAACCAATAGACATAGATCCATAAATTAGGGAAACCCTACCAACCAATCAGATTAAATCTCCAACCAATCATATTTTAGGATTAATTAATTCGAATCCCAAGACATAAAAATAACCGATTTCGATCTTGTGACCATAACTGACAGGACCCGTCCCCGAGGGACATAGATAACCGTGCCCGGTCCTGCTCCCGTATGACAAGTCAACTGAAGTTCCGAAAATACCCTCCAGTTACTTGCCAAACAAGGGATAAGTGCACCTGTGCCCACTCATACATCCACTTCTCGAATAGCCTCGATCAACGCGCCACGAACTGAAGGGCCAATAAAACAGAAAAGGGCGTGAGTGGACAAAAATAAAGTTCGATAAATACATTTGCCAAAATACATTCTTACCCTCCAATTTTCACAAACATGCATGCATATCATAAATCATGAGTAATAGTATAAAATCAATCAAGTATGAATAGTGGACCGATAAAATCAAAACATTTTTCTAAATTCCATGTCCACATTTTCCCTGAAACTTCATGTTCATCAAAATCATTTCAACTTTCCATAAAACCACGTTTTCCTTAAAATCATTTTCCTTAAAACCACGGGACTTATTTCTATATCCAATTTCATATAGTCACGTTTTCCCTGCTACGCATGCAAATCAAATAGGCTCAAGGACCGCTCAAATTCCGAGCATCTGTCGCTGTGAAAACCTCACCAGCTGACAATTCAGATCATCGTGAACACATCACTTACCAATCTACATATAATCCAGCACATCTCTGGTCTGAGTCGAGTCTCCCTCGGCTGCACGACAATAGACCGTGCTACGTGACCTCTCCGGGGTAAACACTTCCCTCCCGAAGGCGAGCGTTATCTCCAGGGTGCACTCCGGGGAAACAAGAAAAACATATTTCCACCCGAAAACCCTAAATATCCGCAACACATCACTATCATGAAAATCAGTGAAAAACAGTTGCATTGAAAACCAAAATCTTTTATTAACACAGGGTCTTAGCCCCAAAATATAGTTTCCTCAAATCCGGAAAACCAAAGTCCCGATTTCTTTTATAAATCCGAAAATCATCAATATCATCATGTAACCACATGGAAATACAAATCCAATAAAAAACACAATTCCATTGGGTCTCAAGCCCAAAGTATCATTTTCACGCAAATCCGTGCAACAGTAAATCCGAGTTGCCACTTTCACGTAAAACCATAAAATATGTCCGAAAAACATCAAATCAATTCCTGACTCATAACCCGAGTCAAAACATCATTTTCAATCCCGGGCCTACGCCCAAAACATCAATTTCATAATTTCTCGAAAATCGTGCCAAAAATAATATAATAATCCAGAAAATCGAGAAATCACCGGATTGAAATATCAATCATCCCAAATCATATCAAAGAATATAATAAAGCATTTAAAACATATATGCATGCATCACGGTTAGAAAACAAAGTCCACTCACACACACCGTCCAAACGGCCCGCTTCCGAGCTGCACATTTTTTCGTAAATTTCTAGAAATCACAATTTCTATCCAAAATCATTAACGATGGTCACTAACATCTCAATATACCTCATATAATTTTCCCCAATTTTTCTGAGATTTAAATACGTATTTTAAACGTATAATAAAACTTCGGATACTCAGAACACTATCGAAACGATAACCGATTTCCTCAAAACCAGTGTCAAAATGTTCGTTACATTAAATGGGACAAAAGTCATGTTGACCTCACCTCGAGATTCGTACCCACGCGCAGTCACGCGCCGCCGTGAATGGCTACGCGTGAAACCCACGCGCTTGCTACAGTGTCAACGTCCTCACCCGTTTGTCTGTAAAACGGGTCCTGCAACCCACTTCTTAACCCGACTCTTTTCCTATCAATTCGACATCCAATCCTTCAATTGAACATTCAAATAGCTTCGATTTAAGTCCAATTAGAGTTCTGTAAACTTAATTTCTCTAATCCTTACCTCAAATCAAACGATTCGAAGATGAATGTCGAAGAACACCTGGGTACTGCTCCTTCTTCGAAATTCATCAATCTCAACAGATTTCCTTCAATTGATCCACCCAGAAGCTTTGTTGGACCATGAGAAACTCATTTCCCAATTCAATTTCATTGTTTGATCTCTCCAAGATCACGACTCAACCTTCGACTTTGCTTCTCTGTTACCAGGTCCGTTCAGAGCCCAAAAGCCATCGATTTTCTTCATTCTTGATGTGGATCGACTCGTAATAACCTCAAGAAGCTAAATCCAAGCTCAATTTGAATTTTTACAGCTCAAAGCTTGGAATTCGAATTTCCGCCCAAAAATTCTAAAATTTGATTATCTGTTTCACCACACTCTCTCTCTGTCCCCGTGTTTCCCTCTCTAACTCAGTCTCTTCAAACTCTCAATTTCCCACTCTCAAGCTCAGTTGTGGAAGGGAAATGATGGTGGAAAGAAAACTCACCCTTTGTTTTTCACGGTTCAAAAGAGATACAAAGAAGAAGAAGATAATTGATGATTAAGGATGATTAAAGATGATTAAAAATGATAAAACATGATGATGATGTTTCCCCAAAACATGGAGCAGAATTTAGGCCTCAAAACAAGGGATGGGTGACACTTGTCACTCATCCAAGTGTCCTCAAACACTGATCACTATTCAATATTTTAATATTATTTTAATCGAAATCCCGGTTCGTTCGATTAATCGATTTCACTCCTGTGACCACAAATTCGTCGTCGAATCTCCGATTTTGGCGTGCCGTCTGTCTATGGATTCGTATCGACTCGACCTACGTAACGGTCCTTGGCCCTCGTCCATTGGACCTCCCGGGTCAAAAGTCAACATTTCGCCCTTATCTTTCAAAATTACCAAAATACCCCTCGACTTCCGAACGTCATAACTTCTTCCTCTAATGTCGGAATCGGACGTGCCACCTTTCTATGAACTCTCGATGTCTCGAACTACGTCATAGTCATCGGTCAAAGTCCATTTAACCGCTTGAACTAAAAGTCAATATTTTGCCCACGCTTAGGGGCAAAACGGGCATTTTGCACATTTCTCCTGATTCACTCAACTAATCCCAGATTAGTCGTTCTAAACTATAATTAATTAATATTTAATCCCAATATTGGGGACGGATCGTTACAATAACTTCCCCATCCGACGTCCGATTTCAACGTGCCACCTGTCTAGAAACTCGTGACATCCCAATCTACGTCACAGTCATAGGTAAAACTCCAAAAAGAATCCCAGTTCAAAAGTAAACTTTTTCTACGTCACGATCATTTTGCATTAAACAATTGAAATTACAATTATAATAATGTTCAGGTCGTTACATTGTTGCTCCCCAGCCTTTCCGCATCCCAAGTACTCGGTTTTCAGGCTCAGCACGATTGTAGGGGCTCGCATAAGCTGTCAGGACCTATAGTTTCGAGTTACAACCCCTTAAACCAAAACTTGAACCATCACGACTGTGGGTGTGTTCCTCGGTTTCTGGGTCCTAGTTCACCATAGACGTTCCCATATTTCTTCTTCTCTTCTTTTACTCTCTCCCTCTCCCTCACTCTCTTCTTCTCTCGGCTCTTTCATCAAGTATCATATATATTTTTCTCTTTTTTCTCTGTTCGGCCTCTCCTCACTGAAACCTCCCTTAGTAAACAAGCAACCCACAATTATATAATAGGGCTATGTCAGTGGAAGAGTGAGGAGAAGAAAGGACCAGATCTTTTCAGATCAACATCACCATCAAAATATCTCATGCGTAAAATTACTCATTTGCCCTTGTGCCAAAATTACCATATTTCCCTTGACCCATTTTAGACCCATAACTATCTCATCTGACCTCCGATTTAAACATACTCTCTGTCTACGGACTCAGGAGTTCGAGACCTTCGTAATGGTCCTTGCAGAATGTCCAACGAATACTCGGGGTCAAAAGTCAACATTTGACTTTTTAGGGCAAAATCGCCATTTCCCCAGAAGTTTCCAAATTTATTTTCCACAAATTTTCGGGTCGTTACAGGAGAAATTTTAGAAGATGAGGTGGTGGGTGCAATTTATTTCAATGGTGTGACCCGAAGTTGAATTAGAAGTCTAATGGTCCTAATCCTAGTCTATTGACAAAATTGCAGGAAAAGAATGAGGAAATCCTGTATTTGCATAAGCAAATTAAAGAATGTGAGAAATGGCAGAGGCTTTTGTTCTTTGTTATTGTCCTTTCATAGTTTTTGGTTTGTTTGTTGACCAAAATGATAATTGGTGGAAGATGGGGACCTGAAATGGGGTCAAATAAGAATGTGAACCTAACTCTAGAGTTTTAGTTGTAGTACGTAGTTGGGACATCATGTTTGTAATATCAACAGTGATTTATGGATGGAATTGTATGAATGTTTGTAATATGAATGGTATGATTTGTGTCATCCACATCAGATTTTCAGTTCTAGTTTGCAATAACCTATTACATTTAATTTTCAATAACCTATTACATTTAATTTTCAATAACCTATTTCATTTCATTTGGAATAACCTATGTCAAAGGCAGAATGCACAATAACGTTTTTTTTTTCATCTGAATTTCAAAATAACAGGACAACACTAAAGAACACGTTGTTAACCTGTCAAAGTTTGATTCAATAACTATCCAACCTAAACATGCCACAAAAGTAGCTATTCCAACACCAAAATCTGAGTTCCAAAACATGTGGACAAAAGCAGCTATACATAAAGAACTCAGTTCAACAGGATTCGAACATTTCTAGTTAGGTCTATTTTGTCGTGTCCTTTTACTGCATCTCGAAGGAGTCTCACTACCACCAGCACTTATGGAGTTTTGACTTGGGTCCTACAATTGAAGGTTTAGACATAATAAGCACAAGTGTAAACAACAAGGTGATAACACTAACTAAGACAACAAAGACATAATAAGCACAAGTGTCTTCCATATACCTGATTTGATGCGTGTCTTTTCAGGGTTGTTCCTATGGCAGCAAAAATGGCTTCTTTGTTCCTCCCTGACGTGTCTCGTTGCCTTAGTGTTGTCTTTTCCTAAGGAGGTAAGTGTCGATGGTGGGTATGTACATTATGAGTTTGTGACCCACAAAAACTGCACCTTATAGCAATGCCCTATTTTCCCAATCTCTTCTTCCCACTTTTGTCGATGGTTTCATGTGGCTCCTTTGATTTCACTCTAGGCTTTCCCCGTTGCCTCTTATTTGCAAAGGGCTTAATTGGCTACTGGCCAGTTTTCTCCCACAAGTTTGCGCCATTTATGGCCTCAATGAGATTGATATAACACTTCATTTAGGTATCCTTGGAATAAATGTGGTGAACATATTCCTCCACTGATGCTCCACCTTTGTAGTGTATAGTTACAATACCATGCACACAAGGGATTCCTGTGAGGTCCCATTTTATGCAAGAACAAGTATGGGCCTCCAAATTCATCACACATTGCTCTCATATACATCCATGAATCTCGTAATTAGGTCCACTAGGCCATCTAACACTGCAATAGCCTGACTATACTTTCAACCTTTGAATGTGGTTGAAAACATTTTGACAAGCACTCTGAGGCCACATAGCCATCTTATACCTTCTACATACTATCCTCTTCATCAAGAGAAACCTAATCATCTCAAACATAGTGATGATTGGTTTATCTCTGGCTAGCATTATTGACAGGACCCACCCCGATTATCACCCCGATAACCGAGACGAACCCTGCTCCCGTCTGACAAACACACTCAAAGTACCAGAATATCCTCACGACAACCCACAATTACATTGCCAGACCAGGAAGAATTAAAATCCAACAAGTCAACAGCTATACAGAGCATAGTACAAAACAAGGTCAAACAGAAATCCTACTAAAAGTTAACTACACGCACAACGGAAAAGCTCGTAACGGAAGACTCCGGTAAAACTCCGGGATAACTCTATGCCTCTGAATCTGCCTCAACGTCAGCCCTAGTGCTAGCACCACGACCTGGAGGGCATTTAAAAACTAGAAAGTATGAGTGGACTAAAAATAAATAATAGTTCAAAAACAGTTTAATAAATAAACCAGGATTTTGCCCTCCGTTTTAAAAACATGCATGCATAACCAAGTAGCAAAAACAACGATATAAACAGTATGTTGATCATTATGAGAACATTATCATTAAAAGCATGAAATACCAATATCATCATCCGATAAAACCTGCTGGATTTATCTGAGTTTTTAAACTCCCGAGTCTTTAAACTTAATCTAGGCCTCAATATAATCCGAGTCTTTTAACTCCCGAGTCTTTAAACTCAACAGGCCTACGGGGGAAAATCATAATATCCGAGTCTTTAAACTCCCGAGTCTTTAAACTCAATCCGGGTCTTTAAACCCAATCCGGGCTCGTCCCCTATCATAATCATTATCCGGGTCTTTAAACCCAATAACCAGATCCAGCAAATCCAATCCAAAAATCGTTTGAAAACCATTTGTAAATCCATATCCAAACCCGAATTCGAAATCACTATTCCGAAGCCATTTCGGCGTCCAGAACCGTCATTCCGAACCCAAATCCGGAAATCCCTTTTCAAGCTTTAAAACCAAATCTCGATTTCCGAAATCCGATTCTAAAACCGAAAACCTTGATTATCAAATCATGTTCCAAACCTGTTATCAATCATTGAAAACCAATTATAGATTTAAGTCCCAAAATCATGGCATCAAAATCATGAACAGAGCATATCTCGTAAAATGTGCCGAAATACGTAAATTCCTTGAAAAACGTGCAAGTACGTAAAACAGATATAAAATAATCAATAATCATGAAATCATAATTAAAACCATAAAAAAAGTAAATAAAAACAGTTATGCATGCTCAGTTAGAAAACAAGCAGTTCACTTACAGTTCTCGGGCACGTCACTCGCGTCCCCTACGTTCCTCGGTTTCCTCAGGGATTTCCCGACCTGTCAAAAGTCACCAATACGGGTCACAAACACTTCATTTAAGCTTATCCTATTTTTCCCAATTTTTTCGAAATTTTAAACATATTTTAAACGGAACCCTAAACCTTCGAACACCCGAAACTAACCCGAGACGATGTCCGATCGTCTCGAAACTTGTCCCAAAATGTTCGTTACATCGATTAGAGTAAAAACCATGTTGGACACTTCCCCAGAAACTGCCCCACGCGCCCTCACGCGCCGCCCAAAGGGGCTGCGCGTGGGCTTCACGCGCTTGCACTGTTCATCGTCTTCAACCTTCTGCTCAGCTGGTTCCGACCGGTCCAGTCGAACCGAACCGGCGTGACCGGTTTTCAACTCAAATCTAACCCGTTTCCTACCCTTTTGATCCCACTAGTTTCGTCCCCTTCCTAGCAACCTATTCCACTCCTTAAAACACGAATTAAAGTCCTAAATCGCACCTGTCAAACTTGAACTCAAAACCCAGAAAAACCAGTTTCGAATTCCAGCTACCCGTGGCCACCCCTAAGCTCTAGTTCAATCCCTAGGGTCCCTAACAACTTCCTAGAGCTAATAGGACTAATAAAATGAGTCAACAAACCACCAAACTTCACGACTTTTGATTCGAACCCAAACTGGAAAACAGGGGACCCGAAACTTATCTTGCCTTCTGCTCACCACCGTGAGCTCCGCCGTGGGTCTCAGGGTTCCAACATGAATCCTCAGGCCCCGTAAATACCACCACCCACTCAACTTGATGGTTTTGATCGATGCACGGCAGCACCACCACCTCGACCCTTCTCGGTTTTCTGCACTTCCTCACGGCCTCTGAGTCTCCCACTCACTCACCACTCACCCAAACACTCACCAGCTTCTCACTTCTCTCTGCTCACACTCACTTGGTCACCAGAACGCACACACTCACCCAGAAACCGATCGATTCCTCCCTGCTCTTCAGTCTCTGTTTTTCCTCTCTCGATTGCACGGTGTAAACCCAACACATTTAAATGGAACCGTGTAAGTGGCTAGAAGCCACCAGAAAACAGCCAGGTGTCCCACACCTAATGGACCAACCCAAAAATATCCAATAAACACTGTACAGGTGTCCTCATCTGATTGGCACGCTTCCCAAGGTGTAAAAAGACCAAAATACCCCTAATAGTTCAAATTACGATTTTACCCTTCACTTCCTAGACCCGTATCTCACTCATCCGACGTCGGATAAAGGCATGCCGCCTGTCGTTGTACTCAGGATGTCGAGATCTATCTAACGGTCCTTGGTTTGCGTGAAGAAACCTTGTCGTGCAAAAAGTCAACTTTTTTTCTTTTTTTAACCAAATTACGAAAGTGCCCTCAACCTTCCAAACATCATAAGTTCCTCCTCGGATGTCGGAATCGGGCGTGCCACCTGTCCACGGATTCGTGACGTCCCGAGCTACGTCACCATCATCGGTCAATGCCCAATTGATTGTCCGAACTAAAAGTAAACTTTTACCCATTCTAGGGGCAAAATCATCATTCTGTGCTAATAGTCTGAAAGTATCCAACTAATCACCGATTAAGGTGTTAATCCAACTTTAACCACTAAGCTAATCCCAACTCCCGGGATGGGACCTACTCTCATCTTGACAGAAACCTTGTCGAACAAGGGATAAACACAAATCTCGCTAGTTTATACCTTTGCCTCTCGATCCTAGATTTTCGTGCAGCGGCCCTGGAGGGTTAAAAAACCAAGAAAACGTGTGACTGGACAAAAATAAACATCTTAAAAACATTCCTTCAAGACAACCGACATTTACCCTCCATTTTTCCAAAACCATGCACGCATACGAAAACTCTTTCACTTCGATTAAATCAAAACACAATTTATAATCTCGAAATATGTGAAAAGTATATTCGAGTCAAAAACCATAAGAAACCACCAATAATTCAATGAAATCATGCATATACAATCAACCCATCATCAACACAATATCAATCATTAAACCACTACACTACTAGCAGGTACACCACTCGGGATCTGGAGCCCAGCTCGACGTCTGAGTGAGGACTGACTCAGGATCTAGAGCCCGGCTCGACGTCTGAGTTGGCACCAATCAGTCAAAAAACATCATAACATACATCATACCTCACAAAGGATCACATCAACAACACACAATCAATCTATATCCAATATCACAACATAATTCACATATAGTCAACTCAACGTTATCACAGTACTCATACACAATCAATCACATTCAAACCATCATCAAAGCACAAGCACAACATCAAGCATCACATCACAAGGGCACTACTGGTAAGCAATCACATAGTCACTCGGGATTCGGAGCACCTGGCTCGATGTCCGAGTGAAATCCAACTCAGGATTAGGAGCCCCCGACTCGATGTCAGAGTCGCCAACACAATACCAATCTTAGCATTCGGAACCCCGAGCTTGACGTCTAAGACTCACATTCAATCAACACAATCACCACATCATTTCACACATCACAATTTTCGAGAAACACATGCTTATATTGAAACATCCTCTATCGGAAATAAGAATCCAAAATCTGAGAGGACTGAGATGAGCTTTGATGAGCAACTAGTGCAGATTTTGGATCGGAAGGACAAGGTGCTGAGGAACAAGACGATTTCGTTGGTAAAAGTGTTGTGGAGGAATCATGACGTAGAGGAAGTGACGTGGGAACCAGAGCATCAGATGAGGGAGCAGTATCTGTATATGTTTGAGTAAATGTCGAGGCCGAAATTTTTGTAAGGTGGGTAGGTTGTAACGACCCGAACTTTTATAAATAATACTTTAATGTAAAATGATCATTTTGCCCCTAAGAGGGGGAAAAAGTTGGCTTTTGGATGGGGAAACTTTCTGGACTTTGACCAATGATCGTGATGTAGATCAGGATGTCACAAGTCCGTAGACAGGTGGCACGTCGAAAACAGATGTTCGACGAAAAAGTTATGGTCACGGAATCGAAATATATTAAACTTACGTGTCGGGATTTTATTAAAATAATATTAAAATCTGATAAATTATTGATTAATCAAGAACTCTTGGATAAGTAACAAGTGTCACTCATCACATGGCCAACTTTCCCCAAAATATGGATCTTGTCCCATTAGTCGCTCCTTTTTATATTTAAAAAATCTCCCACCATCCATCTTCTTCATCTCATCAAATTTCCTCGCATCCTCACCCTTCATTATCATCATTCAAACATCTTCATCATTTTCATTTCTTCAAACCTATGCACCCCCCATTTCGTACAAACACCATAACCATTACTTTCACCTATCATTGACCAACGGAGGGAGCCCGTAAGAGTATGACTGAGAGAGAGTGTGATTGATGAGACAAGGACGACACGACGGGGAGGACTCACGGCTGTTCACGACGAAGGTAGGCCGAAAAACCCGAAACCACCCATTTTCCCCATATTTCGAAACTCCTAATCGTGACATGTATGGATCGATTTAATGTTTTGGAAATAATTCTAGGGTCAAGGACGAGTTGTTTGGTGCTGGTTTCATGGATCCAGGTGCTCGAAAATTGAAGAACACAAATGAGGAAACTAGGCTACAGGTTTGACGTTGAAGGTATAAATCTAGACTTTGTTTCGTGTTTTTAAATCCATAGAAATTTTAGTTAGGATTAGATGAAGATATAGGAAGAAATTGCATCGAAAATGGCCTTGAAACGAGGGAGAAACAGGCGGGTCAAGTCGGGGGTCGTGGTGACCCGGTTGTAGGAATCCAGGTTGACCCAACTGGAGGTCATGGATGATGACATCAGCTGATGATGTCATCTCTGACATGGCAGTCTGACATGTGTCAGACATGATGTCAGCAGTGACCGACACCATTTTCAAGGTTTCGACGATACGAATCCAATGGTGGTGGTTTCATGTCGATTGGAAATAGTTAAGTTGGTCAAAATTAGGTTTATTGCCTCGGGAAGCGTATCCAGGATATGTTTCGAGACGATACTATTCCTAGGTCCTAAGTATGAGTTTGTAGGGACCCATAGTGACCTTTACATATGGTTTGGATGTGACAGGGACCGCACAATAGCATCAGAGCAGGTTTACACGTTCGGTTTAACGGCGGGACTGGACTGGGAGTGGGCCTTTGATTTCATTAACCCTTGCATGCATAAACTGTTTTAATTACATTATTTTATGATTTTAATTGAAGTATAGGATACCAAGATTTACTATTTCGCCCGTTTTACGAGATGTTGGCATGAGACCCGTCTGGTTAGTATATGAATTATTTTTAGAATCAACCACGGTTTTCGATGATTATCTTAAATTTTGCAATGTATAGACCTACCTTAGCTTTACACTCTCCTCCATTTATTGGTACCCTGGAGTGGTAATAGTGCATTGTCTGCGATGGGTCATTCTACGGAACGACTAGACCGTAGAGTGACTCAGGAGCAGGATTGCTTACATTAGACGTTAGGGACGTCAGGCATCTGGGATGTCATACCCTGACAGGGTACGGGATTAGGAATCGGGATTGAGATCCTGGGCGGCACGCGTAGCCTTAGGACTGTGACCGTATTAGGCGTCTGGGACGTCAGACATCTGGGATGTCCGGGTTGGGATGTATAGTGTAGCTGATTTCATGATTATGATTATGTTATTCTATTTATGACCATTTATATTGTGTTATTATGGATTATGACTCTGATGCATGCATGATTTGAAAACGGAGGGGTAAAACCGTATGTTTACTATACTGTTAAACTGTTTTATAAAACTTTATATTTCCGACCCACTCACCCTTATTGTTTTATTGACCCTTCCAAGCCGTTCTACTGAGGAAAACGAGGACCCGAAGTTTGAGGCATAGACCAGACGTTGTACATGCTAGGTCGTTAATTAAGCATTATTTTATATTATTTTATACCCTTTATACTTGAATTTTAATATTAAAATAAAAAATTGGATAAAATAATATATTTTGTGGAATTTTTGTAGAATTAAATAAATCTTGGAATTTGGAGCGTTTTGGCGAAAAAATCGCCTCGAACGAAAAAATTATGGACGAAATTCGGTGGAATTATATTAATTTATTTTTAAATTAAAAATTCATTTGCAAGCCCAAATTATGTGCAGCCCAAATCCATTTCCACTAGCCCAGCCATGTGGCCCAATCCATTCCCAGCCCATTGCTGGAATCCAGTCCAAGCGAGCGGCCCAAGAAACCAGGGCCCAATTCTTGCGCGTCCAACCCACTCAAGCTGTCGACAGGCGTTTGCTAAAGATCCCTTCGTCTGTTCGGCGCGCAGCCATCGAAACTTCCCTCTTCCTATTAGCTCGCGTGCGTTGACTCACCCACTCTTCCTGTAGCTACAGTGCACTGAAATTATTTCTTGTGTCAGCCAGGCCATGCCGAATTCTGTCAATTATTTTCTGCACCAGCCGAACCACCTCCACCTGCTCCCTTTTGCTTAAGTTTTGACAGTTTTGACAGTTTTTCAGTCATATTTTTTGAATTTCCAGCACCAAACCATCCCCAATTTCATCATTGTTAATCATTATTCATCATTACATTATTTTATTTTATTTTTGTATTTTTTGAATATTTTTGGCACTCCCTCTATAAATAGGGATGCCATTTCATTTGTAAAGGGGTCCCCATTTTGGTTCTCTTTTTAGTAGTTTAGGTTTTTTTTCCCTCTCTTTTTCACTCTTCATTTAAGTTCATCTTCTTCTTTTTTCTTCTTTTTTTTGGGGACCATTTTAACTTCTTGTAGATTTTTTTATTAATTAGCTTTCTTTTAATTCTTGTTCTTAATTTATGTTATTTTTATGTTAGTTCTTAATTTCATTTCTTCTTTACTTTGTTCTTGTGATTTTTCTTTGAGATCTCTTAAACACATTTTTATGTTTTCCTTAAGAAATACCTAGGCCGAGTATTTCCGAAATAATTCTAGAATTTAAGTATGAATTCTTATGTTTTATCCTCCATCTTCATAACGTTCATTCTGCTGTTCAGAGAATTTTATGAATAACATTCCATTGTTTCCATCCACTTTCGAAATCACAAGCTGTTCTTGGGTTCCGAAAGTGTAGCTTTATTCCCTTTATTTAATTTTTTGTTATTGTTTCGGTTTACTTATAATTCTATACATGTGATGGTATTTTCTTTCTAAACTTTTGTAAGTATGAATGCAATCTCCATGTGTTTTACTTTCTGAATTTCTTTTACTTCATATATTTTAATGCTTAAACTTCAATTCAAAACTAAATGTTGATCCGCTGTTCGGGGCATTTAGAATAGAATTGAAGAGATTTAATGTTTGACCGCTATTCTGTGCATTAAATCACAAACTTAAAGTGAATCATATTATAGGTAATAATTCGTTGTTCGGTGCATTTATAATATGAAAAATGTATGCATGTATTTGAGATGATTAAGGTAGAATTTCGTGATTGGTTCAATACGAGCATGATGTTAGAGTGTTGGTAAAAATATGTGTTTGAAGAAAATTCACTTGTACAAAAGTTAAAGTAGAAGTAGAATTAAATTCTTAATTATTTTTACTTGTTTTCTTTATTCTATTGTTACAATCTTTTCAAACCCCCCATTTAATTCTTTATTCTTTTATTCTTTAATTCTTTAATTCATTAATTCTCTTATTCATTAATTCATTAATTCATTAATTCATTAATTCATTAATTCATTAATTAATTCATTCATTAATTAATTAATTTATTTATTAATTTATTCTTTTATTCATTATTCTTTCTCACTAACAAATTATTAATGTTCCCTAATTTCCCCGGTTAAGAACGATCCCTATTTACCAATACTACATCTACACAAAAAGGGTTTAAATTGCATGATACTCGAATTACTTGTTTAATTTAATGCGTAGTTTGGGCGTTATCAGCGCACATGTACACCCTTTTTGGGTAGGTTGGCATCGTATGTAAACCTAGATGTCGTGCTCGTTATTGTATTTCAAACTATCCCTTGTCTGACATTGTTGAACCCGAAGACTTATGTATGCACTTACTTATTGTGATTTATTAATGTTGAATTGTTTAAGGGTAATTTTGGTATTCTGGGGTTGCGTGTTAGACAGGAGCTGGGCACGTCCCCGGATGGTCCCGGCGGGTGGTCTCAGGGGAATCGGGACTAGTCCTGTCAACATAACTCAAAATCATAAATCAATCCATCATCAGTACCTCGGGCTTAAGCCCCAAATATAACTCAAACGCCAATTCTCGTAAAATGTGCCATTAAGGCTACTTTCGTAAAAACCGTCCAAAAATCATATGAAATTCATAATTATTCTAAAATGGCATTATTCCGTGCCACAAACCAATTTCAATTTGAAATCACATTCAAAACGATATCTGAAACTAGTTTACTGAAAATCTCATAAAACGTGCAATTAAATATTAATTAAATATCCATAAAATCACTGAAATTCATGTAAAATCCTCAATCACTCAATATCATCAAAATCACATAGAAAACCATTTAAATCATGTAAATATTCATGTATAATAGTTTAGGGAAAGAAAATCCACTCACTCACCTTTGTATCGCCGAATTCCACTTTGCATGTTTTTCCGTAATTTTTGAGAATCTCAGAACCTGTCAAATATCACAACTATAGGTCATTAACTATCCCAAATACCTTCTATTTTAATCCCAAAATTTTCCAGGATTTTTAAACAAATTTAAAATGAACCCTAAACCTTCGGACATCCAAAACTACCCCGAAACGGTAGTTTTAAACAATTTTTAGTAACTACTATTCACCTTCTCTCTCGTCCGACTGCCTGGTTTTTGGGTCGCCTAACTTGACGATATCTTAACTGTTTCTCACCCTTTTTCAGTTCTATTTCAACCAACATCTCATATTATATCCCAGGAAGTGATCTATGAATCCAAAACTTGAAGAACTTACCTCAAAATCGCCATGCTCGAACTTAACCTCACGGCCTGAACTTCGGTTTGATCTCCAGCTTATTCTCATGATGAAACCCCTAAACTTCTAGCTTGTTGGAGTTTTCTAACTCCACGGAATCTACCAGTATGCTTAGTCTCAAGCTTCTTCGTCTAAGACTTCAACTAAGAGTTCAACCCGTGTTTCATTCTCGGGTTTTATGGCGGATTCTCATGTTTCAGCTCAATTCATTTCCCTTCATCACCCTTCTCTCCTTACTTCCTCTCCCAGTTTGTTCTAATCCTTCTCCTCTCTTATCTTCGGGTTTCTTCCTTTCAGATTTTTTTTCCATTTTATCCTTCGTTTTTCTCCCTTGACTGAAATGCATAGTTCATACACAACACTTAAAACATAAAACGCACACACAACAGTCGGTGGCACAGTGCCCTAAGGGATAAGGACACTTGTCACACTCTAATTAATCCACACACAAAACTCTCACAAGTAATTTACCAAAATGCCTCTCCTTACAAAATTACTAAAACGCCCTTATCTAACATAGACCAAGAATGTATCCAACCGAACTCCACTTTCGGCATGCCGCTTGCCAACGTACTACAGAGTCAAAGACTTTTGTAATGACATTTTTGGAATCCCAAAAATCGTCCCGATCAATGTATTATCACTTGGGCTTACTGTAAGACCCGTGTCCTGGAGGGAACGGTGAATAATCTTACATTCCTGCGAGGGGGAATGGTCTGGGAGAGGAATAGTGGTGTGCCTTAAAGGTGTAGGCACACACCTATCTAGCACGAGGCCTCCCTTGGCCGCGTTGGTAAAGGTGCGCCCTGCCAAGCGTGAGGTCTTAGGGTCAAAACCCAGCGGGTGTGGCGTTGGTTGCCTGGTTTGGGACAATATCGTGTTAGGTAGAGTGGGCTGTTGCGCAACTATGATCTAAACGAGGCATTTTGGGAGCTCAGTGGCTTTGAGTTTAGTTGGAACTGTAACGCCCCCGAAATTCGGAAAATGTAATTTTGTAACATAATGAATAAATGACGTTTTTACCCTTGTGAATAGTATGGTCAAATTGTTGACTTTTTGATTGGTGAGTCAAACGAACGTTGACCGATGACCGTGACGTAGTTCGGGACGTCACGAGTCCATAGACAGGTGGCACGCCCAATTCCGACGATCAGGGAAAAAGTTATGACGTTCGGAAGCCCAAGGGTATTTTCGTAATTTGGACGAAAAGGGGGAAAATGTTGACTTTTTGTTTGACAACTAATTTTCACACGATTCGAGGACCGTTAGGTCGGTCTCGATGCCCTGAGTACAACGACAGGCGGCACGTCGAAAACGGAGTTCGGATACGAACGTTACGGGTCACGGAAGCCTAGGGGCAAAATGGTAATTTGTCCAACCAGGGGCAAAATGGTCTTTTAGCCTTGATCAGACAATGACACCTGTCCTTTGTCTGATTCTCACCCCAGAAAACATGGATTCGGGTCTTAAGGGAAGCAAAATGATATCCCCTTTTGACATTTTTCCCCAAATTAAGGCTTAATTCATCATTATGTTCAATTGACCCGTGATAAACCTCAAACTCGTCGTCATTATGCAATTGAGTGTCTAAGTAGGAGAACTGAGAGAGAGGAACTCGAGGGGTTAAGAGAACTGAGAGAATTTTGCTTCGAAAATTCAGAAAAATTGGGGGATATTCGAATTCGAATTTGGGAGCCAAGAAAAGAGAAATTGAGGATTGAATTACGCTTCTGGGATCAAAACGAAGCTCCCTTCAACAAAAACGAAGAGAAAGCGTGACGAATCGAGGAAGAACAGAAGCTGCCATGGCTGCCAAAAATCGACCTTGAGTTCAGATACTTAGAGGTAAGCTCGTATGAAATTGATCATGGAGAATTGTTCCTTACACTCTCACGATGCTAACCATGTGAATTAATTGGAAAATTAGGGACGAAATCGTGAAACCCGTATCGGAGACCCGTCGAAGTTCGATCGTGCGTCGTGAAGTTTTGGACCTTAATTGAGGTAATTGAACATACAGAACTGAAATGAAGTTGGATTAGATGGGATCAGTTGAAAGAACGGATCGATTTGAGGTCGGATTGATGGAGTTTGAATCGGATCCTATCGCGGGTATTTCAACCCGTTTATCAGACGTACGGGTGAGAACGACGCACTGTAGCAGGTACTGTGCTGGCGCGTGGCTTTCACGCGCAGCCGCTTGCGGCGGCGCGTGACGGCGTGTGGAGAGGATTCCGGCAAAGTGATCAACATGAAACTTGATGTTCTCGATGATACGAACCTATCCGCGTTGGTTTCGGGTCAATCGGATATGGTTTCAGCGTAGTTCCGAGTACCCGACACGTTTAAATTATATTAAAATAATATTATAAAATTCCGACAATTAGGGGATTCTTATTTGAGGATCTTATGATAGTCTAGTAACCTTAAATCACTTTGTTTGACAGGCTGGAATATTCCCGGGACGTCGAAGGAAAACGAACAGCTCGAGGCTGAGCAATCCGGACGGTGTGTGTGAGTGGACTTTGTTTTCTAACCGTGATGCATGCATATATGATTTAAATGCCTTATTATATGATTTTATATGCTTGGGCATGATTTATGTTTCAATCCGGTAATTTCTCGGTTTTATGATTATTATATTATTATTTTTGGGCGATTTTCGAGAAATTACGAAATTTGGTAAAAATAATGTTTGGACTTGGTTTATGAGTCCAGGATTGAAATTTATTGAAAATAATGTTTGGACTCGGATTATTGAGTCATGGAATGAAAAATGATGTGGTGACTCGGGAATGAGTCAAGGGTCGATTTCGTGGATTTACGTGAAAATGACAACGGAAGTTGCAACGCATGGATTTGCGTGAAAATGATATGTTGGGCGTGAGAACCCAAGTGTATAGTGATTTTGACTCGGATTTGGAGTCACTTGTGAATTTGATGAAATTAATGATTTTTGTGATTTTATGATTATTTTAATCAGTCTTTTGGGCACGTTTTACGAGGAAAGTGTAAATGATGTTTTGGGCTAGGCCCGGAGTCTAAATGATTTCTAAAATGATGTTTTGACTTAGTTGGTAAGTCAATGATGATTTCTGGATTATTTTATTGTTTTAAAAGGTGATTTTAAAGAAGTAAGTGTAAATGGTATTTTGGGCTTGAGACCCAGTTGGGAATGATCTTGACTTTGTATGAAGACAAGATTTGATTGAAATGTTTTGGGATGTAATTCCCGAGATAGTTTTCATTGTGATTGTGATATTCCCAGACGGTCGGAGCTTGGGGGGGATTATCCAGACGACCGGAGCTTGGGGGATGTGATTGTAGGATCCGAAGTTGATCCTATGGTAGTCAGCTTCTCGGATGAGATTGAGCCTGGATGTACCACTCGGATGGGTCTGAGCCTGGGGATGTGTTCGTCCAGAGGTGACTGAGCCCGAGGGGGTTGAGCCCAGAGGTGTCTGTTCCCGAGAGTGTGACTAGATATTGGCCTACGCGTAGTGCAGCACTTGTGAGTAGTGCGGTTTGATTGATTGTGCACTTGTGAGTAGTGCAGATGTGATTATATGATATTTTGTGCACTTGTGAGAAGTGCGGATTGATTGGATTGATTGATATATTTATTGTGCACTTGTGATTAGTGCTGATTGATGTTATTTGTGATGACGTACTGGTATTGAGTACGGGTTCTTGGTCTTTGTGGCCAGGTGATTATGTTTTCACATGTTTTGGCCTGAGAGCCAGGATTTGATGTTTTATAACATGAACTGATTTGGTGAACATGAGTTTTATGGACCATGGGAAAATATGTTTTGATTTTATCGGTCCACTGTTCATACTTGAATGATTTCATACTATTACTCATGTTTTACGATATGCATGCAAGTTTGAGAAAACTGGAGGGTAAGAATGTAATTTTGGAAAATGTTTTTATAAGAGGTCATTTTTGTCCACTCACACCTTTTCTGTTTTGTGACCCTCCAGGCCGTGGTACGACATTCGGGACTGATCGTGAGGCAGTGGCAGCAGCAGAAATCAGCGCAAACATCCCTTGTCTGGCAAGCACTGAAGGGTAGTTTCGGACCTTTAGTTAACTTGTCAGACGGGAGCAAGACCGGGCACGGTTTTTGACGTCCAGTTGGGACGGGTCCTGTCAGGAACTCCAAAGTTAAGCGAGTTGAGGCTGGTGCAATTCCATGATGGGTGACCCCTTGGAAAGTTGCACCGTGAGCTCCCGAACACAAAACCATGAGGTTGGTACAATATCGTGCTAGATGAGTCGAGTCCTAACCGAGGAGGGTCGGATCCTGACAGAATGGTATCAGAGCTAGACCCCGACCGGGAAGTGTGCCAACGAGGACGCTGGGCCCTAAGGGGGTGGATTGTAAGACCCGTGTCCTGGAGGGAACGATGAACAATCCCACATTCCTGCGAGGGGGAATGGTCTGGGAGGGGAATTGTGGTGTGCCTTAAAGGTGTAGGCACACACCTATCTAACACGAGGTCTCCCTTGGCCGCGTTGTTAAAGGTGCACCCTACCAAGCGTGAGGTCTTGGGGTCAAAACCCAGTGGGTGTGGCGTTGGTCGCCCGGTCTGGGACAATATCGTGTTAGGTAGAGTGGGCCACTGCGCAACTCTGATCTAAACGAGACCTTTTGGGAACTCAGTGGCTTTGGGTTCAGCTGGAACTCCAAAGTTAAGCGAGTTGAGGCTGATGCAATTCCATGATGGGTGATCCCCTGGGAAATTGCACCGTGAGCTCCCGAAAACAAAACCGTGAGGGCAAGGAGGCCCAAAGCGGACAATATCGTGCTAGATGAATCGGGTCCTGACCGAGGAGGATCGGGTCCTGACAAAGCATCCGCCAACAAATTACAGATAAAGCACATAGTCCTACTACACTACAGACAAATCAGACCTCTATTTCCCAAAGTACTAAACAATAAACACTAACACCTAAATACAAAAAAAGGGTGGAATCTTACCATATCTAGGCGCCCTTCGTCCACGCTTCCTCAAACACCATTCCTTCTTTGCAGTTCAAATTTTGAGACTTCGAAAGCCCCTTCAACTTGGAACACGAATTCGACTTCGATCACAAGTGGTGGGTTTCTAACCAAATTGGTAGTACGAATTTGGACGCCCTTCGGAGGAAAATGTTGGGCTGAACAAATTGGGAGTTTGAATTTCACGACACCATGTACGACTAGGTGGGAACGACGACAAGCCTTCCAATTTCGGATTTAGAGTTTCATTTTTGGGCTGGAAATTCGATTTGGGGGCTAGAGATTCAATTTTGCAGGGCTGTGAATTTGAATTTGGGAGGAGGGGGACGACTATCGTTTTTGGGAGTTAGGATTTCCTGGCAGATTTTGATTTGGGTTTTAATTATTATTTTGAAATCCCAAAAATAGCTCTTAGTTTTTTGCCACATCAATCACAGACTGTACAAAAATTGACATGTGGCACTTTGACAGTCAGATGTATGGAAAACCCAACGGAGGTATTTAAATGTGGGTGGTCACATAGGTTGGGTAATTATTTGAAAATTTTGATAGTTCAGATATAAGTCTGTGGTAGGTTCTATAATTTGGGATCTTTTATGTAATTTTTCCTCATTTTTATATGTACAATGAGAGCATGGAATAACAAATCTAATAACAGATAATTTTTCAAGGACTCTTATCATACGAAGAATCTATGTCATGTAATTGATTACCATATCATAATGGTTAGAGTCCCACATGATAAAAACGACATGTTGATTCTGCCAATATATAACAACAAAAAAAAAAGACCAAGAAAATACAAAAAGTACATACAACAATATTCTAAAGCATCATGTAAGAAAACAAAAACAAAAATAAATAAAGTTGAGATTCTTTATATATCTATACACTTTATATATCTGTCATTAGTACTATTGATTTAGTAATGTTCATATTCATCCTATTGTGTAATGAGAATCTTTATAAATGATGAAGTTCATATTCAACGTATAGAATTGCCTAGTCTCAATATTTTATCTTATATATATATATATATATATATATATATGTTGGATCAAAGATTGAACCCGTCGCGAAAAGTCCTCACAATTCCTGCAAACAGCAAACAATTAGCTATCGTTGCCTCGATCGATTTACCCGGGGGGTTGTTCGACCAAGAACACTCTGATGCCTAAGTTAGCTTCGAGAGAGGAAAGGGATATACTTCGAAACGAAGAATCAACGTACCTTGGAAATGAAATGTGCCTTCCTATTTATAGGAAAATCTTGGGAGCCTTGGAGCATTCTGATTGGTCGGTTGAATATTTAATTAGTAAATAATATATTATTATTAAATATATTATTTAATAATTGTAATGATGGCTCATTATGATAGTAATGATATTTGTTGTATTTTAATATTAATATTAATTATCCATTATTAAGAATAACGATAATTAACTCTCGGGGAGAATATCAATATTACGGAGGTTTTAACCCGATCAAATAACGTATTTAACTGGTAAATAGATTATTTAATGTGTGGGTGTTTTTCAAATAATCAGCGTTATTGCCAAGGGCAATTTGGTCATTTTTGGGAATTACGGGACACGTGGCGGCTCCATAATTTTCTGATGATTTTGGGTTCCACAAATGCCCCCACATCGATTCGGTATTCAGGGAATCCGGAGGGATGTATATTGTTTGGAATCTTATATTACCGGGTTTCCGGTTACTGTTGGGTACAAGAAACGAGTCAGTATTTATTTGACGATTATGCCCCTGATTATAAGGGTTAAAAGTCCATTATTATTTTTAGAATGACTAATCTGGGTTTAGTGGTGTGAATCGGGCATAATGTGCAAAAAATGACCATTTTGCCCCCAAGCATGGGCAAAATGTTGACTTTTGAGCCCGGGGGTCCAAAGGACGTGGGCTAGAGACCGTTACGTAGGTCGAATTGATACGAATCCATAGACAGGCAGCATGCCAAAATCGGAGATCGGATGCGAAGGTTATGGGTCTACGAAGGCGAGGGGCATTTTCGTAATTTTGGAAGCGAAGGGCAAAACGGTCTTTTTGAGACGAGCGAACGGTGGACGCTGACTCATGCTACCTGCCAATGATATTTGCTGCTTTGTCCAGACAACATGGAGGAAATCATGGATTTAGGGACCCTAAAACCCTTAATTAGGGAAAACTCAATCATTTTGTCCAAACCTTGATTTTGTTAAATAGCAGGGCAATTCGGTTGTGGGAATGAGAGATTAGAGAGTCTGAATTGGAGAAAACAAACACGAGGGACAGAGGGGCTACCGATTTTGCAAAATTCGAAAATTTTGAAAATTGAGGTGAAAATTCGAATTCAGAGTTGTGAGTCCTGAGGATCAAAATTGAGACTGGATTAAGTCTTTTGGGACTATTTCGAACCGATCCAAATCAAAAACAGAGAGGATTGAGGCCGTATCGAGCAAGAACAAAAGCTTCAAAATCCTCGAAAAATCGAGCTTGAGTTCTACTAGCTGGAGGTAAGGAATTATCAAATTGATCTTGTAAAATCATTCCTTATACTCTCATGATACTAACCGTATGAATTAATTTGAAAATCAGGGACGAAATCGATAAACCCGAATAGGAGACCCGTCAAAATTTGATCGTGAGTCGTGAAGTTTTAAACGTTCATTGAGGTAATTGATCTTATAGAACTTGATTTTAGTTGGACTAGAGGGCATCAGTTGAAAGAACGGAAGAAATCAAGGTCGAATTGATGGAGATTTGTCCGGGTCTGATCGCGAGCTCTCGACCCGTTTATCAGAGAAACGGGTAGAGAAGACGCACTGTAGCAGTTACTGTGCTACGCGCATGGCTTTCACACGCAGCCGCTTGCGGTGGCGCGTGAGAGCGTGTGGATGTGTTTCTGGGGAAGTGTTCAACGTGTGTTTTACTATACTTAATGTAATGAACATTCTTAGTGTTGGGTACGAGTTAATCGGACACTGTTTTGATACTCCTTCGGGGGTCCGAAGTTTTAGTTTATGTTTTAAATTAATATTTTAATTCTCGAAAAATTGTAGAAATTGGTATGATATTCTTAGAGTCATTGGTGACCCTTTACGATGTTTTTTGGGCAGGGTTCGAGATTCCTGAAAAGTGTCAGAAATTACAAAATCGCGTGCAGTTTGGAAAACGAGCAATTTGGACGGTGTGTGTGAGCATTGGTAGGCTGGTCCACGTTCAATGTGACCCATGCTAGTACCGCAAATATGCTTGCTACGCGTCAAGAGTCCGTCGAAGGTGCTTAGAAATTTTGTTGGCGCGGGTGTACTACCGATGTCACGTGGTGGACAGAGTTTGGCTGAACAGTCGACGGGGACTTGGTGGTGACTGAGTGCACTTGCGGACGTGACTAGTGAGCATCGGTAGGCAGGATCACACTTACTGTGACTCTTGCTAGTACCACATACATGCTCGCCATGCGTCAAGATGCTGAGAGACCCAGCAAATTTTTCCTGTGGGAGCGTGGCGGTTTTCGTGGCCTAAGTCAATTCCGAGGGAAAGATATGGATTTTGAGAAGCCTGAAGACCTCATGGAATGGAAGGCTTGCAATCAAATTTCCTTTCCAAACGACGTCCTTGTGGAGCTTAGCGATAGATGTTCTTCCAGAGTTCCGGGACATGAGCCGGCTACTTTCTCTATGAATGGCGGGAGGTTTTCAGACATCCCGATCAAGGGGTGGTTGAGCGTTCCACTGTGCTTGAAAGAAATTGTTGTTCAGAAAGAAAACGATAATCCAGGACCTCCAGGACCTATTGGCTCTTGGGAGAAGAATGCATGCCGAGCAACTTTTTTCCTAACCAAAAAGCATACCGAGCAACTTCTTTCCTAACCTTTCCGTTCTGGCCCTGCGAATGTGCTATCTTGAAGGGCTGCAGAAATGGAAGATTATGTTGTTGATGTGATATTACGATATCTTAAGAAAACTTAAGGTCTTAATTTCACATCGGAAGCCAAGGTGGGCGAGTTGGAGATGAGCCGTGCGGAGAGGATGCTGATAAAAAATGAGCGAGATACCGCTCGAGATGAGCTCTCCCTGCTGTGCAGAAATTTGCAGGACTCAGAAGGCTTTGATGCTTCGATGACGAAGGCTTGAATGCTTCGCAAGGCGAAGGTTTGGATGCTTCGATGACGAAGGCTTGGATGTTTCGCAGGGCGAAGGCTTGGATGCTTCGATGACGAAGGCTGGAATGCTTCGATGACGAAGGCTGGAATGCTTCGATGACGAAGGCTTGGATGCTTCGCAGGGCGAAGGCTTGGATGCTTCGATGACGAAGGCTTGGATGCTTCGCATGGCGAAGGCTTGGATGCTTCGCATGGCGAAGGCTTAGATGCTTCGCAAGGCGAAAACTCGGATGCTTCGATGACGAAGGCTTTTTACACTAGAGAGAATAAGATTTGAAAATTGTACATGGCGAACAAATCAATTTGTCGATCTTATTTCATTGATACTTGAATTTAGAAGACAACTTGAAAAGCAAAATTGAAAAGCTCCATAGAATTTTATGTCTCTCTAATGTTGACAGTCTAGTTGATGCGGATCACCTTTGAAGCTGGTTCGTTTGGTCCTTTGTTCTCCATGTGATTTACAGTTTTGATGTAGTTTGTACAATGCCCCTCTCTCAGGAGATTTCGGAGATATCTTTCGAAAGATATACATGTGTTGATATTGTGCCCATAACATTCATGATAGGCGCACCATTTGGTTTTATCAGCATTCTCTTGATTGCCTTTGACTGGCTCTGGCTTCTTAAACCATGGCTTGTTCTTAATTTCATTGTGGATCTGATGAGCTGGTAAAGATAGCTGCAAGTTAGGCTTCCCCATAGCTGGCGTTTGGGAGTGTTGCCCTGCCTTTCGCTTGTTGAGCTTTCCAGTTGCAGACTTTCCATGGGGTTCATCCTCATTGGAGGCCTTTTCGCTAGTCCCAGCATGGCCATGAGTATGAGCGGCGCACTTCTCGTCCTCCCAACTTGCATGTCGCTCTGCTAGCGAAAGTATTTTGGAAAGACTTCGCGCATTGCTCATGACGATGTCCCCGTAAAGCTGGCTATCTCGAGGGAGTCCTTGCTTGAATGTCATTGCCGCAACAAAGTCATTACAGCCGATAATGCGAGATTTCTCCTCACAAAATCTCCGTATATATTGTCGCAGAGTGTCTTTTGCTCTCTTTCGGACAGAGAAAAGATGGTCGTCTTTCACCTCGATTGTCCGAAGTTGTGCGTATTCCTTCACAAATGTCAAAGCCAACTCTTCGAAGGACTCAATCGACCTCGGGAGGAGATGATTGAACCAAGTCATGGCTTGGCCTTGAAGGGAAGCTTGAAAAACTTTGCACATGAGCGCATCGTTAGACCTGTGGGGGATCATGACTCCTCGATAATGATCTATGTGTTTTACCGGGTCGGAGGCTCCTTTGAATGAAGTGAAGTTTGGCGTTGCGAACCTCTGGGGGAATAGCTCCTCCTCAATATCCCTTATAAAGGGCGTAGAGAGCCGTATCTGGCGACGTAGATCGTCCTCTAGATCGCCACCTTGTTGAGCATGAAGGTGCATGTCCAGCATTTTTTGAACATCATTAGCCTGCAACGCTCCTTGCTGAGGCGATGAGTCCCTTTTTGCTAATCGTTGAGAACCTCTTTGAGCTTCTCCCCCTGTTCTCTGGGATCGTGCAGGGGAGTAGGCTTCATTTTCCCCTTTACTGCCGTGGGCAGATCGTTTTGGGTTTTTGTATAGAGCTCGAAGTTGCCCCCTGCTCCTATGTGAGTGTTGTGAGTGCTCTGCCCGTGAAGTTGCCCCAGTCCTACCTCCTAGCTGTTCACGTACTAGCGGCTTTAGGCATTGTGGGCTTTTCGCTCGATGAGCGTGACTTTCTTCTCCAGAGTCGCCTAGCGAAGTATCTCGTGACATTGTTTGGCAGCGAACCTGCTCTTTCCTAGGACGTCTTTGGGCATTCTCTTGTCTTCCACGTGACGTGGATCGTCTGTCCTGCTCCTGGATTGGTCTCTCTGCTAGGAGTTGCTGCAAGAGCTTTGACTGAAGTTGAACTTGTTTGCTTAACCCTTCAACTTGCTGCGCCAAGTTGTCCTGGGGAGGTTGGTGATGACTTCTCCCTGAGATGTCATGACACCCGTCCAGAAAGTCCCTTAGGACCATGTTTGTTGTGAGTTGATCATGTCGTGATGCATTTCCTATCAACCTCTCGTTTGCTTGTTGTAAAGTCGAAGTTCCATCCCCTAGCGTGGGTACTTGCTTAGCTGGAGAGGGGAATGCTCCAAAACTGAAGGTTGGCCTCCCTTCGAGTGTCTCAATGGGCGCTTCTATGGACACACGCCTGAGTTGAGCTGGGCGCTTCTCCGGAGTTTCTATGTGAGCGTCATTCATCGTCTGAGCTGTTGAGGCAGAAACACCTTCTCCGGCTGACTGAACGGATCGACGAACCTTAGCCATGCTGATTTAAACAATGTCGATGAACGACGAACGAAGGGAGATGAACGATGAACAAACGTTCAAAATCTTCGAACAATGTCGATGAACGACGAACGAAGAAAGATGAACGATGAACGAATTATTGATGAGTGATGAACAACGTTCAAAATCTTCGAACAATGTCGATGAACGATGAACGAAGAAAGATGAACGATGAACAAATTCTTGATGAGTGATGAACAACGTTCAAAATCTTCGAACAATGTCGATGAACGACGAACGAAGAAAGATGAACGATGAACAAATGAGAGAGCTTCTTTTGAGTATAACTCAATAGCTCTCAATGAAAGCACCAATTGTTGGATCAAAGATTGAACCCGTCGCGAAAAGTCCTCACAATTCCTGCAAACAGCAAACAATTAGCTATCGTTGCCTCGATCGATTTACCCGGGGGGTTGTTCGACCAAGAACACTCCGATGCCTAAGTTAGCTTCGAGAGAGGAAAGGGATATACTTCGAAACGAAGAATCAACGTACCTTGGAAATGAAATGTGCCTTCCTATTTATAGGAAAATCTTGGGAGCCTTGGAGCGTTCTGATTGGTCGGTTGAATATTTAATTAGTAAATAATATATTATTATTAAATATATTATTTAATAATTGTAATGATGGCTCATTATGATAGTAATGATATTTATTGTATTTTAATATTAATATTAATTATCCATTATTAAGAATAACGATAACTCTCGGGGAGAATATCAATATTACGGAGGTTTTAACCCGATCAAATAACGTATTTAACTGGTAAATAGATTATTTAATGTGTGAGTGTTTTTCAAATGATCAGCGTTATTGCCAAGGGCAATTTGGTCATTTTTGGGAATTACGGGACACGTGGCGGCTCCATAATTTTCGGATGATTTTGGGTTCCACAATATATATATATCAAGTTTTCAACTTAACGAATCGGGCGTTAGAACTTTATAAGAATCTTAATTGTTTAAAATGTTAATTATTTTATACATAGGACATAAATAACTAAAAGATTTTCCATTTGCCAACAACATTGAAGTAGAGTTTGATATTTAGTATTTGACATTTTCTGTGGTTTAATGATATATTTACTTATTGACTATATGGTTATATTTCTTATCGAATAAGCAAATTTAAGTACGAGTTTAGATGAGAAAAATGTATGCATGTCAAGTAAACAAGTCAACAACCCTTGCTAGTTAATTTGATTTCTTATTTAGGAGTGAGATCCATTTCTATTTTAATTTAATCCAAATATATGAAGAATTCAAATGTATAAGTGGAAGGGGAAAAGTATGAATATCAAATTAACAACCACACCAGTTGATTTGATTGAAGCCTACCACCATGGAAGAAGGCAGATAAAAAAAAATATACAAATATGATATTTTTTTTTTGAAATATTTAAATTTAAATTGATTATTGATTAAATTAGTTAATATATCTTTTAATGGTAGAAAGTTCAAAGAAAATCAAATACTAAATAATATTGATTTAACAAAATGAGAACTCGTCGAGAATAGTTATATGATAAATTAGTAATTTAATATATTTTGTTTGGATCTTTATTTAATTTGATATTATTTTGTTAAGTTGAACCATTTGAATATTTTTGCATACAATAATTATGTGTTATAGATTTTGTGACAAGCTCGCCACCCCCACAAATTGATTTTTTTTTATACACAAATATTTGGGAAGATGATTATATATAAACATTAGGTATTGATTTTCCTAACGAAAATCAAACTTGAGACGAATTACATTATATAAATATTAGCTATCGACCTCACTTAACGGGAGTTAAACTTGAAATCTCTCATCTAAAAGATAAAAACTTATCAGAAAGACGAGATTTAGATCGATTTTAAAAAACAAACGATTCCGAGTAACTTTTGCAACATTTGCTAATATGTGCACCTAAATTTGGTTCATTGAGCATTAGTGGCATTAGTCCAGAACACTGTGCACCTCAACAATAACTAAGGGTGACAATTTTTGACACGACTCGAAACCCGCACAAAATTTATTCGGGTCCACCCGCACGATTAAAATTTCGAGTCAACCTATTATGACATGTTAACCCGTATAATGACATGTTAACCCGTTTAATAAATAGATAGATTTCGGGTTAACATGTTAACCCGTATATTGGTTTATATATTGACCCATTTAATAAACGTGTCATTATTAACCCATATATTTGTTCATTTACCTATCTAAATATCTATTAAATCTTATAATTTAAATAGGTTAAACATGTTAAACGGGTCAAACGGGTCATAGGTTGATTGGGTTTTGAGTATGACATGTTTATTAAATAGGTTAAACGGGTTACACAGGTCATTAACAGGTCGGGTTCAGGTTGAACATTTTTGACACGATTATTAAACGGGTCGGATTCGAGTTGAGCATAAATATGTAAAACAGAATTCATAATACGACACGAACTCAATACGACACAACCCATTACAACCCCTAGCAATAACGTGTCATTCATTGCGTTTGTTGCCCCCACAAAAGCTTAAACCTCCAAAAACGATTTATTTTGAAATTTTTTTAAAATTAATAATAAGCCAAAATAAAAAATCTCCAAAATCTCCGAAACGTTTTTTCAGACACCAAGCCCTTTCGCTGTGTCAATCTAAGGTCAGTTCTCTTTCCAATTTATTTTCTTCTGTGAGTTAGGGTTTTGAAATGTGGAGGGAGAATGGAAGTCTCTGAATCTATCACTGTCCACCCAAATCCCGATATCACTAACAACCACAGTCATTTCCACCTGGGGTTTCTGCCTTCTTCTCCCGATCCCGATCCCGATCCTGCACCCGCTGATCTCGAACATGCGCCCATTGATGAGCTGCAGAAGCTGGATTTGAAAGAGGAGGATGAGGTTGGTGACTTTAAGAAGCTGGATTTGAAGGAGGATGAGGTTGGTAAATTTCAGAAGCTAGATTTGAAAGAGAAGGAGGATGAGGAAGAAAACAAGGAAGGCGATGTAGAGAAGGCTGAGAAGAAGAGTTCTAATCGGAGAGAAATTGAAATTGAAACCGGAAATGAAAACGAAGATGAGATGCAGAGTGAGCAGAGTGAGCAGAGCAATGGGAAAGGCGGAGGAGGAGGAGAAGAAGACAGGAGTGAGGATAGCGGCGAGGAAGAGAGAATGGCTGATGGAAGTAGCAGAGGATATCAGTACCCTGTGAGGCCTGAAGCTGAAGACTGCGCCTATTATCTAAAGACTGGTTCTTGTAAGTTTGGATCCAATTGCAAGTTTAATCACCCTGTTAGAAGGAAAACCAACCAGGTATAGCTTTTGATTTGCATTTAGCACATGCATATTTGTTTTTGTCGTTGAAAGATTGGAACTTGTTATTTATGTTTGCCCGGCCTCAGTTATGATCATCTGAATTTATTGTTTATTGAAAATGGAGTTATTTACAACACATTTTTTAATGGAGTTATTGTGTAAAAAAATGGTGATTTTTAATTGGCATAGGTTGAGATATTAATGTTTTTGCTATTGTAGGATTGGAAAATTTCTTCTATTGGTTCTAACTTCTGTTTGGTCTTGTATGACTTTTATCATATTGAAGCTGTCTAAGGACAGGGTCAAGGAAAGGGAAGAGTCGGCAGAGAAGGCATCTCAGACAGAATGCAAGGTTATCATTGCTTTGATTCTTAAATCATTATATTATGTTTTAGTTCATGCATTTACTATCTATTATCTTAATTTCTGTTGCTATGATGATGGGGTTTCTGGGTCTGGTTATCTGAAAGTTAGGTTGGCATGGAAACCGAATAAATGAGCTAATACAATCTTGAGGCCTTGATTTTTTTTTTTTTTGGTTCATAATCTATGACAAGGAAATTCATCTGTTTTGGTCGACATATTCTAAGTTGGTAGCCGGTTAGCTAATTTATGTCGGATGAGTTTTCATGCAAATTTGCATGCTTTTTCATGACAAGCATGTATTCCTTTTTATATAGTAATTACGATTGTGATTTGCAATGGTAATGTAAATTCTTTTCCTTTGTGTCTTATATCCAAATATCTGCAATGTGAATGGTAGACTAATAACAGTTTCATGGTGTTATAACACTTGAGCTCATTGCAGTATTACTTGAGGTCAGGGGGGTGCAAGTATGGGAAGGCTTGTAGATACAGCCACAGCAAAGGGAAACCTTCTGTTGCTCCAGTTCTAGAGCTTAATTTTCTTGGCCTGCCAATTCGACCGGTATAAATTGTAAATTTAACCTGCCAAGTTTTGAGAAATGGATATCTATTCACGATTTTGAAGATTGTCTTTGTTTATTTTCTTGGTCTATTGAAGCTATTATCATGCCTCAGTTGGTTCCTTTGAATATTTATTTTAACTTATTACAGGGGGAAAGAGAGTGTCCTTACTATATGAGAAATGGCTCCTGCAAGTATGCATCAAACTGCAGGTTTAACCACCCTGATCCTACAGCTACAGGAGGATCTGATTCCCCGTCTGGATATGGTAATCGCAGCTCTGCATTGTTATTAGGCACTTCACAATCAACACTAGCATCATGGTCTGCACAAAGATCATTGAAAGAGAGTCCAGGTTATGCGCCCATGATGATTCCACCAGCTCAAGGAATTTCTTCCAAAAGTACAGAATGGAATGATTATCAGGTACTTTTATTTGTCTCTCCCATATTATAGTCTTGGCCCTTGGGTTTTAGTAACTGCCATTGCTTTGATATATTAATTTACTATTTTTATGGGATAACAAATCAACAAGTTAGGATTTGTTTTAAAAAAATAAAATTAATTTTGGACTCAAAACAATCTGTGTATGATGCAATGAATTTTGTCCTATTAAGGACTTAAAAGTTGCAAAAACATTGAACAAATTTCTGTCTCCGAAAATTGTAGAAATTGTTAATTCAAATCCCTATTAATTTGTGAGATTCCTATTGTTAATTGGCATCCTCATTTTTTGCTTTTTGCATGTTCAGGCTCCATCATATTTACAGGAGAGAAACATGCCTGCACGTCCACCATATGGTATGAACATCTCTGTGAATGAAACCAACATCTATAAACAATATCCTCATCAGAATCAAGTTGAAGAATTTCCAGAGAGACCAGGCCAACCCGAGTGCAGCTATTTCTTGAGAACGGGGGATTGTAAGTTTAAATCTAGTTGCAAATATCACCATCCAAAAACTCAGACTGCGGTTCCCCCCCAATGTGCGCTTAGTGACAAGGGGCTCCCTTTGAGACCAGTAAGTTCACTCTCCTTTGGACAGTGTTTTTATTTTCTTATTTTCAATTAAATCATAATTTTAGTATGATATTGGAAAAGATTTTCATTGTGATACATGGCGCAGCAACAGATGAAATGCTATTGAGAACCTCGGTTTGATTACATTTGCAATGCCATTGATCACAGAAAATTTGATCCTAAATTTGTTCCAAAATCCAGGATCAGAATATTTGCTCTCATTACAGTCGCTATGGCATTTGCAAATATGGGCCAGCTTGTAAATATGACCATCCGTTGCATATATCATTTTCAACTGCATCTGGTCCTGATCATCCACTTCCTTTCAGTGACTCGATGACTTCAAATGGTGTCGGTCCAGCTGGGAACAGAAGTGGAACTGATGCTACAATTCAGCTTCAGCCCGTGCAATAATTGTAAAGCTCCCCACTAAGTGCCGGCTTGAGCACAGGATTCAGATCCACCACCATCGGCTTCTCTTTTGTTAATTAAATCTTACAAAATGTATGGCCTTGCCTTGCCAAACTGCCACGATCTTTTTAGATTTGAGAACTTGATACAAACGAGACGTGTAAAGTCGTTCTTTCTTGTTGCTGGTCACATCCCTTTTTTTTATTTTTTATTTCTCAGTTACTATCTGTGATAAGAACTTCATGAGAAACTGCATTTCCAAAAGTGGACTGATAAACTTCGGTTCCAAGAAATCGTATCTTCTACAAAAATACTTAAGGGTCTGCATGTGATCGTTTTCTTTTTAATATCAAAATATGTCGTAAGTTTGAATTTCCGTAATTAAGAAAATAGGATTAAACCGTAGGGTGAACGTTGGAAATTGCCAAGTAGGGTTGTCACTGTGGGGGCAGAGTTCCTCTTTAAGTCTACTAAAAAGCAGCTTCGGAATTGACAGGCAGCTCAAAGCGCAAAAAAATCCCTGCGTCTATGTAAAGATGCCTTTGACTTTACCAATCAAAACTCTCAAAGACCCAAATTTTCTGCAATCCGATATTAGGGAAAGCAGGTGGAATTATTCTCCAATTTTTTCGAGCTTGAGTCGCGATTGAACTCCAACTCAATTTTTCATTTTGATCGGAGGAAGTCATTTCTTTGGTGGTTTAAAACAAGCACCGCAGCAACCGCGACCACCAGCGGCATCAGAAGCGCAAACAGTACTGATGTTACCAGCCGCGCCATATTTGATACCAGTTTCAGTGTCAGTGCTTTACTTACTTTATAAGTATCTTAGATCTGGAGGAAAACCAGAGCTCTCTGAAGTCCTCTCGGTTTCTCTTAGCTCCGGTGCAAGCCACGGCGTTCCAATCCACCGGAATAATGATCCCCAACCAGGGCTTCCGCTTCCTCTTCCCGATACCCTTTCTGAAGCGTCTGATTCCGTTTCTGTCATCCTTGACGCGATTCGGAAACTCGATCCTGCCGCTCTTGATAAAATTCGAAAACTCGACCTCGATTTCCTTGATGAAATTCGGAAGCTCGACCCCTCCGTCCTCAATGAAAATCCGGTATTCGACCCTGCCGTTCTCGATCAGTTTCGGAAATTGTGTTTGGAAGAAAACAAGGAAGGTGGAAAAGAGGCGGATAGGAGTTGTAATGGCCGAGAAACCGAAACTGAAGATGAAAGAGAAAATGTAAATGAGAAGCAGATTGAAGAAAACGATGGAGGAGGAGAAAATAACAGTGAGAGTGGCGGCGGAGTGGAGAAAAATATTATTGATGAGGGACGTAGCAGGAAGTGCGAGTACCCAGTGAGGCCTGCAACTGGAGACTGCTCGTATTATCTAAAGACTGGGACTTGTAAATTCGGATCAAATTGCAAGTTTAATCACCCTCGTAGAAGGAAAAAAAATCAGGTACATTTCTCCTTTTTCGAGTTTGGGCTTCAGCATTTATGCAATTGTATTGCATAGGTATGTTTATGGTTCAAATATTGAGAATTTTCGGTGTCTTTTGGGACTTCATTATCAATATTTCAGGCTGAGAATGGCTGCATCAAAGCATGTCTGATGTGTTATAATATAAAGAATGTATATGTTGGTTAGTACATTGGTCCTGATGATGAATTTTGGTCATCGGAGTTGTCTCAAAATGATAGACATAAACTTTCATATCTGTAAAATAAGCCAGCAGGCCTTTTTGGTTTATGTTGTGTGGTGAAAATTTTTGTTACAGACAAACAGGGACTTTGGGCCTGCATTAGTGTCAGAGACATTTATGTTTCTGGTCATGTCTGATTGAAGGAATTTTTTCTGTTGTTGGTGGGTCAGTTTGCTTTTGTTGGTATTTTGTTTATCATATTAATTGAAGGTGTCCAAAGACAAGAAGAAGGAGAGCGATGAGTCAGCAGAGAAGTCAGGCCAGAGAGATCGCGTGGTTATCATTATTTGGTTCTCCAGAAAGTCTCAATGTCAAGTTCTTGTTTTTCCTTTAATTGTTTGATATTCGTGTCACGCATCACTAAATTTTGTTTTACTTTATGTATTTGGTATCCAAGTATCGTAGTTTTTTGAGTTTTCATGGTCAGGTTTCTGAGTTTGGTTATCTGAAAGTTGGTAGCATGCATAACCGAATGAATAAGCTTATAGCCTAATACCTTTATCTTATGGTTAACTACAGAATCATGAGTTCTTCAACATATTTTTTCATATTGTCTGGGAGGGTGAGTCATCTGTTTTCATCAACTTATTGTAACTAGTTATTTATTTTTAGATTTCATTGACAATACTTTCCCTTTTTCACCGTATACTCAAGTCTGTGCAATGCGCATGGTGGAATAACAGTTTCGTCATGTTACAACACCACTTGATCTTGTTACAGAACTTCACATCAGGAGGATCTAACAAGGGAAACGCTCGGACTTTCAACAACAACAGAGGGGGATGTTCTGTAGCTTCAACTCAAAAACTTAACTTTCTGGGCCTGCCAATTCGTCCGGTATAAATTCTAGGTTTAATCTACAAAATTTTGAGGAATGAATTTATAGTCATGATGTTTAAGATACAAGATTGTCTTCGCATATTTTGTTGGTCTGTTGTAGCCATTGTCATGTTTCATTCTGTTCCCCAAGTATTTATTTGAACGTATTACAGGGCAAGAAAGAGTGTCCTTGCTATATGCGAAATGCCTCGTGCTTCCATGGAACAAGTTGCCGGTTCACGCACCCTGATCCTACAGGAGAACCTGAACTCCCATCCGGAGGTAATGATGGACCTCTATCCTCAGAAGGTGTATCATCACAAATGGCAGCATCTTGGCCTTCACCAAGTTCATTGAACGATACTCCACCATCTCAAGGGATTTATTCCCAAAATACAGAATGGAATAGTTATCAGGTACTTTAATCATCATTCCCATTCCCATATGAATAATATTTAATGATTATTTAGACTTCTTGTATGTGTTTTCTGCCCAAAACGCTAAATCACAGGTGTTCTGAATACTTGGAATGAATTTCTGTCCCCGTCAGTTCTTGATATGTCTACACTTGAAACATGTTAATTTGCATCCCTATTGCTAATTGGAACCCTATTTCTGTGTGTGTGTGTGTGTTTTTTTTTTCATGTTTAGGCTCCGGCATATTTACCAGAAAGAAACATGCCTACACGCCCACCATTTCTTTTCAACTCTCTGACTGAAACCAACAGATATAACCAACATCCACAGCAGCGACAAGTTGAAGAATTCCCAGAAAGACCTGGCCAACTTGTGTGCAGCCATTTCTTGAGAACCGGGGATTGTAAGTATAAATTTCATTGCAAATTTCACCATCCAAAAACTCAGACTGCAGTTCCCCCTGCATGCACACTTAGTGACAAGGGGCTCCCTTTGAGACCCGTAAGTTCGCTATCCTTGGACCATGCTTTCTTCTTTTCAATAAAATCCTAATTTTAGAATGTTCCATGCCATTAATCACACAAAATTTGATCCTAATTTGTTTCAAATTCAGGGGCAGAACATTTGCACACAATACACCCACTATGGCTTATGCAATTCTGGGGCTGCTTGCCTCTTCGACCATCCATCATTATCAACTTCCTTTCTGTAACTCCGTGACCACACATGAAGCGGGAGCACTGGATAAGCTTCTAGGAGCAGAAATGGAACTGAAGAGACAACCCAACCGCAGAGCGGGTAATTATTTTTGCATGAAATGGCCGCTAGAGCAACCTACCTACCAAGTACTCGTAATCTTCTTTTCTTATTTAATCTTAAAAGTATATCAAACTTTTGCTCTTAGCTGCCACAAGAAACATGGCATGTATATTATTTCTGGCCACTACTGTTGCTGATAACTCTTTTCTTTTTGTTGCTGGACACTTTTTTTATTTTTATTTTCCCTAATGCTTAGTTACCATATGTGATAAAACATATCGTTTACAAAAATATTCAGGGTTTGCATGTAGGTGTGGGCGTGAATCTATTAAAATTCTTAATTGTTTCACTTTAAATCGTTATTTATTCAATATTTGAGTTTGACTGAATAGAGAATCCAAACGGCTTAGTAACAGTTTGGATTTGAATTTTCACAGTTATATTCAAATCGGATTGTTAAAGAATTTACTAATTTAAATGTTATTAATTCAGGAGAAAATTAATAAAAATAAAAGAATATCAAATATGTAAAATAAACAAAAAAGTAACAGCAATAATGACAAAAAAAGCATCTGTGATTTCTATCCTATTAGCATTAGCATCAAGTTATTTGAAGAATAAAAAGTTTGTGATTTATATTATGCATCACATTAACATTAGTCTTTATTTCTAATTTTATTTATTTATTTTTAAAATTATCATTACTAAATTTAAATCATAATCTGTCATCTTGGAATTCAAATCATAATTTAGAATCCATCGAGAAAGAAGCAAGTTTGAACTAGAAAAGTCATTTGGGATTCAAATAACCCTTGATACCTCACATTCCAATAAATAGAAAAGATCTTCAGTTGGGTACACATTGATTATAACTTCAACTCCATTATTAGACATTTTATGGACCAAGAGGTTTTGAAGAGAAATCTAGACACTGCATAAACGGAAAAAAAGAAAATCAGTTTACATAGTTAGTTTTATGTAGAGGACTCTTTAATGCAAAAATTATAACCCTAATGGGATAGAGGTTGTGAACAGGTTGATCTAAGAGAGCAGTTAGTTGGCAATCTCATGCTACACAAACATGCTTTGTGATGTAAGATTGCCAACTTATTTAATAAATAGGGGCAGAAGCTTAGTTGATTCTACTAGTGGAAATATGGAATTGTACGTGGAGCTTAACCCAACATAGGAGGTCCTAACCTACCTCGCTTATCATATTCTGAAGTATGTTTGCTATGTACAAAGGAGTAGTATATAAGTGAGGAATGGAGGTCGTGAGTTATACATGTCGGATTCTTATTGCTGTGTGATATATATTTTTTAGTTGGTCTAAACTCGATGCAAAAGATGGAGTTTGTGAGTTATGCAAGTTGAATTCTTGTTGTGTGTGTTATACAAGTTTTGGTTCGATAATTATATATGTGACTTATTAGATTAAATGCACTCGAATTTACAAATTAGTCACACTTGTCACTATGAATTGATTATTCATCGATTTAACACTATGAAATGATCGAGTTGAGGCATTCAGCTTTATTTTCGTTACCGTCATTCCATTTGATATGAAAGTGTCTAGATGGCGCTTACGTGAATTAAAATATAATTAATTAACAAAAAGTAATTGTGAAACTTATATAGCTTTCTTCTTCCTTCAACCCGTCACATCTTATTCATAATTAAAAACCCTAGATTTTTTCCCAATTTCAAATTTCAGATTTTTCCTCATCTCTCGGCCTTTACTCCCTGCTCTACACAATTTGAATTTTTGTTTTGTTTAATTTTGTCCATATTAATTAATTTAATTCACACATGGCACTTGAGACTTTGTTTCTCAAGGTGAAGACCGCTCTATCCCACAGCTTCGATGCCATAAGAACATCAAGCCACCCACACGGAATCAGAGCCGTACGAGTCAATCTCCCTCGAATGTGTCCGCAAAATCGGCTCCGACGCTCCGACCATTGGACTAACTTCTTTGAAATATAAACTTGACCTATAACTTCATAGACCTGGGGGTTGTCAATTTGAGTCATTTGACCATGAAATGAAACCCCACCCTCTTTTTTATACCATTTAATTTCGTCGCGGAACAGTAGGGATGTGGTTAAAAATCTTCTAATTCCATGGTTTTTGTTACTTTGAAGAGTGCAATCTTTAGAGAGTTGCAAATCTTATGCTGAGGACAATGTTGTGTACCTCCTTTCTAATCTGTTGCAGCTTGATGATATTTTTGTGAAGGAAAGAATTGTGGATTAGTAGAAATTGCAGAAAAATGGTTGCAGCATGATTGTTTGAAATTGAGATTATGAAAGTATTATTTTGAAAGAAAAAGTTGTGGATTAGTAGGAATTGCAGACCAAAGAGAATTATATATCAAAAGCGATGAAAAAGATGTAGAAGATGAAATCTGGAAATTTGAAAAGGAAAGATGAACAGCTGGTGGGTTTCAATATTCAATGTTTTTTTAGATATTTTAGATATTTTCTATTTTGGCCTCACTAAATTGTAATTAATTTGGCCTCAATCTCATTTCTCCTTTAAATGTGATAGGCTTTTAATTGAGTATTATTTTATACTATTTTACATCCTTTATGTTTATCTTTTAATGTTAAAATGTCAAACAACTGGAGAAAATAATTTATTTTGTGGAAAATTTGCAGAATTAAATAGATCTTAAAATTATTAGCGTTTTGGCGAAAAAATCGTCTCAATCAAAGTTCTATTGGAGAAGATATGATCAAAATAGGGGTGGGCACCAAAAATTGTAGGCAAATTCGGTATGGGGCTATCGAATTCAGCATGCTAGGCCATTTAGTGCAGCCCAAAATCGCAGCCAAGCCCAAGAAACCCCAGCCCAGTTCGCGATGCAAGCCTTAGTCCAAAATCCAGACTCGCAACCCAAAATCCAGCCCAAGACAAGCCCTCAGCCTTACTGCAACCTTCTGGCAAGCGTGATTCGAAAATTATGCAATCCCAGCACACGTACACCGAAAAGGATGCCCCTGTCAACGCTTGACGCCACTGCAACCCACGTCCATGTCAGCATCCGTGTGTCAAACCCTACCCTGCTCGACCTACCAGCCCACGCCATGTACACCTGCTCTGTCAGGGCGTCACTGACAACGCCCAAACTACGCATTAAATTAAACACGTAATTTGAGTGTTATACAATTTAAACCCTTTTTGTGTAGATGTAGTATTGATAAATAGGGATCGTTCTTAACCGGGGAAATTAGGGAACATTAATAATGTGTTAGCGGGAGATGAATAAAAAAATAATGAATTAAAGAATTAAATAATCAAAAAATTAAATGAATAAGAGAATAAAGAATAAAAGAATAAAAGAATAAAAGGAATCCAAGAATAAAAGAATTAAAAGAATAAAAGAATAAAAGAATAAAGAATAAAGAATTGAAAAAGGGGGGTTTTGAAAAGAGTTGTAAATATAAAATAAAGAAAATAAGTAAAAATAATTAAATACTTAATTCTACTTTTACTTTAACCTTTGTACTAGTGAACTTTCTTCAAACACATATTTTTACCAACACTCTAACATCATGCTCATATTGAACCAATCACGAAATCATACTTTAATCATCTCAAATACTTGCATACATTTTTCATATTATAAATGCACCGAACAGCGGATTATTACTTACAATATGATCCACCTTAAGTTAGTGATTTAATGCGCCGAACAGCGATCAAACATTAAATCTCTTCAACTCTATTCTAAATGCCCCGAACAGCGGATCAACATTTAGTTTCGAATTGAAGTTTAAGTACTAAAATATATGAAGTAAAAGAAACTCAAAAAGTAAAACACATGGAGATTGCATTCTTACTTACAAATGTTAGAAAGAAAATACCAACACATATATTGCATTATAAGTAAAATCAATAACAATAACAAGAATTAAGTAGAAAAGTATGGATTTTCACAAGAATCACCGAACTGCGGCAGGAAACTTGTGAAGATGGAAGAAGAAATATGAGGAATTCGGTCTTAAAACTCTTGAATTGCCTTAGAATTACTTGGCCTAGGTATTTCTTAAGGAAAACATAAAATGTGTTTAAGAGATCTCAAAGAAATATCACAAAGAACAAAGTAAAGAAGAAATGAAATTAAGAAAAATAAAAGTAACATAAATTAAGAATAAGAATTAAAAGGAAACTAATTAATGAGAAAATCTACAAGAAGTTAAAATGGTCCCCAAAAATGTCTCTCAAAAGAGAGAAACAAAAGAACTAAACTAAGAACTAAAAACTAAGAAAAATGGAAGAGATGGAAGAATGAAACTAATGGGGGCCTCTTAATTACAAGAATTGAACCCTTATTTATAGGGGGGAAAAGCTAATTACACTCTAAAAAAATAAATAAAAACAAATAAAAGTTACAATAAAAATATTAAAAAGTGAAATGATGAGTTTGGGTGATGTTTGTGGGGAAAAAATGTAAAAAAAACAAAAGAAATGCTGCTGGAGAGAAGCTGTCAGAAACAACTGAAAAGGGAAGGAATATTCGGCATGGGCGTGCAGAAAAGGGGTGGCTGGGCCGGCAGGCATGCGCTGGAAAATGGGCGGCTGGTCGGCAGGCGTGAGCTGGGGAGCAGATCCTGTCGTCGGTAGGCGCTGGCCGAGCGAGAGGAGCTTGCTTTGGCAAGCGCGCGCCGAAGGTCTTCTGGACAGGCTGCGCAGTTTGGGCCTAGTGGGCTGGATTTCGGGCTGCGCTGGTCTTGGACTAGGCTCCACAGGAAGTAGGCTGGGCCGGTGAGAATGGGCTGGGTTTGTAAAGAAATGGATTTGGGCTGCAGAATAATAAATGAAAATTAATTAAATCGCTTAACTAATATTTTTATCGAATTTCATCCATAATTTCTTCTTTATAATTCCGATCGGCATGATTCTTTTGCCAATTTACTCCAAATTACAAACTTTATTTATTTAAATAGAAAAATTACAAAATAAATTATTTTATCTAATTATTCATTATTTTAATAATAAAAGCTAAGTATAAAGTGTATAAAATAATATAAAATAATGTTTAATTAACGACCTATCAAATACCCCCACACGTAAACTTTGCTAGTCCCTGGCAAATACTAAAAATAAACTACGAATTCAAAATAAGTAAACCTTTAACCATTTGTCTCAATATTTCATTATTGCAATCATGGCATAAAAGATTTTCACTTAAAACATTTAAACATATAGAATTCAAGGGTTAATACATGGTGACAAAATGTTTCAACAAGTAGGATAATGAGTAAATATGGTGAAATGGATCTCTGCATGAATAAAACAAGTATGAATCAACTCACAAGGATATGCACTCATAAATTCACTCAATTTTGTAAGGGTTTGTGTTTGCACTCAAAATATGTGAGAAAAATGCTCACATAATAGAAATGAAGTACTTTTGCAAAATCTCAAACAAACACTTCAATATAAAAACGAAACATACTTGCACAAATGAACCAAAACCATAAGCGTACTCAAGTGACTGACTCCACTAATCAAAATTTACCATCTTAAGGATCATAAGGTCTTTACGAAGGTTGTAATGGGGCAAAATTTAGAGGCAAGAAATATATAGGACAAGTGGTGCTCAAATTCGTTCCAAGACTCAAAAGATTCCCAAAACGTATCATAACTTCTCATCTTTAGTGCAATGATGTCAGTAATCCATCCCTTCAAACATAGGCCTAATTCCATCATGTTGGGCCTCATAATCATTCTTTGTGTCGGATTTACAAATGTAAGGGACTTAACTCAAACATTACATAACCAAACTTTATTACCTTGATCGAGACGCAACTTTTTTTTTTCTTTTTTTTTCTTTTTATTTATTTATTTTTTTTTTCATTTTTTTTATATCAAGGTAATAACATGTGTCAACAATACAACAAAGCTTGAGTAGGTAAATCCAAATAGTTCACATAAAAGTCTTTTCAACATCATCATTTTCTCCTTACACAATCTTTATATCTTCAACCGAGTTCTTGGAACAATGGTAAAGGATGTCTATACTAAACTCAAGTGTTTAGATAATCATGATGATGAAAGAAAGGCTTAACATGAGCTCAAAAGGGTTAAAAACTAAGGGGGTCACAACTTGTGCGCACAAAATAGGGAACATGGATGTTTGAATTTGTGGTGTTAACCCTAATGCCTTAATCATTTCCAAAATCAGAGAGTTTATTGACTTAAAAACTTTGAAAATCACATAGAATAAGTTCTAGTACTCTAGAGTTCATTGAAATCTATTGCAAGCAGTTATGAGGCATATGTATATCAATTTAAACAAAGAACTAATGAATCACTCATCAAAGATGTATATAAAGTTCTAAAGCTCACATAAGGTTCATATGATTCATACTTATCTTATCATGCTCGTTTATATGCCAATTTACATGCATTATCTTCAAGTTATAACACTTAATCACAAAATATTAACAAACAAATTCAAGTTGTAGTGATTATCTTTATGGCCATAATATATTCATTTCTGTTCATTTATGTCATTGACAAGTTAAATGAAAACTTAAGACTCATAAAAACACTAAGTTAAAACAAAAAGATTCAAGAAAACAATAAATTTTTTTATTTTTTTATTTTTTAATTATTATTTTTATTTTTAATTATATTTTTTTTTCAATTTTTTTCAATTTTTTCAAATAAACACTAACTTAAAACTCCCATCTGACACCTAAAATTCATACCAATTTTAACCTCAAAACATCCAATGCATAAATAACCAAATTAAAGTTATACATCAAATCCGAATTAAATAGATGTCAGACAAGGGATGAAATCCAAAATTACAAGTTGCAAGCACGACTCTAGAATAAACCTGCGGGTAAACCACCCAACAGGGGTTCAGGTACGCAGAAGTAGATCTATGCCTCAACCTCAGGTTCCTCCTCTACCTCAGTAGCATGACCTGGAGGGGTTACCAAAACATCAAGGGTGAGTGGGCCGAAACTCAAAGTTTATAAAACCGTTTAATAAGTAAGACATATAATTTACCCCTGCGTTTTCCAAACATGCATGCATCAGAATTTAAAACCATAAATCGTATGATATGAACCATAAGGCATGTAATAAAATCATAACATAATGATAGTCACTGCACTATACACTCCAATCCTGACATCCCCGATGTCTGACGTCCTTGACGTCCAATAAGGTCACAGTCTCAAGGCTACGCGTGCCACTCGGGTCTCAATTCTGAGTCCAATCCCCGAACCTCGTCCGGGTACGGCATCTCAAATGCCTAGCGTCCTAGACGCTCGACGTCCCTGACGTCAAATAAGCAATCCTATTCCTGAGTCATTTTACGGTCCGGTTCCTCTGTAGAATGACCCCTCGCAGGCAATGCGCTATGACCACTCCGGGGTACCACATCCGGATGAGACAGTATCATAAGAATGGATCTATACAATGCAGTACAAAATACATTTTATTGATATCCACATGCAAAACATATATATATACGTAGATAAAATCCAAACCAATCTTTAAGTTTCATCGAACGGGTCTCAAACCCAAATACCGTGAACCGTGCCATAACCATAATTTCAATATCCTCAAAACCGTTTCATGATTCCAACATGTGAATATATAAGTAAATCGGAAAAAATTTAAGCATGCAAGTGTTTAATGAAATCGGGCCCACTCACAGTACAATCCTGCTGAAAACCGAACGTATACCCTCGACCTGGTACAATTGTACAATCCCTGTCATGTCCAAAGTATACGTAAAGGTCAATATAAACCCCTAACATTCAACCATGAAACCATAGACTGAAATTGGCCCGGAAAAGCCGCCTGAACGCGCTTCCCGAGGCAATAAACCTTATTTTGACCAACTTAATGATCTCCGATCGACCCGAAACCACCGCCATTGGATCCGGATCGTCGAAACCTAAAGAATGATGGTGGTCCCACCAAAATTACTGTTCACACGCGCCCACACGCGCCGGTCAACGCCCTGGTCAACGCAGGAACAGTTCATGCTGACGTCATCTGACAGCTATCAGGTCTGACATGTCAGACACTGACACGTGCCACGTGTCAACACCCGATTGGTCCACATCATTGATCTGTCAAGCCACGTGTCAGATCTGACATGTGCCACGTGTGAGCACGGCACTGGTCCACGTCACTGACATGTCAGTGACATGTGGCAGTCCCTGATTGGGCCACGTCACTGACATGTCAGTGCTGACATGTGACACGTGTCGTCCGAAGAATGGTCCACATCACCTGACAAGTCTGACAGGGTGCCACGTCATCACCCCTGTCCTCTTGACGGGTCGACCCGTTCTCTGCAACTGGGTCGATCAGACCCGCGATCTGACCTGGTCACCATTTCTTCAATTCTCAACCATTTTCGTTCTAGTTTGTTCCTACATACTCGTCTCAATCCCAGAAACGGTTCTATCTAATTAAAATCATTAAAAAAGGACTGAATCGAAGACTTACCTCGATGAACAGACCTAGTTCTCCCGTCGCCGTTCACACCCTGTTCAGGCCACCACTGGTCGCGAAATCGAGCCCTATAGGTTCCTAACAGTCCATAGAATCGAATAGGATTAATAGAAAACAAAGATACACGTTGGAATTCAAGCTTCCATTCCTGAGTTTTTTTGACAGTTTTCGGGTTAGCACAGCTTACCCTGCCGCCGTTCACCGCCGTCCCTCAGAGTCTCACCAGCTCAGTCCAGCAACACACAAAGCAAGAATCAGTGACAGGACCCATCCCAATCCCCCCGAGATTAGTGCGGGATGACCCTGCTCCCGTCTGACACGAAGTGTCAGACAAGGGATATTTCCGACCTTTGCCCTCCCGGGCTATCAGAGTACGCCAGGATCCGGAGGAGGCATGTGATATCTCGATCTCTGCTACAGTCCACATCCGATGTCAACCTGAAGGGCAGTCAAAACATTAAAAACTGTGAGTGGACAAAACAAGAGTTTATAAAAACATTTAATAAGGAAGACATTTGTACCCTCCACTAAAAAGCATGCATGCATTCGAAAACCATTTATCCAAAACAAACCATATGTGGGACTAAGCCCCAAGCAGATATAAACCAAGGTCGAAAGGACCACAATGAAAATGACCATACGGGCCACTGCCCAAATCCATACGGGACTCGGCCCCAAACCATAAAGAAACCAAGTACACGAGCCACTGCTCAAATCCTGTGCACACCTGTGAGCACCACATATCATATATCATATATACATCACATACATATATATAAGTCACACAACCAATCCTGTCACGGTATCCAAAGCTACGCGCGTGCTACCCGGGTCTCAATCCGAGTCTTCTCAAAGTCAAGGTCAATGTCCGCAGACCACTGACCCTACCCGAGGTAATAGTAACCATAGCCTTCCTGAGAGTAAGGAACCCAACTGGGGGGTGACTCCACTCAGTCGGTGCTCCGTGACTACTCCGGGGTCCACCCAGGCCAACGACCCTCCCCGGAGGAGATAGTAGAACATGTAAAGGAAGGTAGATGAACATATATATACATAACATAAACATTCATGACCGGTTCCCCTGAACCGTCATGATTCCATAATATCCATAATCAGGTAACATGCCGGTTCCCATAAACCGTCATGTACCGTAATAACATAACCAGGGTAACATGCCGGTTCCCATAAACCGTCATGTACCGTAATAACCAACAAGGGTTCATGCCGGTTCCCATAAACTGTCATGAACCATGATACCATAACAAGGGTTCATGCCGGTTCCCATAAACCGTCATGAACCTGGGAATCCATTTAAGGTTCCCTGACCTGAAATCAAAACCGTAAAGTGACTGGGTCTCGTACCCGAACATAGGACATCAGTTGGACACCGTGCCCGATATCTGAGGTCATATGCCCAAGACAAAACCAAATGGGTCTCATACCCGAGTTTATCCTTTTGAAATTCAAATCCAGTTCATTTAAATCAATACAGAAATACAGACTCGTATAAGCACCGTATAAGGCCGAAACCTCGAAATACGTGCTTATACGTAACCACATACAAATGCACCCATGGAATCATCAAACAAGTAATAAAACATATAATAAAAATTTATGCATGCACCAATTTAGAAAACAAGGTCCACTCACAGACCGTCCGAGCTGCCGCCTCGATTTGCGTGCCATACGGCTCCCCGAGCCGATCACCGTCACCGGGACTCCCAAACCTGTCCAAATCGTAATAGAAGGTTACTAACTACTTAATTAACCTCCTACCAAAGCCCCGTAATTTTCCCGTATTTTAACTATTTTTAAAACCGAACCTAAACCTTCCGATGCCCCGAAACATATCGAGACGGTGTTCGATTGACACGAAACCAGTCCCAAAATGTTCGTTACATCGAATAGATGATTTCGTATGTTGGAACCTTCCCCAGATTCCCTGCCACGCGCCCTCACGCGCCGCCTGAAGTGGCTGCGCGTGGGCTTCACGCGCCGATACAGTACCTGCTGACGTCATCGCTGACGTCAGCATGACGTCATCGCTGACGTCAGCATGACGTCATCGCTGACGTCAGCATGACATCATCTGACAGCTGTCAGGTCTGACATGTCAGACTCTGACAGGTGCCACGTGTCATGCTCCCATTGGTCCACATCACTATGCTGTCAGTGCCACGTGGCAGTCTGACAGGTGCCACGTGTCATCGCGGCACTGGTCCACGTCAGTGCCACGTGTCAGCCCCTGATTGGGCCACGTCACTGACATGTCAGTGCTGACTGTGCACTGACATGTGACACGTGTCGCACTCCTATTGGCCCATTTTCTGACATGTCAGCTGACATTGTCAGATCTGACAAGGCTGACGTCATCGCTGACATGATGACGTCAGCAGGATGACGTCACCTGTCATCCCTGCCCTCCCGCGGGTCGACCCAAACGTCTGCAACCGGGTCGCCGTGACCCGCGGCTTGACCCGGCCGGTTCTCCGCCGTCACCACCAAAATGCTTCCTGTTTGTCCCATTTTCATCCTCTAATCCTAACCTACAGTCCTATGACATCAAAATGGAAGGAAAACATCAAAAACCATACCTTCGAGCTTGGCCATGGCGGCCGTACATTCCTCCGCCGTTCACGGCCGTTCCAGGCCATCCCCATCCCCAAAACTAATCCTATTCGACTCCTAGGGGCTACCAGCAACCTAACCTAAACCTTAGAATCGAATAACAATTAACAAAACTCAATTTCAAAATTTGAAATATTTTCTTACCTCACGGTTTCTCCTCCGCCGTGTCCTCCACCGTCCCCGGCCGTGGCTTGCCATCCTCAGCCTCTCACCACCTCCTCACGGTCATTTTATCTCCTAGGGAATGGTGGTATGTGTGTGTGCTGTTTTGGAGAAAATGAAGAAAATGGTGAAGGGGGGGTTTCGGGTGTGAAGAAACAAAGAAGAATGATGAAGGTGATGCCGTGGAAGAGAAGGGAGAAGGAGATGATCAGATGAGAGAATGAGAGATGAAGGGTGAGGATTAAAAGGTAGGGTTGAAATGGATGGTTAGGATTAATAGTTGTTAGGTTAAATTATAAAATAATTAAAATAATAATATTTAATTATTTAGATCCACATTTTGGGGGATCAAAGCAATGGGATGAGTGACACTTGTCACTCATCCATGGGGCCCACCAAAATATCCACCCAATCAGATTTTGTCGAAACGTCCCCGTCTCGAAGTTCGTGCATAGTGAAATTCAAACTTCCGTGACCCATAATTCTCCCGTTTGAAGTCCGATTTCAGTGTGCCGCCTGCCTATGGATTCGTATCGTCCTTATCTACGTAACGGTCTTCGGCCCTCGGCCATCGGACCTCCCGGTCAAAAAGTCAACTTTTGACCTCCTATTCACCCAAATTACCAAAATGCCCCTAAACTTCCGAACGTCATAACTTCTTCCTCGAACGTCGGAATTGAACGTGCCACCTGTCTATGAACTCGTGACGCACGAACTACGTCACGGTCATCGGTCAAAGTCCATTTGACCGCCCGATTAAAAAGTCAACGTTTTGCCACCACTAGGGGCAAAACGGTCATTTCGCATCGTTCGTCCGATTTCGCCCAACTAATCACGGATTAGCCTCACTAATCGTGATTAGTCACTAATCTAATCCTGGAATTTGGGACGGGTCGTTACAATCAGGGTGGTACACAGGTGTGATGGTTGTATGGGCAGTATGTGTGTGTCGGGTAGGAAAATATATATAGAATGGAGGGAAAGGAAATGGACGGTCCAGATTTAATCTGAGAGATGAGATCAAGGGCTGAGAGGAAATCAGGGAACTTTTGATGAGTGGCTAGGATTAAAAGTTGGTTTTAATGCTATTTAATCCTATAGTGGATCTGATCCAATCTAGCCAATGGATGAGTGACACTTGTTACTCATCCAGGTGTCCTCCAATCATAACATCAGAATAAAATATTCGACACGATTACCGAGACGCAAAACTTCCGAATTCACGTTTCTGACTATAACTTCCTCGTACGAAGTCCGATTTCGGCGTGCCACCTGTCTACGGACTCAGGGCATCGAGACCTACCTAACGGTCCTTGAGTCATGTGAGAATTAGTTTCCAAACGAAAAGTCAACATTTTCGCCCCAAAAGTCCAAATTACGGTAATGCCCATGAACTTCCGATAGTAATAACTTTTTCCCTGATCGTCCGAATTGGACGTGCCACCTGCCTATGGACTCGTGACATCCCGAACTACGTCACGGTCATTGGTCAAAGTTCATTTGACCCACAAATCAAAAAGTCAACAATTTGCCATACCATTCACAAGGGTAAAAACGTCAATTCATACATTAAATTACAATATTAAAATCCTCGAATTTCCGGGGTGTTACATTATCCTTTTGGAAATCCAAAACCATTTCATTTAGACCAATAAAGACATACAGACCCGTATATGCACCGTATATACGTGCCTATACGTAACCACACATCCAAATGCACTCATGGCATCACAAACAAGTATTTAAAACATATAATAAACATTTATGCATGCACCAATTTAGAAAACAAGGTCCACTCACAGACCGTCCGAGCTGCCGCCTCGATTTGCGTGCCATAGGATCTCCTGAGCCAATCGGTATCACCGGGACTCCCAAACCTGTCCAAATTTTAATAGAAAGTTACTAACTACTTAATTAACCTCCTACCAAAGCCCCGTAATTTTCCCGAACTTTTAACTATTTTTAAACCGACCCTAAACCTTTGGACATCCCTAAACCTATCGAAACGATGTCCGATTGACACGAGATCAGTCCCAAAATCTTCGTTACATCGAATAGAAGATTTCATATGTTGAACACTTCCCTAAATTATATTCCACGTGCGCTCACGCGCCCCAAGAGTGCATAGAACACTATTTATCATCTTCTACACACAGCCGGTTCAGACGGCCGGTTCACCTGGTTTGGCCGGTCCAACTGGACCGGCGTGACCGGTTCACGGCCCTAGACACCCCATTTTTCATCCTAGTTCTTCCTTTTTGATTCCTTTCTTCCTATTTTCATGTTTTCTATCGATTTCAATCCTTAAACGCAACCAAAAACGTCTAAAACCCTTCGTTTGATTTTGAACCAAACGGTTCAAGTTTCCCAAAATGCAGCCATGGCTTCACAGCCATCCTAGGCTTCCTAAAACCTTGCTAACACAATCCTAATAACCCATTTAATTCATTAGAAGCAACCAAAATGACCCATAACGTAATATTGAATTTAAATGGAGGTTTGAGCCTTACCGAGAACCCTCTCGGATTTCTCCTCCTCTCGCCGCCGTGGGTGGCGGTTCAGGCTTCCAGCAGCCTCCTCTCATTCCTCAGTCTCTCACGGTCTCATCCTCAAGTTAGCTAAGTGAAGGGATGATGGTTTGGGTTGCTCAGGGGAGAGGAAATGGTGTGAGATCGGGTTGGTTTGAAAACAAAGAAGGAAATGATCGATGCATGTATGTGAAGGAATGTCCAGTGGATGGATGACACTTGTCACTCATCCATAGGGCAGGAACTAAATATCTGGGCCCCACTAAAGTCCAAAAGTTAACTCGTTTCGTAATTCGTGCAATAGTGCACTTGAACTTCCGTGAACCGTAACTTCGCCGTCGAACGTCCAAATTTGACGTGCCGCCTGTCTATGGATTCGTATCGTCCTTATCTACGTAATAGTCCTCGGCCCCCTCGGCCATCGGACATCCCGGTCAAAAGTCAACTATTTGGGCCTTTTAACTAAAATTACTAAAATGCCCCTAAACTTCCGAACGTCATAACTTCCTCCTTGGATGTCGAAATTGAACGTGCCACTTGTCTATGAACTTGTGACGTCACGAACGACATCACGGTCATCGGTCGAAGTCCATTTGACTGCTAGAATGAAAAGTCAACATTTTGCCACAATCAGGGGCAAAATGGTCATTTCGCATTGTTTGTCCGATTTCGCCTAACTAATCACCGATTAACCTCACTAATCGTGATTAGTCACTAATCTAATCTAGGAATTTGGGACGGGTCGATACATTTAGACTTTGTTCTTATATTTTCTTTTACTTTTCTTTGTACACATTTTTATGTTTTCCTTAAGAAAAACCTTAGGCTAGGTAATTCTAAGGCAATTCGAGAGTTTTAAGTTTGAATTCCTCATGTTTGTTCCTCCATCTTCACAAGGTTTTGTCTGTTGTCAGGGATCCTTGTGAAAAACCAAAATTTTCTACTTAAACTCTTATTATTGTTTCGGTTTTACTTATAATTTAATATATGTGTTTGTATTTTCTTTCTAACATTTTTAAATATGAATACAATATTCATGTGTTTTACTTTCTGAATTTTAGTTATTTCATATGTTTTAGTGTTTAAACTTCAATTCAACGCTAAGTATTTTCCGCTGTCGGTGTACTTAGAAGATGATTGAAGATATTTAATGTTGATCGATGTCGGCGCATTAAATCAACAACTTAAGGTTAATCATATTGTACGTGTATGATGTTGTCGGTGCATTTATAATATTGAAAAATGTATACATATAATTGAGATGATGAAGGTAGAATTTCATGATTGGTTTAATATGAGCAAAATGTTAGAGTGTTGGTAAAATTTGTGTTTAAAGAAAGTCCATTGTATAAAGGTTAAAGTAGGAGTAGTTTAAATAATGTGATTGTTAATTCGGATTTACTTACGTCAAATTGTCAGTGTTATCTATGAAACTAATCTATGGTTTGTAAATTCTAGTTATTATGAGCATTCACATTTCAATTCATAGTTTGTTAAAATGTAATTCCGGCTACAACTCTTTCCAAAACCCCTCAGATTATGTTATTCTTTAATTCTTTAATTTTTTTAATTATTTAATTATTTATTATTTTATTCTTTGATTATTTATTATTCCTTTGCAGTAACCATTATTTAATTTTCTATAATTTCCTCGGTTAAGAACGATCTCTATTTATCAATGCTACATCTACATAAAAAAGGTTTAAATTTCATATACTTAAATTACGTGTTTATTTAAATACGTAGTTTAAGCCGTATCAAAATGTTCTTCTGATTTTTTTATTCTTATTTATGGAAATTTTCATTTTTCACATTTTCAATTTTTTTTTTTGTATTTGTTTATATTGTGCTTCTCAAATAATTTATGTTCTTCAATTTTTATTGATTTGTTTTCTATTACCTGTGTGTGGATTATGGTGTTGATGCAATATTGCTTGGTTGGGGAAAAAGATATGGCAAGTTGGAGAGGGGAGATTCTCATAAAGTTTCCTTTTCATTAATTGAATGGATAAATTTTTTATTAAGTTAATTATGATATAATTAATCTTTTCTATTAAAACAAAAAATAAAAAAATTAATTTCCCAATCATCTTTACATGTACACTTTTACATAATTTATGTGTGTCAACATGTCAAAATTGTTAAATTTACCCTTATTCTTCATGGCTACTTAACATTTATTATGAAAATGGAGCTGAGTGGCTTAACAAGACTATTTCATGGTGTTAAGTGGAGGATAATCAATTTAGAGTGAAAAATATAATTAATGTGCGAGTTCAAGATGTATTTAACCTAATATATAATATAGAGTTCCTTACTCTCTTTTTTTTTGTGTGTCTAACTAGTTTAAACTGTTATCAATTCAAACCAAACTGTTACTAACAGTTTAGATCGAAACTGTTTCATTTTTAATTTTAGAGAATTCAAATCATATCGAATCGCTAAATTTTTAACGGTTTGGATTTAAATATTGCTAACATTCGTATCGAACCATACCGTGCACACCCTATTTACACGTGACATTTTTCTTTTCAATATCGAAATACGTCCCGTCTTAAATTTGAATGTCCATAACTAAGCAGATACGGTTGAAGAGCAGCCGGGCATGTTAAAAGTTTTATTATTTCATACTTATCTGCAGAATAAGTTATCAGTGTCCTAGTCATAAGGAAATCGGTTTGTGTCTTCCTATTCTATAGGAGTATCTTCTCGTTTACTTTGTTTTGTTATTCGTGGGATTATTTGCCCGTATGTTTCTAGTATGTATTTTTTTCAGTCGTTCTATTATTCTTCAGTCAATGAATAATGAATGTGTTCAATTCAGCAGAATACTATTGTTTCTTGACTTCTTTGTGCTCTAGTCATCTTTCTTTTTCAACATCTGGTATCAGAGCCCCCCACTAGGCTTGAATTTTTTTTTTTTTAAAAAGCAGTATGTCAGGACCCGTCCCAATCCCCCTGGGATTAACGAGGAACGACCCTGATCCCGTCTGACACGGAGTGTCAGACAAGGGAAATTTCCGACCTTAGCCCTCTCGAGCCATCAGAGTACGCCAGGATCCGGAGGAGATATGTGATATCTTGGTCTCTGCTACAGTCCACATCTGTTGTCAACCTGAAGAGCAGTCAAAACATTAAAAGCTGTGAGTGGACAAAACAACCAGTTTATAAAACATTTCCATAAAGACATTTGTACCCTTCACTAAAAAGTATGCATGCATTCGAAAACTATTTAACCAAATGAACCACATGTGGGAACTAAGCCCAAAACCATAATGAAAGAACCAATAAGAACCAACCATACGGGCCACTGCCCAAAACCATGCGTGACTCAGCCCAAACCATAATAAAACCAAGTACACGGGCCACTGCCCCAAACCTGTATCCATCACATATCACATCTCATAACCATATATCATATATACATATAATTCACACAACCAATCCTGTCACGGTTTCCAAAGCTACGCGCGTGCTACCCGGGGTCTCAACCCAAGTCTTCCAGAGTCAAGGTCAATGTCTGTAGACCACTGACCCGCCCTGAGGTTACGATCCATGCCTTCCTGAGAGTAAGGAACCCAACTGGGGTGACTCCCACTCAGTTAGAGCTCCGTGACTACTCCGGGGTCCACCCAGGCCAACGACCCTCCCCGGAGGAGATAATAGAAGTAAAGGAAGGTATATGAACATATATATACATAACATAAACATTCATGCCCGGTTCCCCTGAACCGTCATGATCCATAATATCCATTCCAGTCATATACATATAGAAAACATCCTCCATGCCCGGTTCCCATAAACCGTCATGTACCATAATAACCTTTCCAGGGTTCATGCCGGTTCCCATAAACCGTCATGAACTTGGAAATCCATCTAGGGTCCCTGACCCGAACTCACCAATGTAAAACTGGGTCTCGTGCCCGAACATATGACATCAGCTAGGCATCGTGCCCGATATCTAAGGGTCAGTCACGACTCCGATCATAGTGATGCGTGCAACCATCCATCCAGGACCGCCCTCAATCCTAATATGTCGTCGTGAACGAATCAAGCGACGCGACCACCACAAGATCATGGTGCACTCATCACCGATCGCTATCCTGAACCTTCAGCACTCCGAAATCGAGCCTCCCCAGGCTGCCCGACCACGAATCGTGCATCGTGACCTCTCCGGAAGGAACACATCCCAATCTGGAGGCGAGCGTCATATCGTGTGTCGCCGTGCACATAGCACCCGTCGCGACCACAATTCAGACCCGTAGGTCATCCATAGCGTCATATGCCCGAGACCAAACCAAATGGGTCTCATACCCGAGTTTATCCTTTTGAAATCCAATTCCAATTCATTTAAACCATTAAAGAAATACAGACCCGTATAAGCATCGTATAAGGCTGAAACCTCGAAATACGTGCTTATACGCAACCACAACTAAATGCACCCATGGAATTACCAAACATGTATTAAAACATATAATAAACATTTATGCATGCAGCAATTTAGAAAACCAAGGTCCACTCACAGACCGTCCGAGCTGCCGCCTCGATTTGGGTGCCAAATGGCTCTCCCGAGTCAATCACCATCACCGGAACTCCCGAACCTATATAAATCGTAATAGAAGGTTACTAACTACTTAATTAACCTCCCACTAAAGTCCCGTAATTTTCTGAAATTTTTAACTATTTTTAATCCCGATCTGAAACCTTCTGATGCCCCAAACATTATCGAAACGGTGTCTGATCGACACGAAACCAGTCCCAAAATGTTCGTTACATCGAATAGAAGATTTCACGTGTTGAACACATTTCGAAAAGGTGGGATACGCACCCCCACGCGCCCAATAAAGGTGCCTGCGCGTGAGATCATGCGCCGCACTGTAGCAGCATCTTCCCCACGCGTGAACCGGTTTTCCTGCAACCTGAACCGGTCTGGACTGGCGTGGCCGGTTGACGGTCCAATCCTTCATATTTTCATCCCATTTTGTCCCATTTTAATCCTAATCTCATCCTAATATCATTTCCTATCTTTTTAGCTATTAAAAACCGAAATAAATGGACTAAAACCCACCTTGAATGTTCATGTTTGAACCGGCCGTTTGTGAGCATCCACCGCCGTAGCCTCCGGCCGTACTAGGATTCAAAATCAATCCAAAGCTCCTCCTAAGGTCTCCAGAAACATATCCCAATCCTTAGGTTTGATTAAAACCCACTAAAAACTGATTTCTAATTTTTGAAATAATGTTACCTCGCGGGTTCCCTCCGCCGTCCACCACCGTGAGCAGCCATGGCTCTGGCCGTAGTGTCCTCATCATCTCAGTCCTGCCCTCATAATCTCTCATGGTCACACACGGGTACTCATGATGAATGGTGGTGTGGTGTTTGTGTTTAAGAGAGAAAATGGAGAAATGGAGGATATGGGTTTCGGGTTATGAAGAAAAGAGAAGAAGAAATGTTGATATCTGATGAGAGAGAGATGGATCATATGAATGGTGAGGATTGAGAGATTAAGTTGAAATGGATGGCTAGGATTGAATGTTGAAAGATTAGATTATAAAATAATTAATTTAATATTATTTAATTAGTGAGATCCACAATTTAGGGGAATTGGCCAATGGGATGAGTGACACTTGTCACTCATCCATGGGTCCCACTCAAAATATCTGGCCAATCAGATATTGCCAAATCATTATCACCTTGAAGTACGTGTATAGTGAAATCGAACTTCCGTGACCCATAACTCTCCCGTTCGAAGTCCGATTTCAGCGTGCCTCATGTCTATGGATTCGTATCATCTAACGGTCCTCGGCCCTCGGCCATCGGACACCCCAGTCCAAAAGTCAACATTTGGCCCCTTTTAACCAAAATTACCAAATTGCCCTTGAACTTCCGAACGTCATAACTTCTTCCTCGAACGTCGGAATTGAACGTGTCACTTGTCTATGAACTCATGATGTCACGAACTACGTCATGGTCATCGGTCAAAGTTGATAGGACGTTAAATAAGCATTATTTTATATTATTTTATACCCTTTATACTTGACTTTTAATATTAAAATATTAAATAAATTGATAAAATAAATTATTTTGTGATTTTTATGTTTAGAAAAATAAAGGTTGTAATTTGGAGTATTTTTGGCGAAAGAATCGTTTCGATCGGAATTATAACGAATAAAATATGGACGAAATTCGGTGGAATAATTAATTTAGTTATATTTTAATTAAATTAATTAATGCAGCCCAAACCCAATTATTTTTGCAGCCCAGCCCGTCGCCAAGTGGCCTGGCCCAGCGCGTCAGCCCAATCCGGTTTGTTCAGCCCGGCCCGTGCAGCCCAGTTCCTCCAGCTCGCTCCAGGCCCGCGTCGCGCGTCAGCCCGCGTGCAGCCCAGCTTCCTCCAGCCGCTCAGCCCGCGTCCGTGCGGCCCAGCCCAGGCCCAAACCGCTCCAGCATGCGCCTGCCGAGTCCCTGCTGTCACGTTCGGCGCGCGCCTGCCGAGCTGCTGCCCTCCTCTTCAGCACCGCCCAGCCGAATTTTCTTCCCTATTTTCCAGCAGACTCCCACTTAATTTCCAGCCATTTCCAACAACCTTCCAACCCAATTTTACAACTTTACAACTCAAACCACCTCTAAACATCATCACAAATCTTTATTACTCATCATTCCATTATTCCATTTTTTTTTATTGTATTTTTATATTATTTTTGGTAGCTTTCTCCACCTATAAATAGGAGTTGATTTCACTTGTTGAAAACACTTCCAAGTAGCACAAAATTGAGCTTCTTTTAGGAGAAATCTTGGCAAAATAGTTCCAATACAATTTTGAGAGTTCAAGTCCGAATTTCCTTGTTTAATCTTCTTCCATCTTCATAAGGTTCCAGCCGCTGTTCGGTGTTCCTTGTGAAAAACAATCCATTGTTCTCATCCAATCTGAAAAGTGTAACATTTGCTCTCCATTCTCTTAAACTCTTTTATTTGTTATTGGTTCTAATTATAATGCAATATATGTATTGGTTTCTCCTTCCTATCTTTTGTGAAAATTGAGTATAATCTCCATGTGTTTTACTTTCTAAAAATCATTTACTTCTTACATTTTAGAGCTTAAACTTCATTTCGAAACTAAATGTTGATCCGCTGTTCGGGGCATTTAGAGTAGATTTGGAGAGATTTAATGTATGACCGCTGTTCGGCGCATTAAATCACAAACTTAAGGTAATTATATTATAAGTAAAAATCCGCTGTTCGGTGCATTTATAATATGAATAATGTATGAAGAAATATGAGTTTGTGAAGGTATAATTTCGTGATTAATTCAAATATTTGCAATTGTAGTATGTTGTTGAAGTTTGTGTTTACGGGAAGTCTACTTTGTGCATAAGTTAGAATAGAAATAGAATGAGTTTATCTATGCTTTTACTTATTTACATAATTACAAACCTCTTCAAAACCCCCCTTGTTTATTCTTTATTCTTTTATTCTTTATTCTTTTATTCTTTCATTCCTTTATTATTTAATTTATTGATTCTTTGATTAATTAATTCCTTTATTCTTTGATTAACTAAGTCCTTTATTCTTCTATTATTTCATTCTTTAATTCATTATTCTTTGTAATTCATTAATTTATTATTATCTTGTTCATCTATTCTTTAATTTATTAATTCTTTGATTGTTTAATTCTTTTATTATTTAATTCTCTAATTCATTATTCTTTTATTCATAATCCACTAACATATTATTAATGTTCCCTAATTTCCCCGGTTAAGAACGATCCCTATTTATCAATACTACATCTACACAAAAAGGGTTTAAATTGCATAACACTCGAATTACATGTTCAATTTAATGCGTAGTTTGAGCTTAGTCAATTTTTGGCGCCGTTGCCGGGGAAATTGAAAATCATTTTTAATTTGTTAGTGTATGTATATAAATTGTGCATATTATACTTGTTTATAAATTTTATTTTTGTTAATATTATATTTGTTTATAACATTTACTTACTTGTTTATATTTTATTTATCCATCTTATTATTGTTCTTATTATGTTTGTTTATAATGCTCATACTTTACTTTTTCTTAATTTCTAATTTATACTTGTTCATAAATGTCCATAATTTTTTTTTATATATATATTTGTTCATAATAAATTTGATACTTGTTCATAAATGCATATTTTATATGTTCACTTTTCTTTACTTTTACTTTTATTTATTCCATTATACTTTATTCCATTAACTTAATATTCACACTTTTTCTTTATTCCCTTAACTTAATATTCACACTTTTTCTTTATTCCCTTAACTTTAATTATATTACATTAACTTTATTCCATTAACTTTCTTTTAATTTTATTACATAACCTTTATGTTCCACTAACTTTATGTTTACACTTATTTTATTTTTATGTAATCAATTATTTGTTTATGTCTTGTTAAACTTTAAATCTGAAATGAAAAAAAGAAAATTCGGAATAAATAAAAAAAAATTAAAAAAAAAAATTTAAAAAAAAATTTAAAAAAAAAATTTAAAAAAAAAAAAATTAAAAAAAAAAATTTAAATTTTTTTTTATGAAACTTTATTCATCTTTGAATTTCCTAAAGTGTAAGTATTGTTTCCTATTAATTGTTTTAGAGTTGCATGAATCTCTTAGTCCCTTTTTCTTCAAAATCTTACTTTCGGGAACAGGTAGTGCCCCTCTTATTTACTTTCTCCTTAACCCTTCATGATGTGTGGATTTCATCACCACATACCATAGACTCGAATCTATGGACATGAGGTTGGGGCGGAGTTTGTAAACACTAGGGTTTGGTAATTCTCTACGTCATCATTTGGATTAATTATGGTGTCTAGGAGAGTTATGACTGGTGACAAGTTTTGGATTAAGAAAGGGAACACCAATGGAGTATATGCCAAGCTAGCCTCGGGGTGCTCTTAAAATTATCCTTGCTTCTCGCGTTACATCTATCTCAACTGGCCATGATTAATGTTGAATGGTGGAATGGTGGTTATCAGTACGCGCAGGCCGTACGCCCAGGAAAGTACTATGAGAAGCGGAAGGGGAAAGTTATTCATGACACTCTAAAACTCTACTTATTGCATTATTAGTTTGCATTTGAAACTTGTGTATTTTCTTTCCAGTAACGTAACTTTTTGGTAATTCTGGTTTCTATTTATGTGCTATTTTATGCAAATCTCTACTATCTTACACTTATTATCTTTTCTTGTGTATACTTGCCTTCTAACTTAGAGTTTTGTTTTCATAGAGGTACGAACTTATGAATGCGTGCTCATCAATCTAAGCTTGATCGGCTGAGAAGACAACTTGACATCTCACCAAGCAACGCCACATTCAGAGACGCACTTAAGCAAACCAGTTCGTTCGAACCTCCATCCCCAATATTCGGTGAGTCCAAAAGCGAGAAGAGTAATTCAGAAGAAGAACAGATTTTCGGAACACCGATAACCATGGCACGAAACCTGAGTATCCGGGAGCAGACATGTGCAAACACAAATGGCACTACAGACTTCTGCATCCAGTATCCCGAGCCTCGAACCAACAAGAAAGATATTGAGCTTAAGAGTGGAGTTCTTCATCAACTACCCAAGTTCCGTGGAATCAGAAATGAAGATCCACACAAACACTTAACGGAGTTCCAATTCATCATTAGTAGTATGTGTCCGGATGATGCGGACTTGGAAATCATGAAGCTGAAAGCTTTCCCATTGTCCTTGGAAGAAAGAGCACGGGTATGGCTTTTAAGTCTCCCACCCAATCATATTGACTCTTGGGAGAAGTTGGTTCAGGAGTTTCTTACCAAGTACTTCCCTGCCTCAAAGATTACGGTCTTAAGAAAAGAGATCACTGGAATCAAGCAGAAAGAACATGATGAGAATTTCAGCCAGTACTATGAGAGGTTTAAGGAACTTTGTGCTTCATGCCCTACTCACGGGATCACAGAAGGCTATCTTTTAACCTACTTTTATGAAGGACTCAAAGGTTGGGATAGAGGACTGCTCGATGCTGCAGCTAATGGAAGTTTCTTAGCTCGGAGCCTAGTAGATGGTCGTGCACTACTTGAAAGCCGTGCACTCAATGATGCACAATACGAAGGTGCCGATCCCATTTCTAGAAAGGTACATGAGGTAAGTTCCCATGCTATAAATGATTCAAAGTTAGATAAAATCACCTCTATGCTTTCGAATATGCTTGAGCTAAAGAAACAGGTAGCTCCAGTTTGTTCCATATGCTCTCAAGGCCATCTTGAGGAACAATGTCCCTACACTGCAAGGGAAGAAGACTCCGGAACTGAAATGGCACACGCCATTGGAGGCTATCAAGGAGGGCCAAGGACCCAAGGTTATAGTTGGAGAGATCCGAACAATGTCCTAAACCCTCAGCACATGTCGACTGGGCCAAACCGTGTCCCAGACCAGTTCCCAAGGCCCACATGGCAACCAAGGCCCACATGGCAACCAAGGCCCCCGGTCCCATTTTCTAACTTTTCTCATAATCATGCAAATAATCACACTTCTTCATCTTCTAATCTTGATTATGATAAAATGCTGGCTGCTCTTTCCCAAGGGCAGCAAACACTAATGGCGTCCACTCAGGCTCTTGTCACAGGTCAGCAAAATCAACAAAAAGACATCGCTGATCTCAAGGACCAAATGGGCAAGGTCGTGGACTTCATGGGTAAGATCCAAGCTAGCGGGGTGCTTCCACCTCAACCTACGCCCAACCCAAATGTAAGGCCTGAAGCCAATGCAATCACCACTCGAAGTGGTAAAGTGCTCGGAGAAATAGAACCAGATCCAGCCGTTTCTGAGGCTGAAAAGCACAAGGTGGCAACTAAGACCACCACGACACAACCGCCAGTTCAACCTACCCACACACAAGGTAATAACCCAATCCCTTCAAGTTCGGTTGTTACTAATTCCCCGTTTGTGCATGCACCATTTCCAAGTAGACTTGCCAAATCTAAGAAGAATGAATCCGATGAGGAAATCTTGGAGATCTTCAAAAGGGTGCAAATCAACATGCCCTTGATCGAGTGCATCAAACAAGTGCCGAAATACGCAAAATTTCTGAAAGAGTTATGCACTCCAAGGCGCCAGACGAGGGAGAAGGAGGTTGTGATGGTGAGTGAAACAGTTTCTGCTGTAATCCAGCGTCGGCTACCCCCAAAGTTGAAGGATCCAGAGAGTTTTTCTGTTCCCTGCGTGATTGGTAACAAGTCATTTGATAAAGTCATGCTAGACTTAGGAGCATCCATTAATGTTATGCCATATTCACTATATGTTGCCCTAGGTCTAGGTAAATTACAGCATGACGATATTATCATTCAGTTAGCCGATCGCTCTAATGTGTATCCTAAGGGATACGTAGAAGATGTTCTTGTGCAGGTTAACCAGCTCATCTTCCCAGCTGACTTTTATGTCCTAGACATGGAGGATTCCCCTACGAATCAAGCTCCACTAATGCTGTTGGGAAGACCATTCATGAGAACTGCCAAGACAAAGATTGATGTGTTCAATGGAACATTAACTATGGAAGTAGACGGAGAGGAGATTGGCTTCAACATTTTTGATGCCATGAGGTACCCTAGTTCCGCAACTCATACTACTTTTTCTGTTGACGTGTGCACTTCTCTCGCAGAGAAACATTTTGATTCAATTCGAGAAGACACACTCAACATGATAATCCAGAAAGGAGTTGGCCTAACGCAATCAGGGGACGCCTTGGTTGAGGATACGGATTACGAACTAGAACCTCGAATTTGGGATGAAGTCATGACCCTAAATGAGACCCCCAGAATGATGAATCATCAGGTACCCTCGTCATTTCCAATCAGTACTAATGCCACTCCTCCTTCAGTGATTCAGGCCCCAGTTCTCGAGCTCAAAGTTTTGCCTGACCACCTGAAGTATGCCTATCTTGGCTCGGACGACACTCTGCCCGTCATAGTGTCTTCTGCACTAACCGAGTCATAGGAAGATAGACTGGTACAGGTCTTGACAAAGTACAAGACAGCCATTGGATGGACTCTGTCAGATATCAAGGGAATCAGCCCTACAACCTGTGTGCATCGAATCTTACTAGAAGATGATGCAAAGCCCTCTCGCGAAGCCCAACGTCGCCTCCATCCTCCGATGATGGAAGTTGTGAAACAATAGGTCATCAAACTCTTGGACTGTGGTGTCATCTACCCAATTTCAGACAGCAAATGGGTCTCACCAGTCCAAGTAGTCCCAAAGAAAAGTGGAGTCACAGTTGTTGCGAACAGTGAAGGAGAGCTAGTGCCCCAACGAACAGTGACCGGATACAGAGTCTGCATCGACTATCGACGCCTGAACAAAGCAACTAGGAAGGATCACTTTCCTTTGCCCTTCATTGATCAAATGCTTGAAAGGTTAGCAGGTCACTCCTATTATTGCTTTCTTGATGGTTATTCCGGGTACAATCAAATCTGTATCGCTCAAAATGACCAAGATAAAACGACTTTCACTTGTCCTTTTGGCACTTTTGCCTACCGAAGAATGCCTTTCGGTTTATGTAACGCCCCAGGTACTTTCCAAAGATGCATGCTTTCTATTTTCTCTGAATACGTCGAAAAAATAATTGAAGTATTTATGGACGATTTTAGTGTCTTTGGGGATAGTTTTGATGCATGCTTAGAACACTTAGCACTTATCTTACAAAGGTGTGTCGAAACTAATCTGGTACTTAACTGGGAGAAATGCCATTTCATGGTTAGACAAGGGATAGTCTTGGGCCATATTGTCTCTGAAAGAGGAATTGAAGTCGATAAATCTAAAGTTGATACTGTGCGCCACTTACCCTCTCCCACTTCGGTGAGAGGAATCCGTTCATTTCTTGGTCACGCAGGATTTTACAGAAGATTTATCCAAGACTTCTCCCACATTGCAAGGCCCTTGTGCCGACTGCTTCAGAAGGAGACACCCTTCGTCTTTGATGCAGACTGTCAGGAAGCTTTTGAGAAGCTTAAAAATCTCTTAACCACTGCCCCCATTCTTTGTGCCCCTGATTGGTCCTTACCCTTTGAACTAATGTGTGATGCCTCTGATTATGCAGTTGGAGCCGTACTCGGACAAAGGCGGGATAAGAAGCCCTACGCCATCTACTATGCATCCAGAACCTTAAATGATGCCCAGATGAACTACACCACTACAGAAAAGGAGTTGCTTGCTGTTGTATTTGCTTTAGATAAATTTCGTTCTTATCTACTTCGAACTAAAGTCATTATTTACACTGATCATGCAGCACTGAAGTATCTCCTAGCCAAGAAGGAAGCGAAACCAAGACTGATCCGATGGATTCTTCTTCTTCAAGAGTTTGACATCGAGATTAAAGATAAGAAAGGCGTAGAGAACGTGGTGGCGGATCATTTGAGTCACATTGCACATGAGCGAGATCCTGTGGCGATTCAAGAGATGTTTCCAGACGAACAACTCTTCAGAATCGAGGGAGGTACTCCTTGGTATGCTGATATTGTCAATTATTTAGTCACCAAGCAGTTGCCCACCACCCTCTCCCGTGCACAAAAAGATAAACTTAAGAAGCATGCTAGGCACTATATTTGGGATGAACCTTATTTGTGGAAACACTGTGCAGATTTATTGATTAGGAGATGTGTCCCTGATATTGAACATAGGTCAGTCCTAGAGTTCTGCCATAGCCATGCTTGTGGAGGCCACTTTGGATCTAGAAAAACTGCACTCAAAATCTTAGAATCTGGACTATATTGGCCCACACTTTTTAAAGATGCACATTCATTTTGCTTAGCCTGTGATAAATGTCAGAGATCAGGAAACTTAGGACGCAGGGATGAAATGCCACAACATTATGTTCTTACTGTTGAAATATTTGATGTTTGGGGTATCGATTTTATGGGTCCGTTTCCTCAATCTAATGGCTATCTCTATATCTTACTTGCCGTTGATTATGTATCAAAATGGGTGGAAGCTAAGGCCACCAGGACTAATGACTCGAAAACTGTTGCAGATTTCCTCAGAACTAACATTCTTTCCAGGTTTGGGATCCCGCGGGTCCTAATAAGTGATGGAGGAAGTCATTTCTGCAACAAGACCATTGAAGCTTTACTGAAACGGTATGGTGTCACTCATCGAGTATCTACACCTTACCATCCTCAAACGAGTGGAATGGCGGAAGTCAGTAATAGAGAGATCAAGAAGATACTAGAGCGAACTGTGGGTCCTAATCGAAAGGATTGGAGCCAACGGTTGGATGATGCACTTTGGGCATACAGGACGGCCTACAAAACACCTATAGGAATGTCTCCCTATAGGTTGGTGTACGGAAAAGCATGTCACCTTCCGGTGGAACTAGAGCATAAAGCATGGTGGGCCGTCAAAACGTTCAACATCAAGCTAGATGACGCCGGTCTGCATCGGAAGCTCCAGCTGAGTGAGCTTGAGGAAATCAGAAATGATGCATTTGAAAGCACTCTGATCTACAAGGAAAAGGCAAAGGCATTTCATGACAAACAGATCAGGAGTAAAGCATTTGACATTGGCCAGAAAGTTTTGCTTTTCAACTCTCGGCTTAGACTCTTTCCTGGTAAGTTATGTTCTAGATGGGTAGGACCTTTTGTTATCACTAATATTTTTGCCCATGGAGCCATACAGATAAAACACGTTGGAACTGGAAAAGAGTTCAAGGTCAATGGCCATAGATTGAAGCCTTATATCGAGGCAATTGGCGAGCACGATGTGGAGTCAGAAAGAGTGCTACGACGTCCCATCAGATAAACTAAATTTGGTCTAGGCTGGATGGACGTTAAACTTCAAGCGCTTGTTGGGAGGCAACCCAATGTGTTCGCGAGTGTGAAGGAGTCATCAACACAGATTTGCTTTCTTTCAACCCTTCACTCTCTTTTATGTTTTTCTTTCTTATTTCATTTTCTTAAATCATCTTCCTTACTTTGATTCTATGTTTAAATTACTTCGTATTTTCCTACATTGAGGACAATGTAGAATTTAAGTATGGGGGAATGGTTTACAAATTTATTTGTGCATTTGAAATTGATTTATTAAGTCTTTCTTAATTTGCAATTGTTTTATTTCCATTTGCTTGTTTTATTTCCATTTGCAATTGTTTTATTTCTTTCTCAAAAAAAAAAAAATTAAATAAAAAAAAAACAAAAACAAAAAAAAATAAAAAAAAAACAAAAAAAAAAACAAAAAATTATTATTGCTTTCTTGAGTCTTTTTGTTTTAACGTAGTGTTTTTTGCGAGTCATCAAGTTGCCCTTTAACTTGTCAATGATATAAGTAAATGGAAATGATTATGTTATGGCCATAAAGATAATCACTACAACTTGAATTTGTTTGTTAATATTTTGTGATTAAGTGTTACTACTTGAAGATAATGCATGTAAATTGGTACATAAATAAGCATGATATGATAAGTATGAATCATTTGAACCTTATGTGAGCTTTAGAACTTATATACATCTTTGATGAGTGATTCATAAGTTCTTTGTTTAAATTGATATACATATTCCTCATAACTGCTTGCCATAGCTTTTAATGAACTCTAGAGCACTAGAACTTATTCTATGTGATTTTCAAAGCTTTTAAGTCAATAAATTCTCTGATTTTGGAAATGATTAAGGCATTAGGGTTAACACCACAAATTCAAGCATCCATGTTCCCTATTTTGTGCGCACAAGTTGCGACCCCCTTAGTTTTACCCCTTTTGAGCCCACATTAAGCCTTTCTTTCCTCACCATGATTATCTAAACACTTGAGCTTAGTATAGACATCTTTTACCTTTGTTCCAAGGACTCGGTTGAAGACTTAATGATTATGTAAAGAGAAAATGATGATATTGAAAGACTTTTATGTGTATTTTGTGGATTTACTTACTCAAACATTGTTGTATTTTTGACACATGTTATTACCTTGATATACGAAAAAAAAAAAATGAAAAAAAAAATAATAAAATAAAATAAAAAAAAAAAAAAGAAGAAAAACAGAAAGAAAGATATATTGAAATTTTTATCAAGGTAATAAGGTTTGATTATGAATGTTTGAGTTAAGTCCTTTACATTTGTAAATCCGGCACATAGAATGAATTCGAGGCCCAACAAGATGAAATTAGGCCTATGTTCGAAGGGATGGATTACTGACATCATTGCACTAAGGTTGGGAAGTTATGATACGTTTTGGGAGTCTATTGAGTCTTGGAACGAATTTGAGCACCACTTGTCCTATATATTCCTTGCCTCTAAACTTAGCCTCATTACAACCTTCGTAAAGACCTTATGATCCTTAAGATGGTAAATTTTGATTAGTTGAGTCAATCACTTGAGTAAGCTTATGGTTTTGGTTCATTTGTGCAAGTATGTTTTGTTTTTATCTTGAGGTGTTTGTTTGAAATTTTGCAAAAGTACTTCATTTCGATTATGTGAGTATTTCTCACATACTTTGAGTGCAAACACAAACCCTCACAAAATTGAGTGAATTAATGAGTGCATATCCTTGTGAGTTGATTCATACTTGTCTTATTCGTGCAGAACTCCATTTCACCATATTTACTCATTATCTTACTTGTTGAACATTTTGTTACCATATATTAACTTTTGAATTCCATTTGCTTAAATGTTTTAAGTGAAAATCTTTTATGCCATGATTATAACAATGAAATTTGAGACAAATGGTTAAGGGTCTACTTGTTTTAAATTCGTAGTTTGATTTTAGTATTTGCTAGGGACTAGCAAAGTTTAAGTGTGGGGGTATTTGATAGGACGTTAAATAAGCATTATTTTATATTATTTTATACCCTTTATACTTGACTTTTAATATTAAAATGTTAAATAAATTGATAAAATAAATTATTTTGTGATTTTTATGTTTAGAAAAATAAAGGTTGTAATTTGGAGTATTTTTGGCGAAAGAATCGTTTCGATCGGAATTATAACGAATAAAATATGGACGAAATTCGGTGGAATAATTAATTTAGTTATATTTTAATTAAATTAATTAATGCAGCCCAAACCCAATTATTTTTGCAGCCCAGCCCGTCGCCAAGTGGCCTGGCCCAGCGCGTCAGCCCAATCCGGTTTGTTCAGCCCGGCCCGTGCAGCCCAGTTCCTCCAGCTCGCTCTAGGCCCGCGTCGCGCGTCAGCCCGCGTGCAGCCCAGCTTCCTCCAGCCGCTCAGCCCGCGTCCGTGCGGCCCAGCCCAGGCCCAAACCGCTCCAGCATGCGCCTGCCGAGTCCTTGCTGTCACGTTCGGCGCGCGCCTGCCGAGCTGCTGCCCTCCTCTTCAGCACCGCCCAGCCGAATTTTCTTCCCTATTTTCCAACAGATTCCCACTTAATTTCCAGCCATTTCCAACAACCTTCCAACCCAATTTTACAACTTTACAACTCAAACCACCTCTAAACATCATCACAAATCTTTATTACTCATCATTCCATTATTCCATTTTTTTTATTGTATTTTTATATTATTTTTGGTAGCTTTCTCCACCTATAAATAGGAGTTGATTTCACTTGTTGAAAACACTTCCAAGTAGCACAAAATTGAGCTTCTTTTAGGAGAAATCTTGGCAAAATAGTTCCAATACAATTTTGAGAGTTCAAGTCCGAATTTCCTTGTTTAATCTTCTTCCATCTTCATAAGGTTCCAGCCGCTGTTCGGTGTTCCTTGTGAAAAACAATCCATTGTTCTCATCTAATCTGAAAAGTGTAACATTTGCTCTCCATTCTCTTAAACTCTTTTATTTGTTATTGGTTCTAATTATAATGCAATATATGTATTGGTTTCTCCTTCCTATCTTTTGTGAAAATTGAGTATAATCTCCATGTGTTTTACTTTCTAAAAATCATTTACTTCTTACATTTTAGAGCTTAAACTTCATTTCGAAACTAAATGTTGATCCGCTGTTCGGGGCATTTAGAGTAGATTTGGAGAGATTTAATGTATGACCGCTGTTCGGCGCATTAAATCACAAACTTAAGGTAATTATATTATAAGTAAAAATCCGCTGTTCGGTGCATTTATAATATGAATAATGTATGAAGAAATATGAGTTTGTGAAGGTATAATTTCGTGATTAATTCAAATATTTGCAATTGTAGTATGTTGTTGAAGTTTGTGTTTACGGGAAGTCTACTTTGTGCATAAGTTAGAATAGAAATAGAATGAGTTTATCTATGCTTTTACTTATTTACATAATTACAAACCTCTTCAAAACCCCCCTTGTTTATTCTTTATTCTTTTATTCTTTATTCTTTTATTCTTTCATTCCTTTATTATTTAATTTATTGATTCTTTGATTAATTAATTCCTTTATTCTTTGATTAACTAAGTCCTTTATTCTTCTATTATTTCATTCTTTAATTCATTATTCTTTGTAATTCATTAATTTATTATTATCTTGTTCATCTATTCTTTAATTTATTAATTCTTTGATTGTTTAATTCTTTTATTATTTAATTCTCTAATTCATTATTCTTTTATTCATAATCCACTAACATATTATTAATGTTCCCTAATTTCCCCGGTTAAGAACGATCCCTATTTATCAATACTACATCTACACAAAAAGGGTTTAAATTGCATAACACTCGAATTACATGTTCAATTTAATGCGTAGTTTGAGCTTAGTCAAAAGTCCATTTGACCGTCAGAAAGAAAAGTCAATGTTTTACCCACTCCAAGGGAAAAACGGTCATTTTGCACCGTTCGTCCGATTTCGCCCAACTAATCACCGATTAACCTCCCTAATTGTAATTAGTCACTAATCTAATCCTAGAATTCGGAACGGGTTGTTACACAGAAGCTTTCTTACTTGCAGCAGCAAGAGTCAATGATGTCCGACAAGGTACCTAATAATTATGTGCAGTCGGGAATACCTTGCTTCGATGGTCAATATGATCATTGGCGCATGCTAATGGAGAACTTCCTACGATCCAAGGAATATTGGGATTTTGTGGAGACGGGAATTATCGAATTAGAAGGTGTCTTGACACAAGCACAACAAAAGAGACAAGATGAATTGAAGTTGAAGGACCTAAAGGTGAAGAATTACTTGTTCCAGGCTATTGACTGTGTAATATTGGAGACCATTCTCCAAAAAGAAACCTCCAAGCAGATTTGGGACTCCATAAAAAAGAACTACCAAAGCACAACAAGGGTGAATCGGTCTCAATTGCAAGCACTACGAAGAGATTTTGAGACTCTTCAGATGAAGCAGGGAGAGTCTGTCAATGACTACTTCTCAAGAACAATGACAATAACAAACAAGATGAGCATCTATGGTGAAAAGATGGAAGATGTTAAGATTGTTGAAAAAATCTTGTGATCCATGACTTCCAAGTTTGATTTTATAGTCTGTTCAATTGAAGAATCAAATGATGTTGATGAGCTCTCCATTGATGAGCTTCAAAGTTCGTTGCTGGTCCATGAGTAGAAAATCACTCGCTCTGGTGTAGAAGAGCAAGCCCTAAAGGCGAGAACCCATGGTGATTTAACATCAGGAGGGGGTCGAGGTCGAGGTCGAGGTCGAGGTCGAGGTCGAGGTCATGGACGAGGTCGAGGAGGACGAGGTTATAGGCAGAAGTCTCATTCCAAGACCGAAAGACCAAAGTGCTCTAAGCAAAGAGAGAGGTCCTGATCAAAACTATGACAAATCCAATGTGGAATGCTTCAGATGTCATAATTATGGTCATTACCATTCTGGATGCTACACAAAGTTGTCTAAAGATAAAGAAAAAAGAGAGAAGGCTAATTATGCAGTGAAAAAGGAAGAAGAAACACTTTTGATGGCCATGGCATGTCAAGTGGAAGAAGAGGTAGATCAGAATTTGTTGTACTTGGACACAGGCTCGAGAAACCATATGTGTGGCAATAAATCTATATTTTCAGATTTGGATGAGACATATAGGAATACAGTGAGGTTTGGAGATAATTCTAAGGTGGCTGTTATGGGCAAGGGTGATGTGAAAATCCAGACCAAAGACAACAACATTCACAAAATTTCTGGTGTTTTCTATGTCCTAGACTTGACAAGCAATCTATTAAGTGTGGGCTAGTTGCAAGAGAAGGGCTACGAGATTACAATCAAGGGAGGTACATGCTTGATTCATGATAAACAAAAAGGTGTTATTGGATGTATTAAAATGACAAAAAATAGAATGTTTCCTCTTGTCATTAAAAGTATGAACCAACATTGTCTCTCTGCCAAAGTAAAAAATTCTAAATGGCTTTGGCATTTTTGCTATGGGCACCTAAATTTTGGTGGGCTTAGAACTCTATATCAGCTAGATATGGTGATGGGGCTCCCACAAATTGAAAGTCACCAACAGGTATGTAAAGAATGTATAGTGGGGAAGCAACACCGTGAGAAGTTTCCACCAAGAAAAGCTTGGAAAGCCAAGAAGCCTTTGGAGCTGGTTCATTCAGACATTTGTGGTCCGATAAATCCGACATCAAATGGCGGGAAGAGGTATTTCATTTCATTCATTGATGATTATAGTCAGAAAGCTTAGATCTATTTTTTACAGGAGAAATCTGAAGCTTTTTCAACTTTCAAAAGCTTCAAAGCATTGGTTGAAAAAGAAATTGGAAGGCCGATTAAGATCCTTCGTGTAGTGACCCGTCCCAAAATTTTTGGGATTAATTAAGATTAAATTGAGGATTAGCTAGGCTAATCGAGGATTATTAGACGTTCAGGAGAAATTATGATTTTGCCCCTAAACGAGGGCGAACAGTTGATTTTTGACTCGGGAGGTCCAATACACGAGGACTGAGGACTGTTACGTAGATCAAGTCGATACAAGTCCGTAGACAGGCGGCACGTCAAAATCGAACGTTCGATGGGAAAGTTACGGGTCACGGAAGTTCCGAGGAACTATTGCACATTTTACGAAACGAATGACATTTGTCCTCTGTGGGCCCCAGATATTTTCCTCAGGCCCAATGGATTGCTCCCATTACACAGATACATGCATCTGTATTCTCTTCCTCATTTGATCGACCAAACACCCCGATGAACCCAAAACCAAACCCAAACCCCCCTTCTCCTTTTCTGGATCGATGGATGACCCTGTGAGGCTGAGTGAGAGGCTGAGTGAAGGCTAGGGACGGCAGGACCGCCGTGAGCGGCGGAGGAAACCTAGAACCCAGGTAAACCCGATGACCCCTTTGGATTTGAATTTTCAAATTCCAGTTTTGGATGTTTAAGGGTTGTTCTAATGATTGGATGATGTTTGTGGGAGTTGTACGAGTTGAGGGGGATTAGGAACGGTGGCTGGGGACGGCTGAGTAACCCAGACAGACGGCCGTGAGGAGTTTCGGTGGCTAACGACCAAAATCGATTTCCAGCCAGGTAAGCCCAAACTAGTTCCCTAAACCTATTTCTAAGGATCCTAGGAGCTTAATAGAACCATTAGGATGAAGTTTTGGCATGTGGAAATGCCCAAATCATAGGATGAACGATGGGCTTAAAATGGTTTAATGAAACAATGAGTTTTAGGATTGTTTTCATTGATTTGATTGCATAAAACGATTCTTAGGATAGATTAGAGAGGATTGGTGGAAAGAAGGAGGAAAAAGGATGAAAAATAAGGGACAAAATGGACTGAACCGATCACGTCGGTTCAGTCGGACCAGATGAACCAGTGAATCAGTTCAGACTGGTTCACGCGAGGAAGCAGATGAACAGGTGCAGGCGTGTGAAGCCCATGCACAACACCTTTAGGCAGCGCATGGGGGCACGTGGGGGTGTTTTTGGGGAAGTGTTCAACATGTGAAATCATCTTTTCGATGTAACGAACATTTTGGGACTAGTTTCGAGTCGATCGGACATCGTTTCGATATAGTTCGGGATGTTCGAAAGTTTAGGATAGAGTTTAAATACGTTTAAAAATCCTGGAAAATTAGGGGGCTTTTATGAGAAGTTATTAAAGTAGGTAGTAATCCTCTAATATGATTTGGACAGGTTTGGGAACCCCGGAGATGATGATTAAGCCGCAGAGGCTTATGGCACGCATATCGAGGCGGCAGCTTGGACGGTCTGTGAGTGGACCTTGCTTTTTAAATTGTGATGCATGCATAAATGTTTTATATTTTTTATATCGATGATTTGAGATGCCTTGAGTGAATATGATTGTGGTATTTATGATTTACGTATTTACACGTATTTCGAGATTTCTAATTTTATACTATGCTTATACGTGCTGGTATTTCTATGATGGTTTGATGCAATGGTTTTGGATTGGAAATATGGAACTGGGCATGAGACCCATGTGGTTGGAAACCATCCGGACTTGGAGCCCATTTGATTTGATGAGAAATCGGGCTAGAGGCCCATTTGAGTTATATGATTGGGTTGGGGACCCGTTGGTTTACGAATTTAGGCACAAGGCCCAGTTATGGTTTATAAATGTGATTTCGGGTCGGGGACCCCAATTGGATTTGGATTTACGATGGTTTTATGGAAAATCCCGGGCATAGCCCTTTGAACGGTTTTTAGATGATTTGTAAAATGGTTTTCCATATACCATCCTCACGAACTGTTGCCCTCTAGACGTCCCGTAATATCCTGGATTGGCGAGTTGTCTCCTCTAGACGTCTCGTAGTATCCTGAAGTAGTCAAGGGGTATTGCTTGGGAGGGGTCATTGCACGGAGCGATCGGTCCGTATAGTGACTCAGGAGCAGGATTGCCAGAGGTTAAAACCTCCCCTTAGGGAGGGTCATTGATCTGCGGGTCATTGACCTAGGTGGACCCTGGGGAGACTTGGGATTGAGACCCTGGGTAGCACGCGTAGCTTGGAACTATGACGGTGTTGATTGTGACATCTGGGATGTCAGGTATCAGGGATGCTGAGGATTAATTTTGGGCTGAGACCCACGTGTACTGGTTTTGGGATGAGACCCACGTGTACGTGATTTGATTTGGGCGGAGTCCCTACGGATTTGGTTTTGGGCTGAGTTCCCACTTGATTGGTTTTGGGCTGAGTTCCCACATGGATTTGGGTAGTGACCCACATACTTTGGTTTTACGGTTTTGGGTCAAGGCCCTAATGATTTGAAGAAGGAAATGGCTTTGATTGATAAACGATTTTATTAACTTTTAGTTAATGATTTGAGGAATGATTGAATTAAATGGTTTTCAAATGCATGCATGCTTTTTAGTGAAGGGCATAAATGTCTTTTTATGAAATGAGTTTTTATTAAATTATTTATTTCGTCCACTCACAATTTTCAATGATTTTAATACTCTTCAGGTTGATCGCGGATGCGGGCTGTAGCAGAGACCGAGACATCACACTCCTCCTCTGACCCTGATGCACTCTAGAAGCCCAGTTTGGGTTAAGGTTGGAATTATCCCTTGTCAGACGGGAGCAGGCACGTCTCACGATAATCCAAGGAATTTGGGACGGGTCCTATCACTTTGAACCGATCGTGGAGGAGAATTCAATTCACAAGAATTTGTAAATTATTGTGGGATCGAAAGAATTAGAAGACAACTAACAGCAGCTTATACACCACAACAGAACGGTGTATCTGAGAGGAGGAACCGCACAATCCTGAATATGGTTTGAAGCATGTTGGCAAGTTGTAGTGTTCCGAAGAGTTTCTGGCCGGAGGCAGTCAATTGGAGTGTTCACATACTAAATAAATGTCCGACGCTTGCTGTTAAAAACATGACGCCGGAAGAAGCTTGGAGCGGAAAGAAACCTGCCGTAGATCATTTTCGAATTTTCGGTTGTGTAGCATATGCCCACATTCCAGATGAGAAGCGGAAGAAACTAGACGAGAAGGGAGAAAATTGCATTTTTCTTGGAGTTCAGTGAGCAACCAAAAGCCTACAAACTATGCAATCCCGTCACAAAAAAGATAATTATCAGCCGGGATGTTGTATTTGATGAAGAAAATTCATGGCCATGGGATGCTAACAATGCACGGCAACATGTTCCAGTCATTCTTGATGAAGTGGAGGAAGGAGCAAGTCCACATCAGCCATTAAATTCAAGTCCGCAACAGCCATTAAATTCAAATTCCACAGGTTTGCAAATTGAACCAGCACTCCCATTTCAGCTTCCTTCCGAAGAAAGTCACGGTGGTAGTGCATCAGCCACACAGTCCAAACGGCAAAGAAAAAGACCTTATTGGATGTTAGATTATGAGGTCAGTGGAATTGTCGAATATGATGATGATCCAATTACTCACTTTGCTCTATTTTTTTATTGTGACCCAGTAGATTTTCAACAAGTTGTCAAAGAACCAAAATGGTAAACAACCATGGATGAGGAGATGAGGTCCATTCAGAAAAATAACACATGGATGTTGATAGACCTTCCTGAAGGGTAGAAATCCATTGGTGTCAAATGGGTTTACAAAACAAAACTGAGTAAAGATGGTGAAGTTGATAAATATAAAGCTCGCCTTGTCGCAAACGGCTACAAGCAAGAGTTCGGCATTGATTACAAAGAAGTTTTCGCTCCAGCTGCAAGGCTAGATACCATTCGGCTAGTACTTTCCTTGGCTGTTCGAAAATCATGGCACATATTCTAATTGGATGTCAAGTTAGCTTTTTTGCATGGCAATTTGTAGGAACAAGTTTATGTTGATCAGCCACCAGGCTATGTGCAGCAAGGAGCGGAGAATAAGGTATACAAATTGAACAAGGCACTCTATGGGCTAAAACAAGCACCTAGAGCTTGGTACAACCGCATAGATGCTTACTTTTCTGCTCAAGGTTTTCAGAAATGTCCATATGAGCATACACTTTATCTTAAAATTGGAGATGCAGGAAATTTACTTATAGTATGCTTGTATGTTGATGATTTGATCTACACCGGAAGTGATAGGGCTATGTTTGATGATTTTAAGAAGTCCATGATGGCTGAATTTGAAATGTCAGACCTTGGGTTAATGCATTACTTTTTGGGCATTGAAGTGGATCAATCTCCTGTTGGAATTTTCATTTCACAGAAAAAGTATGTTCAAGAAGTATTGTACAGGTTTCGTATGAAGGATTGTAATCCAGTTGGTGCTCCAACATCAATTGATTTGAAGATCACAAAGGATTCAAATGGAAGGAAGGTTAATGCTACTCTGTACAAGAAAATTGTAGGAAGTCTCATGTATTTGACTTCAACTAGACCTGATATTATGCATGATGTGAGCTTAGTCAGCCGCTATATGGAGAATCCAACAGAGCTTCATCTTGCAACAACGAAAAGAATTTTTCGTTACTTGAAAGGTATAATTGATTTTGGTATCTTGTATAAAAAGGGAGTTAGTTCTAGTCTTGTGGGTTTTACAGATAGTGGCTATGCAGGAGATCAAGATGATAGGAAAAGTACTTCTGGATATGTGTTTTTTATGGGATCAGGGGTTGTTTCATGGTCTTCAAAAAAGCAACAAATTGTACTTTATCGGCAACTGAAGCTGAATTTGTAGTAGCAACATCATGCACAACCCAATCCATTTGACTGAGAAGGGTACTAGAAGCACTCCACCAGAAGCAGCAAGGTCCAATTACAGTTTATTGCGATAATGTTTCTGCTATTAAGCTGTCCAAGAATTTGGTTTTACATGGAAGAAGCAAGCACATAGATGTGAGGTTTCATTTTCTGCGTGACCTCTGTAAGGATGGAGTTATTGATTTAATTAATTGCAAAACAGAAGATCAAGTTGCTGACATATTCACCAAGCCTCTCAAGTTGCCTGCGTTTGTGAAACTGAGGAAATTATTGGGAGTCTGTTCTTTGAAGGATGTTGCTAGATGATGCACGAGCAAGAGTTCTTATGGTTATTCTTATTTTTGTTTCTCTGTAAACTGATGTCGGAAGAACATTCAATTTAAGGGAGGTTGTTAAAAGTTTTATTCTTTCATGCTTATCGGTAGAATAAGTTATCAGTGTCCTAGTCATAAGGAAATCGGTTTGTGTTTTCCTTTTCTATAGGAGTATTTTATCGTTTACTTTGTTTTGTTATTCGTGGGATTAGTTCTATAGGAGTATCTTATCGTTTACTTTGTTTTGTTATTCGAGGGATTAGTTGCCTGTATGTTTCTGGTGTATTTGTTTCAGTTGTTCTATTTATTCTTCAATCAAGGAATAATGAATGGGTTCAATTCAGCAGAATAATATTGTTTCTTGACTTCTCTTCTCTGTGCTCTAGTCATCTTTCATTTTCAACGGGGCGAACGTTGGAAATTGACATGCCAAGTAAGGAAGAACAGTAGGGTGAACGTTGGAGAAATTGCCAAGTAAGTTTATTACTGTGGGGGCAGAGTTCCTCTTTTGTAAAGAGTAGCTTTGAAAGGCCGCCCAAAAAATGCCTGCTTTTCGTAAAGCAGATGACGTCGACTTTACCAATCAAAGCTCTCAAAACTCTGATCAAACTCAATTTTTCCTTTTTGATCAGAGAGTCATTTCTAGGTGGTGGTTCACAATAAGCACCGCCGCTACCCCCACAAGCAGCGGCGGCAGAGGCACAAACAGTACTGATGTTGCCAGCCGCGCCATATTTGCTACCAGTTCCAATGCTTTACTTAATTTACAAGTATTTGAGAACAGGAGGAACAACAGAGCTTTCTGAAGTCCGCTCGGTTTCTCTTAAGTCCGGTGCTAGCAACGGCGATTCACCCCACCGGAACAATGATTCCCAAACTGAACCGTCTGATCCCGATTTTGCCATCCATGATGAGCTAAGGAAACTCATAAGGAAACTCGATCCTGCCGATCTTGATAAAATTGGAAAACTCCACCCTGATTTCCTTGATGAAATTCAGAAGATCGACCCCGGCATCCTTGATGAAAATTGGAAATTCGACCCTGACGTTCTCGATCAGCGTCGGAAATCGTGTTTGGAAGAAAACAAGGAAGGTGGACAAGAGGCGGAGAGGAGTTGTAATAGGCGAGAAACCGAAACTCAAGACAAAAGAGAAAATGTAAATGAGAAGCAGATTGAAGAAAGCGATGGAGGAGGAAAAAATACGAATGAGAATAGCGATGAGGTGGAGAAGAAGGTTGTCGACGAGGGAAGTAGCAGAAAGGGCAAGTACCCAACGAGGTCTGCAGCTGGAGACTGCATGTCTTATCTGAAGACTGGGACTTGTAAGTTCGGATCAAATTGCAAGTTTAATCACCATCGTAGAAGGAAAAAAAATCAGGTATATTTTTCCTTTTTCGGGTTTCGGCTTCAGCATTTATGCAATTGCACACGTATGTTTATGGTTCAAAGCTTGAGACTTTTCCTTTTTTTTTGGTGGCCTTCATTATCAATATTTAAGGATGAGAATGGCTGCAGCAAAGCCATGTCTGTGTTTCTGTAGTGTTTACTGGTTCAGTTGTCGGCAGAATTGACTCAAAATGACAGACTTAAACTTCAGTATCTGCTCAAATATTTTTGCATAGAGAGATTTTTGCTTTAATTAAAGGTTTCTTTCCTTCTGTTGTGACCGAAAGCCTGGACGCCTTTTTGGTTTATGTTGTGTGGTGATATTTGTTGTTGCAGACAAATGGGGACTTTGGGCCTGCTAGTGTATGAAATATTAATGTTTCTGGCCTTGTAGTTGTTAACTATAGAATCTTGAGTTCTTGAACATCTTTGTTCATATTGTATGGGAGGGTGAGTCATCTGTTTCCATACAGTAACTAGTTATATCTTTAATGTTGGATGTGTTTTCCTGACAATTACTTGTACCTTTGTGCACAGGAATTACAATTATGGTTTAGATGTCAATGACAATATTTTCCCTTTTCACCGTATATTCAAATCTGTGAATGCGCATGGTGGACTTGTAACAGTTTCATGATATTAAAATACTTGATCTTGTTACAGATATCCACATCAGGAGGACCTAAAAATGGAACAGCTCGTAGTCGCAACAATGGAGTGGGACCTTCTGTAGCTCCAACTCAAAAACTTAACTTTCTGGGCCTGCCAATTCGTCCGGTATAGTTTTAATCTACGAAAGTATGACAAACGAATATATAAAATGTTTAAGGTGCAAGATTTTGTCTTTTCTTATTTTGTTGGTCTGTTGGAGCTATTGTCCTGTTTCATTCTGTTCACTGAATATTTATTTTAATGTTGTGTGGTGATATTTGTTGTTACAGACAAATGGGGACTTTGGGCCTGCTAGTGTATGAGATATTAATGTTTCTGGCCTCGTATGATTGAAGGAATTTTTTCTGTTGTTGGTGCTCACTTTGCGTCTGTTGGTACTTTGTTTATCATGTTAATTGACCAGGTGTCCGAAGAAAAGAAGAAAGAAAGCGTTGAGTCAGCAGTGAAGCCGGGCACAGATCACGAGGTTATCATTGCTTGATTCTCCAGAAACCCTCAATCTCAAGTTTTGCTTCAATGGCTTGATATTCTTGTCAGACATCATTAGATTTTGTTTACTTCATGTATTTGGTGTCAAAGTATTATAGTTTTATGAGTTTTGGTGGTTGGGTTTCTGGGTCTGGTGATCTGACGTTAATAGGTTAGCATGCATTACACAACGAATAATTTAGGGCTCGTTTGGTGGGCGGGGTTGGGTTGGATTGGATTGGAAAATGAATGTCTTTTCATTGCAAGGGGGTTAGAAGGAGTAGAGATGAAGAGACATTCAATTCAATCTCCTTGAAATAGTAGGATTAGCAAAGATAAGTTTCCTTCTATATCTAATCCTATCTAATCCTTCTACATTGAAACTGCATTCCTTTTTACATTCAAAATACCTTCAATTTGGATGGTTATTCAATCCAATCTAATCCAGCTTACCAAACGTGGCTTAACAGCCTTACACATCTTATCTTGTAGTTAACAATAGAATCTTGAGTTCTTGAACATCTTTGCTCATATTGTATGGGAGGGTGAGTCATCTGTTTCCATACAGTAACTAGTTATATATTTAATGTTGGATGTGTTTTCCTGACAATTACTTGTACCTTTGTGCACAGGAATTACAATTATGGTTTAGATGTCAATGATAATATTTTCCCTTTTCACCGTATATTCAAATCTGCGAGTGCACATGGTGGACTTGTAACAGTTTCATGATATTAAAATACTTGATCTTGTTACAGATCTCCACATCAGGAGGACCAAAAAATGGAAAAGCTCGTAGTCGCAACAATGGAGTGGGACCTTCTGTAGCTTCAACTCAAAAACTTAACTTTCTGGGCCTGCCAATTCGTCCGGTATAGTTTTAATCTACGAAAGTATGACAAATGAATATATAAAATGTTTAAGGTGCAAGATTTTGTCTTTTCTTATTTTGTTGGTCTGTTGGAGCTATTGTCCTGTTTCATTCTGTTCACTGAATATTTATTTTATTGTTGTGTGGTGATATTTGTTGTTACAGACAAATGGGGACTTTGGGCCTGCTAGTGTATGAGATATTAATGTTTCTGGCCTCGTATGATTGAAGGAATTTTTTCTGTTGTTGGTGCTCACTTTGCGTCTGTTGGTACTTTGTTTATCATGTTAATTGATCAGGTGTCCAAAGAAAAGAAGAAAGAAAGCGTTGAGTCAGCAGTGAAGCCGGGCACAGATCACGAGGTTATCATTGCTTGATTCTCCAGAAACCCTCAATCTCAAGTTTTGCTTCAATTGCTTGATATTCTTGTCAGACATCATTAGATTTTGTTTACTTCATGTATTTGGTGTCAAAGTATTATAGTTTTATGAGTTTTGGTGGTTGGGTTTCTGGGTCTGGTGATCTGACGTTAATAGGTTAGCATGCATTACACAACGAATAATTTAGGGCTCGTTTGGTGGGCGGGGTTGGGTTGGATTGGATTGGATTGGAAAATGAATGTCTTTTCATTGCAAGGGGGTTAGAAGGAGTAGAGATGAAGAGACATTCAATTCAATCTCCTTGAAATAGTAGGATTAGCAAAGATAAGTTTCCTTCTATATCTAATCCTATCTAATCCTTCTACAATGAAACTGCATTCCTTTTTACATTCAAAATACCTTCAATTTGGATAGTTATTCAATCCAATCTAATCCAGCTTACCAAACGTGGCTTAACAGCCTTACACATCTTATCTTGTAGTTAACAATAGAATCTTGAGTTCTTGAACATCTTTGCTCATATTGTATGGGAGGGTGAGTCATCTGTTTCCATACAGTAACTAGTTATATATTTAATGTTGGATGTGTTTTCCTGACAATTACTTGTACCTTCGTGCACAGGAATTACAATTATGGTTTAGATGTCTATGACAATATTTTCCCTTTTCACCGTATATTCAAATCTGCGAGTGCACATGGTGGACTTGTAACAGTTTCATGATATTAAAATACTTGATCTTGTTACAGATCTCCACATCAGGAGGACCAAAAAATGGAAAAGCTCGTAGTCGCAACAATGGAGTGGGACCTTCTGTAGCTCCAACTCAAAAACTTAACTTTCTGGGCCTTCCAATTCGTCCGGTATAGTTTTAATCTACGAAAGTATGACAAATGAATAGATAAAATGTTTAAGGTGCAAGATTTTGTCTTTTCTTATTTTGTTGGTCTGTTGGAGCTATTGTCCTGTTTCATTCTGTTCACTGAATATTTATTTTATTGTTGTGTGGTGATATTTGTTGTTACAGACAAATGGGGACTTTGGGCCTGCTAGTGTATGAGATATTAATGTTTCTGGCCTCGTATGATTGAAGGAATTTTTTCTGTTGTTGGTGCTCACTTTGCGTCTGTTGGTACTTTGTTTATCATGTTAATTGATCAGGTGTCCAAAGAAAAGAAGAAAGAAAGCGTTGAGTCAGCAGTGAAGCTGGGCACAGATCACGAGGTTATCATTGCTTGATTCTCCAGAAACCCTCAATCTCAAGTTTTGCTTCAATTGCTTGATATTCTTGTCAGACATCATTAGATTTTGTTTACTTCATGTATTTGGTGTCAAAGTATTATAGTTTTATGAGTTTTGGTGGTTGGGTTTCTGGGTCTGGTGATCTGACGTTAATAGGTTAGCATGCATTACACAACGAATAATTTAGGGCTCGTTTGGTGGGTGGGGTTGGGTTGGATTGGATTGGATTGGAAAATGAATGTCTTTTCATTGCAAGGGGGTTAGAAGGAGTAGAGATGAAGAGACATTCAATTCAATCTCCTTGAAATAGTAGGATTAGCAAAGATAAGTTTCCTTCTATATCTAATCCTATCTAATCCTTCTACAATGAAACTGCATTCCTTTTTACATTCAAAATACCTTCAATTTGGATAGTTATTCAATCCAATCTAATCCAGCTTACCAAACGTGGCTTAACAGCCTTACACATCTTATCTTGTAGTTAACAATAGAATCTTGAGTTCTTGAACATCTTTGCTCATATTGTATGGGAGGGTGAGTCATCTGTTTCCATACAGTAACTAGTTATATATTTAATGTTGGATGTGTTTTCCTGACAATTACTTGTACCTTTGTGCACAGGAATTACAATTATGGTTTAGATGTCAATGACAATATTTTCCCTTTTCACCGTATATTCAAATCTGTGAATGCGCATGGTGGACTTGTAACAGCTTCATGATATTAAAATACTTGATCTTGTTACAGATCTCCACATCAGGAGGACCTAAAAATGGAAAAGCTCGTAGTCGCAACAATGGAGTGGGACCTTCTGTAGCTCCAACTCAAAAACTTAACTTTCTGGGCTTGCCAATTCGTCCGGTATAGTTTTAATCTACGAATGTATGACAAATGAATATATAAAATGTTTAAGGTGCAAGATTTTTTCTTTTCTTATTTTGTTGGTCTGTTGGAGCTATTGTCCTGTTTCATTCTGTTCACTGAATATTTATTTTAACGTATTACAGGGCAAGAAAGAGTGTCCCTACTATATGCGAAACGCCTCGTGCATCCATGGAACAAGATGCTGGTTCACTCACCCTGATCCGACAGCTGCAGGAGAACCTGAACTCCCATCTGGAGGTACTGATGGACCTCCACCCTCAGAAGGTGTATCGGCACAAATGGCAGCACCCTGGTCTTCATCAAGTTCATTGAATGATGCTCTGCCATCTCAAGGGTTTTCTTCCCAAAATACAGAATGGAATAGTTACCAGGTACTTTTATTCTTCACTCCCATTCCCATATGAATAATATTTATGATTACAAAGACATGTTGGATGTGTTTTTTGGCCTAAACGCTAAGCCAATTGTTCAGAATACTTGGAACGAATTTTTTTCGCCAACACTTGTTACACTTGAAACTTGAATATTCATTACTTTGCTAATTGGAAATCTTATTTCTGTGCTTTTTTTCGTGTTTAGGCTCTGGAATATTTACCAGAAAGAAACATGCCTACACTTCCACCGGTTGATTTCAACTCCGTGACTGAAACCAACATCTATAACCAATATCCACGGCAGCAACAAGTTGAAGAATTCCCAGAAAGACCAGAGCAACCTTTGTGCAGCAATTTCTTGAGAACCAGGCGTTGTAAGTATAAATCTAATTGCAAATTTGACCATCCAAAAACTCAGACTGCAGCTTCCCCCTCGAGCACACTGAGTGACAAGGTGCTCCCATTGAAACCTGTAAGTTCACTCTCCTTGGACCATGCTTTTTTTTTTTCAAATAAAATCTTAATTTTAGAATGATGCATGCCATTAGTCACATAAAATTTGATCCTAAATTTGTGTCAGAATATTTGCACGCAATATAGCCACTATGGCTTATGCAATTCTGGGGCAACTTGTCCATTTGACCATCCATCATTATCAACGTCTTTCTGCCATTCTGCAACCACAAATGAGGCAGGAAGTGCTAGCTGGGAGCAGGAATGGAACTGAAGCTACACTCAACCCTCCGTGACCACAAATGAGGTAGGAACAGCTAGCTGGGAGCAGGACTGGAACTGAAGCTGCAACTCGACTGCAGACCTGGTAATTATGTTTGCATGAAATGCTTGCTAAACCAACCGCAGACTTACTTCGTTTCTTATTTAGTCCTAGAAATGTATCAAACTTTTTCTCCTAGCTGCCACACGAAACATGGCATGTATATTATTTCTGGCCCCTACTGTTGCTGATAACTCTGTTTTTTTGTGGTCTGTTGCTGACAACTCTTAAATCAAATACAAATTTGTGCTGTTATTGCCTCCAAATTAATCAAATAACTCCTAACAAAAGGAAAACAGCTTCTGTGCCACGACCTCCATTGCAGGCGAGACACGGAATTTCAGGCCCACCAAGAGAGAGGAGTTGGATGATGATGTACTCAGAACTTTTCAAACCGAGCTAGCAGTGAAGTCTAGGTACAAATAGTAATAATTTATTTTTACTCTTATTAGATATAAAAGTGATAATAATATTTTTGTGCCCAAGTATTGAAACTGAGAACCACAAATTTCTCTCTCTATATATTACAAATTGCTAAGGTTACCAATCCTCCTTTTCGGTCTATATAACAACAAAATATATGCAAAACCTTTTTGGAAATATATATGGAAGGAAAAATAAGCCAACAAAATGAAGCCAAGCACAAGTGAAAAAGAGAGAAAAGGAATTAAAAAAAGAACTGTAAATATATCATATATAATATATAATGGAGTAATTTGGTGTTCATTATCTTTCCCAGGCATAAATAAAGTGTGTTTGTAGCTCCTCCTCCCAATCCCACCTAATATATATTGCGTTATCTTCATACCAGGCCTCGAGAGCAAGCGTAGATTCGTTCAACCACAGCAGAACCATCTCTTCTGTATCCATATTCAGAAAAAGATATAAGTACACTAAAGAACACAGTTATAATCCAATCCTATTTTTCTATAAATAAATTATTTTTTAAAACTAAAATTTTACTTATTCACTTATTATTTAGGGGGTTTAGATAGTTTTGGGGAGGAGGTGGGGTATTGGGTAGTGGTGGGAGATCTTAGAGTTTAGTCTTGGATTATAAGCGGAGCCTAAAACTTGAGAGCTACTATACCACCCATTTGGGTAGTGGGAGAACTTAGAGTTTAGTCTCGGATTCTAAGCGGAGCCTAAAACTTGAATGCTATACCACCCATTTGGGTAGTGGTGGGAGAACTTAAGAGTCTAGTCTCGGATTCTAAGCGGAGCCTAAAACTTGAGAGCTATACCACCCCGTATTTTGATTCATTGGCGTTGTCAGGTTTCAAATTTGATGGATATGAGTATTTATTATTATTTTATTTTGGTTATTTGTTGGACTTTGTTGTCCCTAGTCGTAAAAAAATGTTGAGTTGTGCTCTCGTGTGTTAAAAAAGAAAAAAATTAGTGAGTTATATGTGATGGACCGACCCTAAGAAAAATTGAAAATTAGAAAGGTTGGTGAGCATGGATGTGTAGTTTGGGTTTTGAATTTGTTACCTTTGGGGGAGGATACTCGGGATAATGCTCATTCACAGTGTTGTATCCACCAGCACCATTTCTTCGTAGGCTGCCGTCGGTTTTCCTTGGGGTGACTATCTTCACTTGAGCTGCGCTCGTCTTCTTTTCGTCCCTGGCCTTGTTGAATATCACCGTGAATCCTTCGGCTGAAGCTGGGTTGTTCACGTCCCATTCCCCGAATTTCGGTAATGGCCGGCCTTTATCCTGCTGCATTTTTATATTTTATGAACAACAAATCAGTATCTTCAACTTCAACTTCAACTTCAACTTCAACTAGCTACACACTTCATCTTCATCTTCATCGCTTTCATTTTGATGTTCGCTACGCGTTGCGATATAAGAATTTTCTCAATTTTTTCGCACGTCAAATGGCATGTTCGAATGCCATTAAATTACTGCGTGCAGCTCATACATTTACCATTTTATTTTGCTGAATGCTGACTTGATATTCTGGAAACTCATGAACGCAAGATTCATCAGAAATCTTGCGTTCTTACAAATTTTTGAACCAGCCCTTGATATCTTTACCAGATTTAATACTTTATCCGGATGAATTTCGCATGAAGATTTTAGTATCGATTTGATCAATTTCAGGCCTCGGGGATGATTTTGGACGAAACAAAAAACAACCACCCAAAAAAAAAAGGAAAAATTAAAGAGCACAAAGGAAGATCCTCCATGACAAATTAATGTTGTGTTCATGAACGCACATAATGCTCTTGCAATGCGAAAACCTTGAATTCTTAAAAATTGAAACTCATAAACCTTAATCTTTCTTGATCTTTATGCGTTGGAAATTGTCAAAAGTTCGAAAAAGAAACGGATACATGAAAATTACGATTTTTTTCAATTGTTTTGATACATCTTTCACGTACATGTTGAAAATTTACTGCGTGCATGATTTAGGGAGAGATGCGAATACATAGGTAAAAAAAAATGAGTGAAACAAATAAAGGAAAGAGATGGTGGAATGAGAAAGTTACCGAAGCCATGATGGAGGAGAATGGCAGGAAGCCGCCGGACCGGAAGGTTTGGAGGAGGAAAGTTTTTACCAGAAGAGAAATATAAAAGGAATGGTGTAAAGTTAGATTTTAGAGAGAAAGAAGGAGAGCAATTTAAGAAAATATAATCAGCCTTTTCTTTTTTTTCTTTTTTTTCTTTTTTTCCTTTTGGTTATTGTTAATATGGTTTTACTTGTTACGTACGAAAATAATATTGTTTTCGGCAAACGACTTACAAAAATCGCCTAGGGCACACATTGATCGTCGGTAATAACCGCTTTTGTTTTCTAGAGTATTCTTCATTAAAGATAATTTATGCATTATTGTCCGTATCTAAAATTCCAAATTATCATTGTTGTAGTGAAATACAATCACAGATTCGAAACTAGTTTATTTTTTTGGGATACAGTATTGACTATTTTTTTTTTTTTAAATAGCCATAAGCTGCGATTATCTTTGTTTTTTTCTTTAATAATTTATCAATTAATTAATATTATAACAAGTAAATAAATAATTCTTCATAGCTTAGATAATTGACGTTTGAGGATTTAATCAGGGTGACAATATATATGTATATATATTTATTTTTTTGAGAAGGATTATCACGGTATATCCAATTATTGAAATATCAATATCGACGAATATATTGCTAGTCAAATTTACGGATATCTCGCTCCAAATATTTATATCGATATCAATATCGTTTACGATCAATAAAAATGACGGAAATTTGGTCTAAAACTTGGAAATTTGGAATGAAAATTTGAGAAAAACTTAAGTACCCAATAATAATTATATAGGGCTAATAAAAATTATAAAATGACTTTGATATAATAAATATATGATAAATAATATAATATAATAGGATTCTACCGATGAATAATAATATAAAATTTTAAATATAAATATAAATTGAAGTGAATTACTATAATTGAATGTTAATATAGTTAAAAACATAAAATAAGCATAATAATAGAGTTTACATTTACATAATAATTTAGGAAATCAGAGAGTTTGCATTTACATAATAGTTAAGAAAATTAGACATTAATTAGTGAAAATTGGACGTAAAATGAATTCTTATTAATCGTATGTGCATTTCATATTTTTCTAAAAAATAAAAAATATGTCATATTGAACAAAAAACAAATCATCATACCCTTTAGCAATGTCAGTAATATTTGTCTAACAATAAATAATCATTAATAAACATCATCTATTTAAATTCTTAATTATATTTTATAATCAATTATTATGAAAAATCTACCTCCACTCAATTATTTTTTTTTATTCTTATTTTTTTCCTACATTATCAACCTCTCTCCCCATCTACATTGATATTAAATATCAAGGCACCCATCTCTATTACCACTTTCTTTCTCCCATGTGTTCTTCACCCCAGCGAACGACCATCGCCATTCAAACCCAACCTCCATGATGATCAACATAGGCCACCCGCAGCCTCACCTTCAAGTTCAATTCGTCTAGTGGAGATAAAGTCATCTCTAATCTCTCTCGGGGTCGCCAGGGCTTGATGCACGTGAATTGAAAGCCTAAGCTCAACGACGTGCAAAACTTTCTGATCGTCTCTTCTCCGATTCAGGTAAAATTTCAGGAATCTAAGTTCATATTCGAATTCTTGAGGCTTCGTAGATGAGATTCGACAGTTGAATCGACATTTTCGTTGAAATTTGTACAGTGCTAGGTTCTTTCTACTGCGAGCCAAATGGACATGGACTGCCAATGTGCTTGCCTTCTGAGTTGCTTCTGATCTCTAACAACTGCATATGGCTCTTGTAATCAAGAAGCAGTAATTAAGTGGAAAAGAAAGGCAAATTAGGAGTAGCGACATGATTATCGATGAATTTCGATAAATTTCATCGAAATTTACCGATATCTTCCGATATCGTGGAAATTGGGGGAAAAATTTTCTTCTCCCCCTATTTAGATGCCGGATCTCCAATTTTCCAATATATCGACAGACATCGGCAAAATTGCAGATATTTTAATCCATGCTCTTACCTGAGTTCTCTAACAGTTTTCTTTCAGGGATAGTCTAGGGATAGTCTATTGTAACAACCTAGAACCTAGTAATAGAGGACCCTATGATGTACCGAGGTAATTTCAAATACGATTGATTCTCGTAGAACTAAAATCCATGAGCGATGTGGATAAATCTCTTACACAGGTAGGATAAGGGCTAGGAGGTAATAAAAACTGATTGGATGTTATGTTTAAAGAAATTTCATTCCAAATTAGAAAATTATTAGGTTGATTAAGACCTATCTTGTCAGTTACAAATAGGCTTCAAGAAGCGAAAACATACCCAAAATGATCTCCCTACTCCACCGCCGTTGGAGATTTCATTATAACAAATTCTTCTAATACAGCTACAATTTTTTACAACCATCTATTTACATACAATACAAAACTACAATACATCATACAAGATGGTCAATCAAAAATTCAAAATTGTACAATCTGTAGATAGTTGCAGGGCAGCCAAAATTATCGAGGGAGGGGCGTACTGATCACAAATCGACGTTAGCTTTGTTTCCAGCAAGAATGAGCGAGATTTCCAATCCCCGGCTAAATGCTTGGTTAAACAGAAGCCGGGACTGGAAGGTGGAGATGAACGGGAACCATGACAAGAATGCTACCGGGGCGAAAATGAGCATCCCCATACCAGCGTCGTACAATCTGCCAAACTCCCTCACTGAGTCCCATAAGCCCAGACTCCTCACGATCTTCTTCCAAGTGATGGCTAACTGTTTTTGGAAAAAAACCAAAAAGGCTTTAGAAAAAATTTGGAAATTACAATATGAATCGAGTAACACACATTAAGCGATCAACTTACGCATATTATGGCCCATCCTGTAGGAATAATGGCAAGGATGCTTGCGAATAGGTCTGCAATCGAAAGGCTTGTAAACAGAACAAGAAGAGCAATAACTGCAACGAGCCCTAGGGATGCCACACCCTGTATAAATCTCATCACTAGCTGGAAGTTGGCTGACTTTTTAGGACTGAAGGTGAAAACCTGCAATGCAATATATTTAGTCACCAAAGAGTATGAGTTTCATTATCATTGATCAAGAATGCTCAAGGGCGCGAGGCCAGGGGAGAGACAACTTTCTTGATGCATACCTTGAAAATCAAGACGATAGCTACTAATACAACCCAAGAGAAGCCATAAATCTGGATCCAAAAAGAGAAACACCAGTCAACATAAAGAAAGAAGCATGCTGACAATTAAAACCGTGTGCCTAATCCAAAATCACCGGGGGATTCAGCTTTAAAACAACTACTTAACATCAACAGCCAATGCTGAATGCATATTCGATTTCACTACAGTATCATTCGGAACTATCATAGTCATAAGCAAGTAAAATTCAGCAGACAGTCGATAATAAATTCATCAGCTTATCCGAATGGGACCAAATGGAGACAGATTCCAATCAAATCTGAGTTGAGCAGCCAATAGACTCAAATTCCATCAACTAGCTTTGTGGACAGATATCAAAACCCATCTCATGACTTATTAGGAGGTTGTAAACAAAATTTTAAGGTCTAGTTGTCGATGCAGATTGATCCCAACCAACAGAATTTTCCGAAACTTCTGTTTCCTTCTTTTAATTTTGTGTGAAAGAGGAGAGCACAACCCGTACAAATTATTTTCTAGAAACTTCAATATAAAAAATAAAAATAAAATTTAAGGTCTAAAGCTAGTTCCACAACCAAATGAGTATAATTCTCCCCTAGGGTTGCCAAGAAGCAAGAAAAGGAATATTCTGATGGCAGGGGGTACAGGAAAATACTTTGGTTGACATGGCAATAAAATATGTGGATTATTAGCACGCTCTATAACCAAAACAAAATAGAAACAGAAGGATAGCTCTATAAGAAAAATAAAAATATAAAGAAAAGGATAAGAAGTATACCGCCAGTGATGTGTCACTTCCAGTTATATGGAGCTTGTAAACAATGCCGTATTGAAACATAAAGAATCTCAAGCTTAGAATTGTTTCCAATATACGACCTCTCAGTGTTTGAATATGCATCTGAACAGAACAAATGAGATGAGCATTCGCAGAAAAAAAAAAAAACTTAGGATATAAGAGTAATAAAAATTCAAACCAATGAAATGAAACATAAACTGTACCCTGGAAAATATTCCCAAAATACAAACTTGAAATATACATGAAAACAATAACATAAATTTTTTATATTCAACCTGTATACATGCACGCAACATGAAAACTTATGTAAGGCGAAACAGAAAACAGAAAATTAGTTAAATTAAAAAGAAACAATTTTGTAAGTTCAAAAGTCAGTTCAGTTACAGACCTGCTCCTCATCCCACCAAGACTCCCAGCTATTGTCTCCCTTAACTCCTACTCCACCTCTGTAAAGAAGCCAACCGGTCCAATCATCAAAATCCTCCACCGTCCTGTTTCAATAATAAGGTAATGGTTATTTCAAACAAAATAGAATAGCTTCAGATATATGGAAGTTGTTAAACCAAACTAAAATGTCAAGAAATATAGATACAAAGATTCCACAAAAAGTCAAAATTCTATAGAACGTACTTTTGCCACTCAAAGCCAGATGGATTGAAGATATAGGGAGCAAAGAGCCAGGAGATGACAAGGAACCAACTGCTGAGAGTCAGCAAAACAAAAGAAACCGCACCACCATCTGTATACCCATATGCGATGTAAACTATGAGAAGCAGAGCCACTTCAAACCTGCATAAATATGGTCATGAATCATAACAGCTAACAAAACCAACACAGTTTTGAGAGCTTCAGGAATATAAAAACAATCCTCAACCAAAAATTTAAGAAAGGGGACAAGAGGTATGTCTTCAGCAATGGAAACTATCACTCACGCTTTAACAAAATGGCTTCTAGAGTAGAGCCTATAATTCTCAGCAAACTTTATATGGCGGACAACAAAGCCTCTACCAGTTGCTCGGTACTGTTAGAGAAATGAAAAATACAAACATAACCAAATTAATCCATACAAGATGATAAGCAGAAAACAAAAACAGAATGGATAAGAATGGATAAGAAGACCAAAAACATACTTTTGCACCTCCATGGAGAAGGGTACGCCCAAAATAATGAGTTCTAGTTCCTAATGAGAATGTGAAGAACACAGAACATAACTGAAGCTGCATTGTGATAAAACTGAAAACTGCCTGCAACGCATCAAATGAATTTAATTACAATGCATCTTTGTTAGCCTTACATTTACAATCTCTAGAGCATTGATAATTTTTTTATCCTTGTACGAGAAAAAAGCGAACCAAAAATAAGAGCACATAGTCCAAACTGAATGTTTTCCTTTGTCCAACCCATTTTCCGAGGTTGTTAAATGTTATCTTCAAAAGTCAAAAAATAAACAATTTTCAAAATTAAGAACTTCCAAAAACATTTGAAATTCAGAATTAAACCATGCATCGCTTTTATCAAATTTGAACTCAAATGCAAAATGTAAAACTAAGTTGGGCATCAGCTCAAATTCAGATATGAACAATTGAGAATTGGATTCAAATTAGGATACCTAGTAGACCAGCACAGATTTCAATCCACCGACGGCCATAATCATAGATATAATAATGTAAACCAGAGTTCTAGAAGTCTAAACCCAGAGATAAATTATGTGCAAAATGGAATGAAAAATAAAAAATCCCTTGGCTCATAACCATATGTTTTTCTTCCATTCAAATCTTTTTGAGGTGTTATTTTTTCAAAATTATAATAGAAAATCTGAGAACATTGAGCACTTCCATAATCACTTCCAATCCAGATTTAACCAATGGATTTTTTTCGAATTTGAACTCAAACTAAAAAAATAAACATCTGTTCAGTATCAGCTTTAATTCAGACACCAACATTCATAATTGGATTCAACTTTGGATACAAGTAATCAGCAGTGATTTAAACCCACCGTCATTCATAATTATGGATATAAAGACACAGCACTAGAAGCCTAAGTGATGAACTAATATCGCATCTTGTATTTTCTAATTACCATCCCAGAAAACTACAAGTTGAAGTTAACAAGAACATGCCGAGTATATAGCACCATCATAAGATAGAATCAAAGAACATCAAATAGCAGAGGCACATGAAACGGATGAGAAAAATACTAACCTTCAGCAATCCCAATTCAAGTATAAAACCTATTATCATCGGGACTGCAGTAAAAATACCAATCTGGACCAAGAATTGTGCGTTCAAAACAGCATCCAATGCTGTGTTTCCCGACATTTTTGCTTGCTTCGCAATGGCACGATCCAATCCAGAGAAGGCCTATAAGATTTAACAAAAAGTAGTGTATAAAATCTTAGAAGGTTCACTACCTAACTGCCTTATTACTACAATAGAAAGTAACAGGATTTATAATAACCATATCTAGTAACTGCCTAGCTTATGAACAAGAAATACGAAGTTCAAGAGCAATAAGACCAGGGCATAAGTCACTACCAAAACTAAAATCTTCAAATAACCAGACCAGTCAACGGAAATAGGAAAATAATGTTGTCAGAACTCATCTTCCCTAATAATTTAGATATTTCAAAAAATTAAACCTCAGACTGGAAATGCTCTTGGTCAAATTTTCTCTTTTTTATGAACTCCAGTCACTAGAAGTACATTTAACTCGTTAAGAAAAATAATTAAAATAAGTGATCTTAAGTCAACTATTTGGATTTAACTGATAAGAAATGTATTAACTATTTGTATTTTTTATGATGCATTTCTGTATCATCTCTGGAGTATCCAGCACTCGTGCAATTTAAAGGTAAGCTAGTCAAGCAAAGGGGTCTTTACACAGGGAGTAAGTATCCATTTAAAGTTTTCCTAGATATTCTCCAATATGATTTGAGTTGATACTTACCAGATAAGCCCTTCCGTATAAGAATATGTATACTACGAGGACAGTCATCTGCATTATGAACATGCTATTAGAAAATTCCAGAAAATACAAATATCAAGAACAAATAAACAAAAAAGTTTGCTGGAGTCAGATGGAAAATACCATTGTACACACGTAGAAACCAACAGTTGTGTAAAAGAAAGAGAACATTCTAAAAAAATCAAAGAGTTGACCAAGCCTGTACACATCCCTACTAAGGACTTGCTCCCCATTTCCACCTGCTACTTTCCCTTCAAATAATGCAATCTGGTTCAACCCGACATCCCTTCCCTTTCCAACCTACAGAAATAGGCAGGCTGTCAAAACACCAGAAAGATATGTTACACTAAAACGGGACAATAATTGCTCAAGTATAGAACCTGAATATATTCGTGGTGTGTGATGTTGCCCTGCCTCAGTGTAGAGTTGAACCCTGCAGAATTTGTTTCCATTAAGTTGATAACCTCATATCAACCAAAAAACATATTCATGTAACCCCAAAAAAATTAAACCAAGATAAAAGTCTTCATTTAGAGCAACTTTCTTTGGTGAACACTAAAACCCATTAAGGTTAGCTGGAAAAATATCCCCAAAAATAGCGGCAGGTGGACATGAACTATATCAGACAATGTACCTATCAGCATTCTAAATCAATAAACTAAGTAAGAAACAAGTCATAAATAAAATTGCAGACATTCTTTAAACTTAGAAAAGAAAACTCGTATTACTGTCTATGCAAAGAGAAATAGCATCTAAGGAATTAATCAAATTACAGAACAGAATGCTCTTCTGTTTTCCTTTTCCTGAACATGTTCTAATAGCATTTTTTTTAATAATATCTGATATATCAGTAACCAAGAGTTATTAGTCTATCCATTTTCGAAATATAAGAAAAAAATTATCAGCAACTTATGTGCTTACCTGCAAAAATATCTTCACTAATATTAATAACCCGCGACGATTTACTAATCCCACCTCGCGTAGTGTGGAAAATTCGATCAAAGACATCTGGGTGCCCGTAGTGCATGCGAACTCTGCATGTAAGGACAAAAACTCAAACTCAAACCAAAGGCATAAAATAGTAATTAGACGAAAAAGCAAATCCAAAACATTTTTGGGTACAATGTGGTCAGATTACAAGATACTCACTTGAGAGGATATGCTAAAACGCGTTGGGCTAAAGTCACAAAGCTAGTCTCTTGATTGGACATGAACCATGCTAAAGATGAAACACTGCATGAGAACATATACAAGAATTATGCTGGCCATCATAAAAAGAAAACCAAAATACAAATAAACAGAAACCGGATAGAAAATGCTGGCCAAACCTTCCAGTAAATACATGCTCTCTCACACCAAGAATGGTCGGAGGTCGGAGGCCATGATTTCTGTGAAATTCCTCAAGGAGATTTCTCATTTTCATTGCCTCCTCAAGGTAATTGTCCTAAACAACAAAACATAAGCATACATCAATCAATTGTTATTCCTTGACTGGTAAAGTTGCAATCTCTCGGGCCCAAAATAATCCTTATGGAAAAGTGTAGGTATATAAGGAAATAGAAATGACACATGTAAGCTGCATACATTCATTATATATGAAAAGAACCAACAGTCTACTCACTTAACACCAAGATAAAGAGGCGAAGTTTGAAAAACAAACACTTGGTGACAAAACAACACAAATTTATTATTTTGAACTGGTTACCTGGTTCATGTCAATAGTCTGGACAGCATCGCCACGAGTGAAGACTATAGCATGATTTTGATTTTCAGGCTTCCCTTCACCTAGCTTTGGATCACCAGGAAGTTTAATGGAGTATATTTCCTATGAATCGATATTAAACGAAAAAAGGGAGCATATAAGCATACCATGAGATTGTTAATTCACTATTAAAAGATTAATTACCATGCAATTAATACACAGAATGATGTTGAGTAGTATTCCTAAATTGGTTGGATGCACCTAATATCGCCATTTATAACTCTTGAGCCTTTCCACCTACTATTTTAAGCTATTTTTCTGGAAACTTCAATATGTCAATAAAGTCAACTGGGGTTAAAGGGTAGAAGACGAAGCAAAAGCAAAACTATTCTAGCCAACATGAAACCTTAAATTGCAAGGGGAAAAAAAATGAGTGAACAAAATTTCACAGTACCTGATCCTTTCCATGTATGTCAGCCTTAACAAGCTTTGAATAAAATTCTTTTGTTGTCTTTCCTTCAATTGCACCACTTTCCTCCACATGTATATAAGCAACCCGAAGGGCCTCATTCCTAGTAACCAAATGTAAATTGAAAATATTTTAATAAAAACAAAAAAATAAAATAAATAAAATGCACAACAGCATCCAGTTTCATAGAATAAAGGAAACCCAGACTAGATCAGTTCAATATTAGTTCTTATCCACGCACATCTAACATTTTGTTTTTTTTTTTTTGAAAGAAATAAAAATAATTTTATTTCCAAGAGAAAAAAGTACAGGTGAACAAGAAGTCCACTCATACAACTATTACAAAGAGGAACTTCGCAAAGCTATAACAATGAAATTAGCCTAAAGCTGCCTTCCAATCTATCAGAATAGAAAATAATGAAATAGATGATAAAATAAATAAAGATAGAGAAGAGTGAAAGGTCCCTGAACTCTGACGAACTAGAAGCCCAAAACCTCACCATTTACCAAAAGTCTTCTAACCCCACCTCCTTATTAATGTCAATAATCGTTCTAATCCTCTATATCCAAATTTCCCAGCAAATAGCCATCCTGCACCGTCTCCACAACACTTTAGCCAACTTTCCTTTACCAAAAGCTACAAAATTCCAGTGTCATTCTGGAATCACCTTACTTACTCCAACCTTCTGGAACCACAAGTCCCAGACTTAGAGCCACTGGGAAATGAACAAACAGATGATCGACATTCACTTCATTCATTCACACATAACTCCCAACTGGGAGGAAGACAGCAATTAGGTCTCCTTTTTCTGGAACATGTCACATCTAACATTTTCTTATAGTCAACAAGAAACTAGCATCCTCAAAAGAGTTGAAGAAATACCATGCAGAAATCCGATATATGATTGGAGAAACACAAGCATGTCACCTTGAATGCGAGATAGCTATGAGGTATCAAGTGCCCACGTGCAGCCATGGACCAATGCTTAATAATTCAACTATGAGTTTAGGAAAGGCAATTTTCAACATGACTGGAATCCTATCCAAAGGCTATATACTTTTGCGAGACCTAACTACATTGTGGATACTAATAGTATACTCTTCATATTAAGATATAAATACTTCAGATATAAATGGGCCTTTTCTTGTTCCGATATCAGAAATTATGAAACAAATTGTTTACAAACCAAGACAATTAGAAACTTCAAATATTCATTACACTTAAGAGACCATACCTCTGCAACAAGAGGGATATATCAGCAGCCTCCGGTGCCTTCCTCTGTTTTTGTTGCCCATAAATTTGGCATGACACCACATAAGTAAACTTCAAATCTGCTTGTGCTCGTGATTCACGTGATAACTCAAAGCCTTGACTTGTGAAGGCCCCATTTTGAGGATAATCATCCACTATCAGTGCAGGGAAGCAAGGAGAAATATTAAAATCATAGTCCTAGTTCAAGTGCTCCCCCAAAAAGTAACTTGAGAGCAGTTCAAAGTTTTAAAAGAAAATACCTCTCAATGATCTACTTTCCAAATAACTCTGTAGCATTAAAGCCTTTCTATAGTACATCATACCCCGCACTGTAATTTCAAGAGCATCAGAACATCAGATATAAGTCAGATCAGAAACCGACTTAACTTCCAAATAGCAACACATGTACGACCAGGCCTGTTAAGTTTCAAAAAAAAAAAAATTAAATGGTGAGGGCAAGTGAAACTAACCAGTCCTGGCTAAAGTCTGCCCACGATAAGAAACCCAAAACCGAAGCTCCAAAGCATCACTTGAATTCTGCTGCAACTCAGCATCCCCAGTAGACTCACCTCGACCAATCCGTTCCAAGAAATTGTCCCACTCATCTAAAATGAAATAAAAATCCTTACCCATTTACCATTACAAAAGATTTGAAAGAAAACAACAGAAAGAAAATAAGGTATAAGATACAGCCACTTAATAGTTTTTAATACAGAAATAACACTAGAATTGGATTCACATGACAGAGGGCAAGGATCCATCCCAAAGATGCAAGAATTGGTAAGCAAACAGTAAAGCTAGTTCAGGGATTAATCCCTGCAAGGATTATTAAATTAAGGGACCAAAGCCATGTCCATAAGGCACCCAAGATCAAATGCACTTGAAGAAGAAGCTTAAACAGGGTCAAATCTGTTTATTTTTAACAGAGCCAAGCACAAGAAACCTAAAATTTGGCTCCTATTAGCTCATTTATGGTGCCACACATGTTTACACTAAATATATCTAAAGATCATCTGCACTTACACTTAACACGGTCACAAGACATAAAGGCATAATTGAATTATGAAAGTACATCAGACAAAGGAGGGATAATCAGTTTTTTTATGTAAGCATTACAGACAAAATGCAAGATAACAAAATACCAGGAAAAATTTTCTGGAGATAGAAAAGAATTGATATTCCATCCTCATTTTCAACCCGCAATTCAGAGGAGCTATAAAGTACAGTCTCACTGTAGTATGGGGTGAAGACACTGTTCAAGAAAACCAACAGATTTTAAATTAAAAGAAATGGTGATTTCTACAGATCATGAAAGTTCAGCTCATCAAAAGAAATCATGTTTACCAGAAAGGCACCATTTCACTAACTGGCTTTGCTGAAGGCATGTCCATAAATAACGAATTTGTGAAAAACTCTAATCTTCTTCTTGCTTCAAGATTCTTTGGAATATTTGCTGCAGAGTCCTTTACAGTTAGAAGAAGGTGTAACCGCTTGACCAACTCTTTCTGTGGAAAAAGATAAAACGAACATTAATGCAGCTAAAACTCTTTTTCCTTTTTGTTTTCCATTCAAAGATGCTTACAGTTTCTGGATCATTGGGCCACTGTATCCTGGAAAACAAGCGCCCTTCATTCCTGGCTTTTGCTAGAAGGCTCCATGTGTCAAACTGCTCCCTGGAGCATTTAGAAGGGAGGTGGAAAGAAACAAAAACTATAAATATCACAACAAAGCTAGAAATACTACAGAAAAATTAAACTATCAACAACTCATATACCTTAATTCAGATGACAGCAGGTCATGTGTAACAACCTCATACAGATCAAATACAGCTTTAGCAGCACCTTTTGCAAGTACATCAGTTTCATTACGTATCTGACATAATCCATTTGAATAGCACAATATCACAAAACCATTATAAAGGCCAAAAATTTGAACACCTTGTATTATTTTTATGGCCAAAGAATATACCAGCAGCCCAGTTAAAGCTGTAAATCTTTGTAACACCAATGGAAGCTTCTTAAGCTGTAAGGTTATCACAAGAGAACCCTCCATAATACTGTTGTTGATCTCTCGGTATATTCTTTCAACCCTACAATAAAGAAATTGTGTAAAAATAATGTATAACATTCCGACTGTTGAAAGTGTAGTAGCATCTTAAATATCATAAAGACCAAAGTGACTTAATACCAAATTCTCCCTTCACCATCAACCAGAGAACACAGTATTTTTTCAATGCTATAGTAGACTTCCTGAACAGCATATGCCATGTACTTATCCCGACATATTCTAATCCAAAGATCTGCCTGTGTATCTTTGCAGTCCAAAGCTAAATCAATTGCCAGCAAGATCTGTAAAATATAAGATAAATAAATAAAAAGAAAAGAAGATTTTGAGGATTCTACAAAAGCAGTGTTCTTATTTCCAGATATAAGCAAAAATTTGTACCTTGCTACTCAGAAGAAATAAAGGCCACTGAACTAATCTTAGACTTCCTGTGTTGCTAGGAATACAGAGTAAATCCATCTCCCTGGATAGATAAATATAATTAACAATCAAGGCATAACAATCAACCACAAGATAACAAAAATGGAGAAACATTTAGATGTTCTTCTTATTGGCAAGTAGCAAAGCCCCAGCAGATTACCTATTACTAATAAAATCCTCCTCTCGCAAACTTTTTATTATCTCATTCCAAAATGGAGAAAAAATGGCTGCATAAATCTTGTTGTTCGAATCTTGAGAATCCTGAATGAACAAAAGCATATCTCAGTTCCAGGAATTTATAGGAGGGAGAACAGAAAAAGAAAACATGAGTCGTAGAAAGAACAAGAACAAAGTAGGTGCCATGCAAAATAAAACACCAAATAAACTCAAACATGGGTAGTGAATTTGAAGGTATAGAATTATGTTTTTTCTTTTTTTCTTGTAGGTCTAGACATATGTTTCAAGTTGCAAACTGAAAACAGATGTTTAATAGGGTGAAAACTGCATGGCTTTGTGTTAAAAACATACTATAATCAGAGCAAAACCGAAGTCCTAAGATGAAGCTGGCATATCCTACTCGACAGAATGAGCAGCAGCACAGATAGAAGTTAATGGTTGTGCCTAATATGGATTTTCCTATAATCCAGCCGATCAGAGGAGATTGACTTAATCTCCTTGATCTGCTGAGATTTGTCAACGGAATCACTTTTGATTCCTTCCTTGTATAGCTAGCCAATCTGTATGATTCTTTCCTAATCTTCCTAATTGTACATACCTATTCTTTCCTAATTGTACATACCTATTCTTTCCTAATCTTCCTAATTGTACATACCTAGTTAGTAAAAGGTATGAAAAGTTTTCTGTTTTATTCAGTAAGTAAATTGTGTACAGAGGTTCTTTAAGTAGACTTCTAGAGAACTAAACTAGGTAAGTACATCTTAGACAAACTAGGAAGGAATCAAGTAGATACAAATTTACATAGGAAAGAATCCAGGTGATTCTGTGGACTTAGGCCCAGCAGATCAGGGAGACTGATCCTCAATCTCCTGTGATCGGCTGGGATCTTTATCACGCCCCCGCAAGACGGTGGTGCCATCGGCAACGCCGATCTTGGAACGTAGGAGTTGAACGCGGGGTCTAGGCAAAGCTTTTGTGAGAGCATCAGCAAGCTGGTCGTCCGTGGAGATGTGGGAGACAGTAAGTAGACCACGGCTGACTTGGGAGCGGACAAAGTGATAGTCGATTTCAACATGCTTCATGCGAGTGTGAAGTGTGGGATTGGAGCAGTAGAACGTAGTACCAATGTTGTCGCAAGAGATGTTCGGCTTGCCGGCTGTGGAGATGCCCAGGTCACGCAGCAAGGCTTGTACCCACATAAGTTCTGCAGTGGTGGATGCCACAACACGGTATTCAGCCTCTGTAGAAGACCTGGAAACAGCGCGTTGTTTGCGTGAGCTCCAGGAGATTAGATTACCACCCAAGTAGACAAGGTAGGCAGTGGTGGATTTGCGGTCTTCTGGGTCACCAGCCCAATCCGCATCAGAGTAGGCATGCAGGGTGTGATAGGAGTGGGAGACGGCATGCAGCTGGTTGGTGGAGGCACGGTGCAGATGTAGTCCATAGAACAACGTGCCCTTCAAGTACCTTAGCACCCGTTTGAGAGCCTGCCAATGCTGCTCAGTAGGAGCATGCATAAACTGTGACAGTTTGTTCACAGCAAAGGACACATCCGGCCGTGTGAGACTTAGGTACTGAAGACTGCCTACTAGTTTCCGAAAAGGAGTGGCATCAGTGGGTGGGGAGCCGTCCTGCAACATGAGAGTGGGGGAAACAGCCAGGGGGGTGGAGACAGGTTTGGCACCATCCATGCGTGCCATTGTGAGGAGGTCCTGAATATATTTATGTTGGGACAGAAACAGACCAGTGGTTGTGGGCAGAACCTCAACTCCAAGGAAGTAGTGAAGGGCTCCCATATCCTTGACCGAAAAGCGGGCAGCAAGGGAATGGATGAACTTGGAGATTAGTGCTGGGCTGTTTCCTGTCACAATTAAATCATCAACATAGACAAGGAAGTAGAGGACAGTAGAGCCTTGCCTGAGAATGAAAAGGGAAGCATCAGATGGTGCTGGGTGAAAACCATGGGACACTAGGAAGGACTGCAGCTCCTGATACCAGGCCCGAGGGGCTTGCTTCAGGCCATAAATTTCTTTGCGAAGCTTGCAGACATAGGACGGGTGTTGAGAATCAACAAAACCCGTGGGTTGTGCCATGTGAACATCCTCATGAAGGGTGCCTTGAAGAAAGGCATTGTTGACGTCCAGTTGGCGTATGGACCAGGCCTGAGTAACAGCGAGGTGAAGAACAGTCCGGATGGTGGTGGGTTTGACTACGGGACTGAAGGTGGCCGAGTAGTCTACCCCTGGCCGCTGGTGAAACCCCTTAGAAACTAAGCGGGCTTTGTACCGGTCCACAGCACCCGTGGGAGTGCGTTTGATCCTGAAGACCCATTTGTTACCCACAATGTTTTGGGCAGGATGAGGGGGAACTAATTCCCATGTGCCATTCCGGATAAGAGCATTCATCTCTGCTGACATTGCTTGGCGCCAGTGAGGATCCTTGACAGCCTGAGATACACAAGTAGGCTCAACAATTGGTGAGAGGGATTGGGTAGTTGTGGCCAAGGCATAGCTGGGTACAGGCCGTACAGTGCCGGTTTGGGTGCGGGTCAGCATAGGATGAGTGCGGGTGGGTGGTTGGGTTAGGGATGGGGAAGAGGGAGAGGGGTCGTTGGTTGGGGATAAAGCAGGGGAGGTGTTTAATGGTGCAGAAGAGGGTGGAGGAGGGGGCTGGCGGCGGCTGTAAGTGCGGAGGGGAGGGGGTGGAGGGGCAGACAGGAGGGCTGCCAGGGTCGGGGATGATGGGAGGCAGTGACAGAACTGCTGCAGGAGGTGCTGTTGCTTCAAGGCCGGGCGAGAGTGCTGTGTCCGAGGGGTCCAGGGGGACTGTAGGGGTGGCAAGCAAGCTGGTAGATGCTGCTGGTGAGCTGGCAGGTGCAGTGGTGTCGCAGGAAGGAAGGTAAGACACTGGAGGAAGGGTGGACAGCCAAGCATCAAAGTTGGCAGAAGTGACATGAGGGAGATGGGAGGAGGTGGCAAGACCCGGGAAGGTGTTTTCATCAAATTGAACATGGCGGGAGACAAACAGTTTGTGAGAGGAAGGTTCAAAACAGAGATAGGCACTCTGATTGAGAGAGTAGCCCAGGAAAATGCAGGGAGTGGAGCGAGGCTGCATTTTGTTGGAGTTATAGGGTCGCAGCCATGGAAAACAGAGACATCCAAAGGGACGAAGTTTGGTGTAGTTAGGGGACTGGTTGAAAAGAGCAGTAAAGGGAGTGGTGTTTTGGAGAATGGGAGTTGGAAGCCGGTTGATGACATAGACAGCAGCCTTGAAGGCATACTGCCAATAGGTGAGGGGAAGATTGGCCTGATGAAGGAGGGTGAGACCAGTTTCAACTACATGGCGGTGGCGTCTTTCAGCAATGCCATTATGTTGGGGGTGTGGGGAGGGGTGAGAAGATGGTTGATGCCATGAGTGGTGAGGAAGCTTTTGAGTTTGACAAATTCCCCACCACCATCAGTGTAGAGTGAAGCAATGGATGTGGTGAAGTAGTTTTCAACCAGGTGTTTAAAGTCAACAAAGGTTGCAAAGACATCAGATTTCCGTTTTAGAGGATAGAGCCAAGTATACTTGGTATAATGGTCTACAAAGATGACGTAGTAGGAAAAACCATCAGGGGAGGGATACGGGGCAGGACCCCATACATCAGAAAAGAGTAATTGAAGTGGACGGGTGCTAGTGAGAGAGGAGACACCAAAAGGAAGCTTGTGACTTTTATTGCATAAACAAGAAGGACATACAGAATTGATAGTTTTGGGGGGTACATTTAGAGAGCAGAATTTAAGAACAGATTGGAGAATTTTTGGACTAGGATGGCCGAGACGACGATGCCATAACTGAGGAGAGACCATCACACCCACCAGAGCTTGAGGTTGTTGATGGGAAGAGGGAGACCACTCGTACACACCATCCCTACTCCGGCCTTGAAGCAAAATCGCCCCCGTGCTGAGGTCCTTCACATGAAAACAATCAGAAAAGAATTCAATGGAAGTATGGTTAGTTTTGTTGAACTGGGAAATGGATAACAGATTGCGGGTCATATGAGGAACACAAAGGACGTTACTTAGGTGAAAGGAGTGAGAGGAGGAGGAGGAGAGGGAAGTGTTACCAGTGTGGGTGATTTGCAACCCCTTACCGTTGCCAAGAAGAATCTCATCAGGACCATGGTAAAGAGTGGCCTCAGAGAGCTATTGAGGGTGAGGTGTCACATGATGTGAGGCGCCGGAATCAAGTAGCCAAGGGGAAGAGGAGCTCTGGACAGTGGGATTAGCCACAGGAGGTTGAGAGGATGAGTGTTGGAGCTGGGGACAGCGCTTAGCACTGTGGCCTTGGGTGCCACACCATTGGCAAAATCCACGATAGCCACTGCCGGGGGTGCTGTTGGACCTGCGCTGGTGGTTGTGGGGCGGTCCAGGGCGCTGGGAAGAAGAACCACGGCTGGGAGAAGACTGGTGGGAGGTTCTGGTGTCTGAAGTACCACGGTTGTGGGAGTTATAGGAGGGGCCACGGGCTGATTGGGTAGCATTGGCAGTAATGGTGGTGAGAGATGATTTAGGGGCAGCTCTGTTAGCTGCGGTTTCATGCTGAACCAGCATGTCATGTAGGTTTTCAAAAGGGACGGGAGCATCCCTGGATCTGACAGCAGCAGCGAGATCTTTGAATTCTGGACCAACACCATTGAGAACATGAAGGAGGAGATCATCATCAGACAAAGGCGTGTCAATTGCTGCAAGTTCATCAGCAATGGTACGAACCTCCTGAAGGTAATCAGAAACAGGCCGGGAGTCCTGGCGAAGGAGAGTTAAGCGTTCCTTAAGTCCCAGTACACGAGCCCGGGCTGTGCTCGCGTAGAGACGAGTGAGGCGGGTCCAGGCGGCTGCTGAGGTGGGTGCAGCGGCGATGAGGGTAATGACTTGGGGAGATACGGATGCCAAAATGGCATGAAGAAGGAGCTGGTCCTGACGGATCCAGAGGGCCTGGCTCACTCATCTCTATGCCAGCAAAGCCAGAGCTCGCGTCCTTGGCCTCAAGGAACGCCTAACTCTCCTCCACCAGCATTCCCGCCCCATCTCCAAATATCTTCAGGAAGTTCGGATCCTTGCTGATGAGCTGGCTTCCATCGACAAACCCTTGTCTGATGATGATCTCCTTCTCCATGTCCTTAATGGAGTCGGACCTAAGTTCAAGGAAATCGCAGCAGCTGCACGGTCCAGGGATACTGCTGTTCCTTTTGAAAATCTACACGATCTGATGGTCCAACATGAGGCTGCTTCGAGCCGTGCAGCCCACACTGCCCCACCCCCTCCCGTCACCGTCAATTTCACTCAGGCCTCTCGAGGCACCACCTCCAACCGCTCCAGCAGGAGTTCCTCTGGCCAGAGGTACCCCAATCAGTCCCCAGACAGCCACTGAACCCCTGATCACCGGTCCTATCACCAGTCCAGCGACAGCTCCCGTCGCCAATCCTCTCAGCCCCCGTCGCCAATCCTCTCAGCCTACTGGCTACCGTGGCTACTGTCAATGGTGCAGCACCCAGGGCCACAGCGCTAAGCGTTGTCCTCACCTCCAGCACTCAACCCCACCACCACCCGTGGCCAATCCCACAACTCAGTCCCCCTCCCTTGGCTGGCTTCTTGACTCAGGGGCCTCTCATCACGTGGCCACCAGCTCCCAACATCTCTCTGATGCCACTCACTACAGCGGCCCTAATGAGATCATAATTGGCAACGGTAAAGGTCTTTCCATTACCCATACAGGCTCTTCCTTTCTCTCTTCTCCCAACTCTCCTCCCTTCAAACTCAATAATGTTTTATGTGCCCCTTCCATGACCCAAAATTTATTTTCAATTTCCCAGTTTAACAAACAAAACAATACCTCTATTGAATTGTTTCCTAGTTTCTTTCATGTGAAGGATCACAGCAAGGGGGCGGTTCTCCTTCAAGGCCCGAGTAAGGGCGATGTGTACGAGTGGACCCCTGCCCTTCTCCACAAGCCGCAGGCAATGGTGGCCATGACAGTCTCCCTTAACCTTTGGCACCGTCATCTTGGTCACCCCCAGTCCAAAACCCTAAAGAGTGTCTTAAGTTTGTTTAATGTTCGTTTCTCTTCTAAAATTCCAGAACCATTATGTAATTCCTGCACATGCAGAAAAAGTCACCGCCAGCCCTTTGGCATTTCAATGTTAACCAGCCACCGTCCCTTAGAATTAATCTACAGTGATGCCTGGGGACCGGCTCCTTACCTCTCTATTGATGGTTTTTCATACTACGTCATCTTTGTTGATCATTACACCAAGTACACTTGGCTTTACTCTCTCCGAAAAAAATCAGATGCTTATTCTACCTTCAAAGTTATAGTGATTCCCAAAAACCAATATAACTCCACTCTTTAATTACTTCCACAAAGCAGAATCTTGCAGCATCTACATCGTAATAACATGAAATAGCATGAACTAATGAAGTAACTACACATTTTTTTTTCCATCCTCAAAAATTTCAGTAACAAGGGAACGGAGTCCACGTAAGAAGCTGACCTGAGATGGCTGACCGTTAAATGGCAACCTGAAAAGGTGATTGAGAAGCAAGTTAATAAGAAAACGATAGATAAAAATGTGCATTATTTGGATTACAAACAATTTCAAAATGATAATGATTAAGATCCAGTATCATCAAGCATCAAAGCGGAGCATATTACAAAATCTAGCAGCAAAGTACAATCTGATTATACCATGAATTAGAAATATCACTGAGCTCTTTATAAATTTAAAAGTTATAAGTTCTTCCCAGGTAAGCAGACTTCATTTTACCCTCAATGAGCCCACCTTCAAAAATTGACATTTATATCAATTGAATAGTTAGTAAAAACTTGATTAAAAAACTGGTAACTAAACCATTAATGACATTGTTGAGCATATTCAAGATACGGGCCATTTGATTCTCCAGGAAATTAGCACCTCATTCTATTTTATTTATAAAAATGGAAAAAAAAAATAGACATTCAGATTCCAGAATGGGAGAAAAAAAGTACAAATGTGCATCAATCTAAAAGTGGCCAGGGAAATATAAAACAGCACATGTCAAAATTTCAAATCACTCCAGTGTAAAAGAGAAAAACGGTATCATTATGATGTTACTAGTAGGATCCTCATTTTTATTTGGTACTATAAGCTTCCCAACAGCTACACATGAAAATTTCCAAGACATGCAAGCCTTAGACCATAAATTGCACAAGTGTAAGAAAAGTAAATAAATAACAACCTTTTATTTTGTGAGACAAGTTTCCCGACAAAAGCTTCTGGGAAACTCTCAAAACGTTTATGCACCATTTCAATTGAACGTATCTGCCATAGAAAAACAACGGGCAACTAACCGTGTGAGAATTGTCATAAACAGAGAATATGCATTAATACAAGACTAAGAGCATGTAGAAACAGGTGTGAGGAGAGAATGGATTCTGTTATCCACAAATTTGAAACATTTACTTCTAATCACCATAAAAGGAATTACATATAAAGAGCAGAAACTACCCGTAAGTGGAAAAGAAAGAATTTGCAGGTACATAAGAGTGGATAAATACCTCGCCTAGCCGAGACCGAGCACCCATTACACCACCAATAATGGCTGACAAGAGAGTGTACCAGATGTGAATATCCATGAGATAGATCTGGATGATTGAAAAAATATAAGAAAAAGAGAATCCCAAGTAATTGCAACAAAAAGTTTCAATTTAAAAGGCAAAAATTAAGAAAGCCCTTAATCTGAGAAAGACAAGAAAGTGCGCATCTCACGTAAGGCACAACAAGTTCTATATGTTTTTAGAACATTCCCAAGCTCAGGTTCAACAGAATCCAACATTTTATTCCAACATTAAACATATATCATGGAGTTGAATCATCTCATTTTGAAGAAATCCAAAGCAAAAGAAAGAAGATACTCACAGCCACAACAGGAGCCCAGAAGCTAGCTACAGTCAACGCATTATTGTTGTCTGCCAAAACATAGCCATAGGTAAGTACCATTAAGTAACAACAAGTAACATTCTATATTAAGCACCATCAACCCACAAAACAAGCAATAAAAACAGCTGGCTTTTTAATTTTGTAAGAAAACTAATTTAATTTTGCAAGAAAACTAAGTACATACAAGAGCTTCATATAGAGAGGTACAAGTTACACTTTTCCATATAAACACAAAAGTTATGCTAAAAAGATAATTGATTTTGAGAATCAAGATGATATTTTTAATGTAAGTGACTTCTTATCAGTTTTCACTAGCAACATACCATGAAAAAATAAAAACAGAAATACATAATCCAGAGAAGTTTCACATAATGAAGAGAGCAAGTGGCAATTAGTTCCAAGATAATTAACCTGAAGAGACATGCTTCTAGTTGCAGGTTTTACAATTATAAATTTATAGAAACAACACGATTAAGATTCACATTCCTGGAACATCATGCTCAAAATGTCTCCTTAAATGCTAAGAGTTTCAAGACATAACAAGCAATTATCATAAGCAGACTGGCGACCAGTAGGAAAGATGCAGGCAATGTGGGAGGCACCCAAAAATATGAATAGTGAGAAAGGTTGAGTAAACTATTTTTCTTTTTCTTTCTTATTACTTCCAGAAAGGAAACAATTTTATTAAGAACAGAAGATTTAGACATCATTCTAAGGACAATACAACTATGTTTATAAACAGTGATTCTGCAGGTAAAGTAGCTAGTCACCCACTGAGCTTCCCAATTTTAAGGGGCCCAAAGACTACAATTTCTAACTTCGTGTCCCTTTATATCAGAAAACACGAAATTAAAACACCTAGGAATGACTGATGATTTCAAGCATAACAAGATCAGAAATAGTAAATGAATGTTGAGAGGCTTACTCTTTGAGATGAAGTCATGCCACGAGTATGTCAAAGATGGAAGGTGCACAATAGTTCTTGTGGGTTTAACAAGAGGTTTAATCTGCATTATAGATGAAGACGCCAATTAGTGAAACAGTTAGCAGGTAAACTTATCGACATGTCTTTTACTTTCTACAAGATAGAGACCGATCAATAATAAACAGAATAAAATACAATAAGTCCATCATCTTCGGGTTACAACCTCGACCAAAACTTAAATCACAGTCAATTCAAACTCGCCCCAATCAAGAGAAATTAATATATAAAGGTATACCTTTAAAATGTTTGAACCAAGATACCCAAAAAGAACCTAAAATTTAATTCTATCCAACCATCTTAATGCCAATTCCCCCAACTTCCCATAAATAAAAAAAATCGCTCTACTTCGAATCCCACCAAACATGCATCTTATATAAAATCAAGCTCTCATATTAAACTACTCAAAGCAAAATAAAAATGTGTTCATCAATTGAAAACTAAATGATCGCTAGAACTTGAGCATTTGTAAAGAGTAGCCTTGCCTGAAGAAAGTAGGTAAAAGTGAATTTGCAGATGAAGATTACCAACCAAAAGAGCACAAATCTGCAGAAGTTATGATTTATCAAAAAATATATGCGCACTTTTAAATATATGTAGAACTCTGAAATAGAAGTGCATCGCATTAATCTTCTGGGATAACGGGAAATCAACCAGTATATATGTCAACAGAAGACATGGTTTGCATATATAGGAAAACTAGGAAAATTAAGGGGCCGTCTCATAACAATCCTGTTTTTGAAGAGATGGAAGGGATGAAGAAGAATGGTGATATGGAGAGGAAGAAACAAAGAAGGCCTAATGAAATGAAAAACAAAAGAAACAAAAGGTAAAACCCACAAAATATAGGCTTTCATTTTGAGTTTTTTTATCTGCTTTGCTTCTACATTTGTACTTCACTCTTTCACGATCTCCTTCATCCCTCATTTTCTCATATTTCAAGCATAAAAGTGAACTGAATACGGAAAGGTTATAAAACAGCCCCTGAATTGAATCAAGCAGCCAAAATTCACTGGCCGAAGAGCTGAGATACTTCATCACTAAGATCTGTCCAAATTCAAATCCTCAAAACCAAGAAACAAATATGAAGCAGAAAAGACCAGGATAACCTTAACAAACTCAAAATGGTTTATGGTGGAGAAAAATATATCTGCAGACTCAGAACATGATAGAATTTACACTTAAAACTACATGTGGCAAGTTAAAAGTCTAGCCTGTCCTTAAGTGATGACAGGCATACCTTTTCTCATGGAAAGCTCCATGAACCTCCAAAATATACTACACTACATCTAAACAAGCAAAAATAAATAAAAAATGTGAACTCCGAACATAGTGTGGCCAATAAAAAGTTTCAGATTGCCACAAACCTGCAATAATCACTCATCTTCTCATAAAGTCCACGTCCAACAAAGTAACGCTCCTGAAATATGCACATCAAGAAAGCAGTACATCATTTTGGCCATAGGCATCTAAAAGTTACTGGGCGTAATTTGAAAAGTAGAAAATAGGACTTGCCTCATAAATCCACTTAAAAAATTGGAAGAAGGATTGATCAGACATCTCAGAAAGTCTATGACATGCCGGAAATTTGAGTAATAGTGCAAGAAATATGCGCACAGCTGCATAAACCCCCAATACAAGAACATATATCCGGAAGTAGAATGAATCTGAGTTATTGTTATTTCTTTCTTGTAGAACTTTCCTGCAACGTTTAAATATAAATTGAAAGTTATAATATAATAAATAGTTATCATATATGAAGAAAAATTAAGTTTGAGTAAAGTGCATTATAAGAAAGATTACTCACACATAAATATATGTCACACAGACAGAGGTCAAGCCAAACCAAAAAAATCTAATTACAAGCCTAGAGATAGCCATGCCTCTTGCTGTGGAGTATGCCCCAAACATGAGCACCACATCCAAAAAACCTACACAGGCAGCACATTAGCCAATTGAAAAAAGCAGGGAAATGCGAATATGGAATGAGATTTTAGGCTATGTTGAAACTTGCAAGTAACGGCCTGAAGACTAATTAGAATATGCATTACACTTACTCTCAAAGAAATGCAGGATAGCAAATGTTGGCCCAATGCTAAGAACAAGCTTAAAGGTTTCCAAATTGATGCGTCCACCATTAAAGGCTACAATTGACAAAGCCTTCAGAAACGAACCAGAAATTATGTTTAAAACATAGACTTTTTAATCCTCATTAACTCAGTAACCATATGTGGAAGCACAAAATTAACCTGGAACATCAAAGCTAAAAAGATCCACAGACGATGGAAACTTCGATACAAGTGAAAAAAGGTTCGATGCTCAACGAAAGTGCTTTTCCCAGTCTGTCAATCCAAAGAAATAAACAAAAGGTCGATGAGAGAACTAAACACAGAAACATCTATTATAAAAGATGACAATTGGAGTTTAAAATGAAGTAAAAAAAAAAAAACTCAACTAATTGAGACCTTTAAAAGAAATATCCCAAAAGAAATATCCCAGAAGAAAACTGTGGGAAGTCAAGTTTAAGTTTCAATTCATCAAAAGGGTTGAGTATAGAAATCATGGATCAATTTGGCCACAAACTATCAATAAACTAACCCTTTTCCCTTTTTTAGGCTTCAACAAAAATGGTGAATCCTTCCTCATAGGCCAGCTCAACTTAAAACAAGCAGGTGACCTACAAATTGCAAAAGCAACATCACGTATCAAATAGAAAGAATTATGTGAACCACCATAAACAAAAGAAAAACAAAACAAACCAAAAGTATTCATTGAAGTCATCGTAATTCCGCCATGCTGAATGTGCGGCTTTCCCATTATTGTTTCTAGAAGCTTCCTGCGTGCGAAAATAAAACAAAGAAGAAGTTACTGGGAAGCACAATTGGAGAATTTATCAGGCATATATAAATCTAGAAACCTCTCAAAAACAGAAGAAGAAACCACCATATTAGTGATGACCACTATGCAACCACCATATCCCACATCTCCGTATCAACAAAGAAATGTGTTACCAAAAACCCTCATAAGATCACAAGTTCACATCATCCAAAAAGTAAACAGCTCAAGCCAAATACTTAACATCTCAAAATTTGAGGTACCACACAAATAGACTCCATGTGTGCCTCAAAATTATCAACAATATCAGATAAAAAAGAGCCACATAAATGAAGGTAGTAAATTGTTACCTCCAAGGACTTCTAAAAAAACAAAACGTTAAAGTAACAATTAGTTTTTCTTCTTGTTCTTCTAATTTTTGGATAAAAATAAGGATGTTGCTCATTTGTTTGGAAGCCATTAGTTTTTATCATCTACAAAATTAGCCAAACTTTTTTTAATTAAGGCATTCTCAAGAATTTGAGGCAACTCTATCCTAAGGAGAATACAAAGTTCTACAGCTTGTACCCTAAATATTAATAAATATTTAGAACTCTAGCAGAGCAGTAAGTGATCCGCACACCTATGAGAGAAGCGTGATCTAAATTCAAAATGAAAACACAAGAAACTAAAGACTTAAACAATTGAAGGTCATTGAGATATCATCCGATACAATTGGAAAAACATAAATATCTAGTTTATATGCAGCTGAAGAGTTTTCGGGCTGTAATATTTAAAGCAAACCTACTGCACAATTTGATATTGATGAAATCTCAGACGATTCAGATACTAAAACCTTAAAAGTTTTCCATTAACATACATAACTTGATTGGAGAAACAGTAAATCAAATTCTAATACCAACAAATAAGACAAAGTGAGATGCATCCAATATACAACACAGAAATATGAAACACAGATCAACTGACCACTGCCAATGTTTCATATATAGGAAGAATAATCTGATCAAGGAAGGAGACAGATCCAGCCTCTGTTATGCAGCTGGCAGCAGGATTAGCTTCTCCATGATCTAATATTGCGTCCAACTCTTTTGCCATCTGTAGAACCGTAAGAAGATGTCATCTCTTATGGTAATAATTTCAAGAAAAATAATAAAGCAAGTTTTTTATATTTTTTGCATGCAACATCTCCTTGCACCATCAAACAAGCAAAAACAGTCTATAATAATGGAGCAAAGGTATCCTGGTATTTATCCAACAATATCCTGGCTGTTATATTGCACTAAAAGTCTAAACAAATAAATTAGAAAGGGGCAACATCACTTATTTCATTTGAACTTGCATTTCATTAACAGATAAGCCAAAATCTTAAAAATTAATTTTCTAAAGTTGCAGACGCATTCGAAGAACTGGATGAAGTCAGATGAAATTTATGCTCCCATCTTTTAGTACAGTACAGCAATGGAGCTACCAATTACTACAAGTAGCCATTTGCAGTTTGCACAATTCAACCTCCAAAGTAGAACGTTAAGCCACAATAAGACAGAACGCAAAATTATTTTGAGAAAAATAAACATATAACCAAAGCTTCACATTATGAACTGATCAGACTTTTTTGTAAAAACAAAAACTAAAAAGACTGGGCAGAATAAACTGCTTTAGCTGTATTTTAAGGGGAAAAAAATTATGCTTACATGGTGAAATATGTAGCAAATGCATTCAGGAAGAAAGCGGACATTTGCAGCTTCACCCCATATCAAAAAGTACAAGGAAATCAGAAAAAGTTTCCTGTCCCGATCAATGGCTTCTAAACTGTGGAATAGTATACAGGCAATTAGCTGTGTACAAAGAATTCCGCACTTAAAAAAATCACTAGACCATTGAAGTTACCTATTCCATGCAAGCCGTGTCCGCAGATATTTGCACCATTTCATATAATTGTCCAAAACTTTCAGAAAAACCTCATTGATTGCCTTCTCATCTATTTTCTGGGCCACACCAAGACATAAATATATCAATAAACTAAACCTCTACAAGACAATTTTCATCCCTATCAACCTATCAAACAATTCATGATCAAGCCAAGAAGCAAAAGAAAATTGAATCTGAAAAACACATACATCTTATGAGGCCAACATAAGCAACAAATGTTGAAAAAGAAAAAGGCAGCTCAAGACCCTGCCGTTACAAGAGTCTAGAGAGGAGAGGGTCAGGGTCTATAGAGGGTCAGGTGAATATAATCTTCCCTCATATGTAGAGAGGCTGTTTCCTACTTCAAATCTGAGATCTCCAGGTTGCAATGGTGAAGCCAACTTTAGCAGCAAAACTTACCCTCAAAGAGCCAAGCTAGTTAGTGTACAAGGCTCTGCTATTAAGTGGTGCGGGTAAGATTTTGTGTACAAAGTCTTACACCTGCTTGCAAACAGGTCTCCAATAGCCCAAAAAAGCACCAATCAAATATAGTGACTCAAGTTTTTCATGTAAATATTTGGAGATATGCTTGATATTAGACTTCAAATTTCTTGAAAGTAGAGTTAAAATTTTATATGTACCCAAGATATAATATACAATTTTCCAGAAACTGAAGATGCGACTATATATATAGAAGAGGCTGGTACACCCTTATATGCGAAAACTCAAAATGTAAACACAAGTATATAGCTTATGAATGGGTGCAACAATAATGCCATGTTCATTCAAATGATACAACAAGGATAATAAGCAAAACCATTGTAAGCACTCACAGGATCAGCTTCAGCAGGTATACCAAGACGAGATTGTGCATTTGCAACAGTAAGAACAACATTCTCTCTCTGGTTCCTTACGTTGTCTTTCTGTAAAGGTAGCCAGAAAAGTTATCAATGGGGGTTTAAAAAGATAGAAATTATATTAGCATAACAAGTGAAACTGAAAATATATGCCTAGCACTACTATTATCATACCACATTATATAATTAATCGCGTGGAAAATGAAGAGAAAAACAAACCTGAAACCCAAACACGCATTCCAGAAGATCAAAGATGTCAGCATCTCGTCGTCCAGATATCTCAAAATTAGCAGGTAGTCTAGGGAATTGCCCGGTACACCTAATTGCAGATATTGCACCCCTAACCTGATGAGATTAACCAAAAGTTAAGAATTGTTAGTTGGATCTAACTTTAATGATTTGAGATAACCGTGCACACCAAAAAAGCAGCATCACAGAGATCAGGACATATCTCAAAATATAAAATGGTAATCGTTCGAACCTAGACCTTTTCCCCCAAAATGAGATGAAAAATCTCATGAGTAACTCTATCTTTCACACCCCTATTAGCTTAGTTGGTCAAAGCGGCCCTTCTCCGGTTTCATACTAAGAGCTCAGTTAGATTCTTAGTGGCACATATATTTCTTTGAAAGCAGAACAGAAAATGAACGTTAGACGAAAGGTGGATGCTCAATGCAGGATCCATGTACATGGATGACCAAATTCCAATCGAAATGAAATCTTTAGGATAAATCAATGCAATTTAGGAGGACTCAACAAAAGGACATGAATGTTTTTTAGACAAAAAAAAAAAGGACATGAATTAATTGTTGTTTGTCATTTTTAAATACTACCATGAAGAACATACATAATCAAATATAGATAAGATATAAAGTGAATGTAACAGAACTCTTGGGCATGAAGAACAGATGGCAAGACATCTATAATTCTGATCAAACCTACTTCTGGGAAAACTCCAATTGCATTTGTCATTGATGGTGCTTCTAGAGGAACAATATTGTAAGCTGTAAGATCCCCAGACAATGTTGCATCAGTGCTTTTAATTCTTCGCAACTGGAAACCCACAGATCAATGAATACAGTCAATTACATAAAACTATCATAAACCTAAGCAAAAACAACAATGCTGAAAATAATTGGGAATGTAAGTTTAAAATTTTTTTATCATTACTGTTGATGACCAAGATCAACTGGCATAAGTCAATATAAGATCAAATTATGTGGGAGAGTATATAAAATCAAACTTAGCCAACTGCAAGAACAACAGGCTTCAATAGTCAAACATTTGTGGTTGAATATCGTATCCAGAATTCCAGATGTAGGAGCCAAAGGGAAAAATACCTCCTCCTTAATAAGCTTTCCGACACCATTAGGATCTGCATCTTTGCTTAGTGCCTCCATCACCTCAATTAAAGCCCTCAAGGTAGCAATTATCTTTTTCATTTCTAAATAACTGAGATCCAATAAAAAACAACAAAACAATTAAAAGATAACATATAACATATTGAGAAAATCAAAACAACAAAAGAGGAAGGGAAATTTCTATCCATTTTCTATATGTTTAAACAAGAAAAAAAAACATCGTGACATGACGCAACAGCATACTACACCTCTGAATATATTTGGAGGAACTTTCAATATGAACAGCCTTTGGCCCTTTTATAAATTCCGGACTTAAAGAAATCAAAACTTAACTAGATAATCAATATGATGTCAAACAGAGTAGAGACTGAATGAACAAAAATTATGAACAGTGTATAGTGCAATTCAATATTACAAAGAAGACAAAGTCAATTGTAGCCTTAAGTCGTAAAGCAGAAACTTAGTTCTGCTATACGTTCCAGCATATCCAAATTCGTGGTCCACAACCTTATCCTGTTTTTCGCAGTATGAATAAATAAGGATGTTTTAATTACTTAATTTTAGCCCTGGATGCATAAAATAAATCAATCCTCAGCAATTGACTATTACAGTTTCCCTTTTCCAGGCATCTAAATTAAATATCTTTTGAGATTTAAAAATTAAGATGAATCGTTCATCCAGATACAAACATCAAATTCCAATATGTAGGACCTCAAGAGTATGAAATTCTGTTCATGAAACAAAAGGCATGGTACACTTTACCAAAGTAGTTCACATTCATTAGTTTCACCTTGCATGTTTTAATCTCCAAACATACACACAACTGCAGCTCATTAATGCAGATCATACACACAAATAAAAATTACATAAGTAGTTTTTTAAGGAAAAAGTGATGGCCATACTTGCCAAAGTCAGCACTAAAAGTTCCAGATTCGCGCCATCTTTGTTCCTGTCTCTGGATATCATCTACTTTATGCCGTCGCTTGTACCGCTGATAAAACTCCCAAAGGTGCTCAATATCATGATTACGATCTATTTGACCCCCGTCTCGTTTTGCAAGTTTTTGCTGAAGCAAAAAGCCAAATACTCATATTTGCTTTGTCTATTAATTATAAAAAAAGAACAAATACAAGAAAATACACCGCACAACCTAGCTTATCATAGCAACGTCAATGCATCAGTACACTTGACACTAATTTCAGAAACAGGGTCACCTACAAAGTACCAAACTAATTAGAGTATAAGTCATACCTTGATTACAGACATCAAACCAGTCTTAAACTGAAGAACACCTCTCCCATCACTTTTTGGATCCAGATTTTGCGCCATACCATATGCCTGCTCACACACTAAGATCCAAATAATACAAACCTTGTGAATACAAAAATACCTCCACAAGCATACAAGTATTGTAACACCATGAAACCAAATATTCCAGCAAATAAACTACAACAAACTTTGATTCAACAGTGAGCAAAAATAATTTTCTAGCATATCAAATGTTACTGAAAATAGCTGCATATTACCTACCTCCCAACTTCTCCATGTCTCTACAACTATTCTCAAGCTCCACTAGCTAAACTTATCTCAAGAGTTCGAAGTTTATACCAACAAATTAATAATCATGCATTTTTAAAGGAACCCAAATTGTGAGCAGGTTTTGTGCAAGACGAAAATAGTAACAGGCACCAACATTGAGCACTGAAAAAGTCTAATTAATCATAAAATATTCAAAAGAAAAAGGCCTTACAAATTCTGGAGACGTTCGGGTCCTCAGCTTGAATCACATCCGCAGCTTGTAAAATCGCATCGATGTTGGTGGTTTTTCCTAGTGACGCCGGGACGGCACCCGCGATGCCACTAGGAACCCTCTCATGACCTTGCCCAGAACTTCTGAGCTGCTCCCTCTTCAGCGTGGCTCGTACCAGCCGCTCCCAATTTTCGTAAACCCTAGCCATGGCTACGAGGCCGGCTCGTAGGAATCAGAATTTGGAGCTCTAGATTTCAATGAAGGTGATAAGCGCCTTTCAACAATATTGACTCGGTCCGAGTTGACCGGTATTCCGACACGGTAAGGCTCGGTGAGACTGAGTCGGATATGCGAGGATTCGGAGATGGAATGAAGGGGGTTTGGATCTGATTGAGAGGTTTAACGAGAAAAGTTGATACGAGAGAGAAAATGCGAAGAAGGGAAGGGAAGATGAGGAAAAAGAAATCGAAACTACGATATTGCCCTTTAAGATTCAAATACGAAGGAAACCTTCGGTCTCTGCGGGGACGGATCGAAATTATGATATTGCCCCTTAAGATTCAAACACGATAGGAAACCTTTTGGTCTCTGCGGAACGCGTAACGGGCCAGAGCTTCTTTTCGACCTATAGATAAACACGGTGTGTTTTTTTCCCATTGAGAAAAATAAACAGGTTGTTTTTTAATATTCTTTTATAATTTACTCATAAAAGTCTAACAACTCTTACTTAAAAAGGAAAAAAATATATAAAAAATATTTACTTAAATATCTCTAATGAGAATAGTAAATAATGAGAAAAATATAGGAAAAAATATATAAAAAATATTTACTTAAATATCTCTAAGAATGAGAATAGTAAATAATGAGAAAAATGTATATATATATATAATATTTATTTAAATTTCTTTAAGAATAAGAATAGTAAATAATGAGGGAAATAGACCATTCAAGAAATAGATAACTACTAGAAAGAAGTCCATGCAATGCCGCGGGTCAAAAAAATTATTTTCAAAATAGTATAATGTAAATTTCTATAATAGATAGGTTGAAAGTAAAATTTTACAAGGTAAAAATATTACAGTATCTAAATCCTGTCAATTTGGATATTAGCAATTTGGAATAACTATTCCATATTAAGATCAAATTGTAAATTTAACATCACAAAAGTGTAAAACAACATATTATATAACCATTTATTTAATTGTAAGCATATTATATAATAACAAACAACTAAACTGACCTATTGCCAAACAAAAGTCTTCTAAATGATCAACATCACTTCTAAATGGTCAACAGCTTCCCTTAACAAATAAGAATATTATCAACACTATGTATGAAAGAATTATACATTATTTAATACAATAAAGCAATCTAATGAAAGAAAATAATACAATCAAAAGCAGATTGAGAGCTACTTTTAAATATGTAAATCATATACTAACGACTTTAACTACAACCTAAAAATACAAATTCAAAATCCACATACAAATATCAAGACAATTCAATATGAAAACCCAATTTCCGATCATTATAACCAATTTGAAAAGTTGAATATCATATAAGTAGACAAACTCATAGAGAATCAATAATTAATAACAAATTTAAATTCTAAACTATAGGTGCATCAAAGTCAATAATTAACAACAAAATTCTTATTCTAACATAAAGAATGTTCATACCACCAGAAATGAGCAGCTGAAACATGTACATATGAACAGAATCTTGGTTTTCGCTCTGAATCTAGTCAGGAGCAAACAAAAACAAAATTAGAAAAGAAGCTAAAATTAATTATCAATAAATTAGAAAACATAAATTACCTCAACATTCTCCAAAACTCAGCACTGTTTTCTCCAATCGTTGACAGTGAAGCAACATGCAAGAGTTTCAGAGTAGCATATGAAGAACTCAATACACTTCACATATGCAGCAAGAAAAAATGATCGAATTTAACAATACATAAATTGGAGAGCAGAATACCACACAATTACAACCCCACACAATTACAACCACACTCAATAATGCGTGCTTCAATCCGTGGAAAAAAACCAGCATGCAAGAGTGTACAAAACAAAGCAGGTAAGAAATCAATAAGATGTTGCAGCAACCACGTTATTAATTCAATTACATACCAAGATTACAACACTGTTTTCCATCATGTATTAAATTCTTGGAACGTATAAAAAAGATTGATAAAATGTGAATTACCCAATTTATGCACAAAAACTATTTTATATCACCTTATTAACTTTATGACATTCAAATGCAATAAACTGGAAATCAAAACGTAGAATATAGAAACAAAAAAGGTCGGAAACACACATCAAAACCCATTGACAACTATCATTCTGGAACAAAAAAATACCTGACAAATTTTTGAAGAGTCCATAGTGCAAAGCACCAACAAATTGACATTCATGAACACATCCAAATATTCATCAGCATCCAGCAAAGTAAAACATAAAATAAATAAGGTAATAAATGAACAATGCAACATAAAATCGACCTACCACATTTCACTAAAGCAGGAATACAAACACATTGAATTCTCATAAATGGAATGCAATTCGGCAAAAGAAAATTACCGTATAAGATGATTTAGAGTAGACTCAACCAAATCATCACAACTGCCAGTTTGGGAATCAATATCAAGACACATCATTTTTTTATCTTGGGTTTTTCTTTTAATCTTTAGTCTTAAAGGCACAATTTGCTATCATAAAACAAAATGCAAGATTGAACAAACAAAATGTACATGATGAAGATTTAAACAAAAACAATACACATAAAATCAGCAGTATCATTATCTGACCTCCTTTGTAGAGTTAAATTGAAGAATTGAGTTTTTTATTGGCAATTTGAGGCTATTATATTTTCAATTAGACAGAAATGTAGGCAAGTAAAATTATTGTAATAGCAAACAAAAAGTTAGGAATATTTTGAACAATGGTCAAATCTAATTCTCACAAATTCACAATCATAAGACCATTGAGAAATTGCAGTAATCCAAACTGCCAAAGAACATAAATGAAATGAATGAGATTTTAGAATCTAAATGATAAAATAGTATATATCATAATGAGATTTTTAAGATTTAAAACTACAAATCAACCTACAAAAGGATCAACTAATGTTAGAATAAATGAGCAACCATCAGAATTCAGAAAAAATTAAAACAAACACTGAAAAGGCTCGTATTTTCTTATGATCCATCTCAAAGATGACGCCAGTAAATACTTCCAAATCCTCCTCCTCCAAATTCACAATCAAGATTTTAAGCAGGAATTTGGGATTACTAACAGTAAGGTTTTTGGATTTGGAAATTAAGGTTTTTGTATTTGGAGAAGAAAGACTGGCGAAGCTTCTATAACAATATTGAGGCATCCAAAATGAAGAGGAAAGTTGTTGATTTAAGGGCAATTTTGGAAATTTGAAGGATAACATATATATATATATATGGAAAATAGATCGAAATGAAAACAACAAATGGAAAATGAATCCAATTCTGCAACTATACTGTGAACATATCCAATTTGATAATTATTGCAAATGGGCAATGAAATTCCATCACACAAAAATGATTCCTATCTAGTAAATGATTTGGAGGTTGAATAAATCTATGCAATGATTTCGAGGTTGTTACTGAATCTGATATCAATGCTTTCAAAACAATTGTATCTATGCAATGATTCCTATCTAGTAAATGATTTGGAGGTTAAATTTGTAACGAATTTATGAAAATGTAAACAATTTCAAAACAAAATTTAATGAGCATACAAAAAAATTACCTGAAAAATCATCCAAATCCAACATCACCTTCTTCTTCCTCAATCCTTTCAAAAACCAACATGCAAGAGAATCAACACACAAAATCCATCCCAATAACCTAACTAAAGCATCAAATTTATCAAAATTTTGCTTTCTTTTTCCACCGACGATGCAGTCAAAATTTTGCTTTCTTCTTTATAAGATTGAAGCTCTAGGAAACCCCAAAGGAAACACAAAAATAATAACAAATCTAGACCCAAAAAAAAAAACATGCGAGACACTCACATACACAGAGAAAAAACCAATATAAAATTACAAAAAAATCGAATTGAAAGATGCTACCTTTGAACGATCCACAATCATTGCGGAGTTGAAATTCGATTTTTGCTGGCTTCGACGACATCATTGACGAAGACGATGATGATGAGGACTGATTCGATTAACGCCATCACCGATTAAGATGATGATGAAGGATTTTATCGATGATGAAGATTGATTCCTATGAGTTCGATGAATGTGATGATGACGGTGAAGAAGACGCACGATGAAGATGATGACCGATTTGATCGACGAAATTCACAATCAAGAGGTGTATCCAAAACGAAGAGGAAAGCTGTTGACTTGAGGGAAATTTTGGAAATTTGCATATTAAAGGGTAAAAATGGAAATGCACTGTTTGTGAACAGTGAAAACACAGCCATTCTTGTGAGGTGAAGGAGAGTTTAGCTCCAGCAAATTTTTGTTAGGTGCGATGAAGGAAGAGCGGAGCCATGAAAGGAAGATGAAGGAGATTTTACCTCCAACAATTCTTTGCCCACGAACAAAGAAGATGAAGGAGATTGATTTTGAAGCTGATTCTTCGATTCTTCTGAGCACCGAAACTTCAATTCGAGAGTGTGTGTGCACACAGGGAGAGAAGGTCGAAGAAGAAGAAGAAGAAGAAGAAGAAGAAGAAGAAGAAGAAAAAAAGAGGCGGTGGAATCTCTCTCTATCGCTCCCTCTCTCACGATCTCTCTCGGTGTCAAAGAAGAAAATGCTAGAAGAAAGCAGGAGGAAAAAAAACAGTGGAGTTGGAAATACACTGTTCATGAACAGTGAAAAAACATAGTTATTTTAGTATATAGTTAATTCTCATTGGGTTATTTATTAACTTATAAAATTAGAACATTAAATAAATTGATTCTCATTGTTATTGTTTACTTACTTCTATGAATCAGAATAAAAATTAATTTGATTACTAAAATATATTTGTACATATATATATTATATATTCTTTATTTTGGTTTTTTTAAGCAGCTTCCGCGATGGTCATGGTTTCCCTTTTCTTGCACGGGTTGACCTTAGTCAGGGCGGTTTGATAACAGGTGCGTGCATATTACTGATTACCACGGACCTGGTTGGTGCCCATGATGGTAGGGAACTTCATGAGAAGGGACCGAGTAGAGATGGCGACACTAAGCTGATTGAGGAGTTCCCTACCCAAAATAACGTTATAGGCCGTGGGGCAATCGACCACAAGGAAAGTGGTGATAGCTTTCGCGATCCTAGGCGTGCTTCCCAGAGAGATGGGTAAAGAGATGGTGCCAAAGCGTATAACAGAATCACTTGAGAAACTGAGCAGTGGGGAACCAATGTGGGTGAGGCTCTTGGGGTCGATGCCCAACTGGTTGAAAGATTCCATGAAGAGTACGTACACGGAGCTGCCAGTGTCCACCAGGATCCTCCCGACGTCGAAATTGGCTATTTGTACGCGGATAATTAATGGGTCGTCGTGGGGAAAAATGACCCCCCCTTTCTTCTTCCTCGGCGAAGGTTAAGGGTGGCAATTTTTGACACGACCCGATACACGACTCGAAACCCACACGAAATTTATCCGGGTCAACCCGCACGATTAAAATTTTGGGTCATTTTCGGGTCAACCCGTTATGACCCGTTTATTAAACGGGTGGGTTTCGGGTCAACTTGTTAACCCGTATAATGACCTGTTAACCCGTTTAATAAATGGGTAGATTTCGGGTTAACAGGTTAACCTGTATATTGGCTTATATATTGACCCATTTAATAAACGTGTCATTACCAACCCATATATTTACCCATTTACCTACCTAAATATCTATTAAATATTATAATTTAAATAGGTTAAACATGTTAAACGGGTTAAACGGGTCAAACGGGTCATAGGTTAATTGAGTTTTGAGTATGACCTATTTATTAAATGGGTTAAACGGGTTACACGGGTTACACGGGTCATTAACAGGTCGGGTTCGGGTTGAACATTCTTGACACGATTATTAAACGGGTCGGATTCGGGTTGGGCATAAATGGGTAAAATAGAATACATGACACGACACGAACCCAACACGACATGACCCATTGCCACCCCTAGCGAAGGTGATGGGCGTCCATCCTGTCCTTGCGACCTTGGCGGCTCGCCCATCCTCGATGTTGAAGATTTGGTGGTTGGATGTTGTAGCTCGCAGGAAGCTCTTTTTTGCGAGGTTGGAAGTGTAAGACGAAGAAATGGTCGGGCCACCACTGATCGTGTTGATTTGCAGCATACCCTGAGCTGGGCGCGCATGCTGGAGGAACTGGTTGATCTTCCCTTCTAGTACGAGTGTCTCCATGATGTCACGGAAGGCCACGTATTCGTCGATGGTGTGGCTATTGAACTTGTGGTATTGTCAGTATAGGTTGGATTGGATGCCCGGACGAAGGCCTAGTGGTCGCGCACGTGGCTTGGGTATTGTGCCTTCGATGTTCATGAGGACATTCTCGAGGGAGGTGTTCAGGATGGAGTATGTTTCGAACTTTGATGTGGGCCCCGTGTGGGATTTTCCTAACTGGTGGTGGTTCGGCCCACGTCACTTGCCGTGATACTTGTCTCTCCCCCTATAATCGTTCCTATGTCCCCTTCCGCTTACCAGAGTGTGAGTCAGACTGGTGATCCGTACGCGGGCCATTGATTGGTGGAGGTGGTTGCTCCTGCCAGCCACTTAGAGGTATAGAATGTGCATCGATCGGGGCGGGTCGGGGTGCCACTTGGGGTGAGTTAAAGTGCTCTGCCTTGGCATGTATCGCTGCTTGCCTCATGAGTTCATTGTAATCGTCTCATCCCTAGGTGAAGGCATGGTATTTAAAGGTGGACTCCCGCAGCCCGTTACAAAAAGCCCGGTATGCGGCCTTATCATCTTTATCATGGCATTTGGAGTATTCCAAGCTGAATCGGGCGACGTATTGGTGTACGGGCTCACTTTCTCCCTGTCGAAGGGTGCCCAGGTCTTCAGTAGTGAGCAATCGATCCGTCTGGATCATGAACTAGTTCAGGAAGACCGTGTGTAGTCGGTCAAACGAGTCGATTGACTGTGGTTCCAACTGATAGAACTAGTTGAGTGCGGCTCCAGTGAGGGTGGAACTGAAAATTAGGCATTGCGCCTCGTCGGAGAGGTTTCTGAAGGCCAGTACGGAGTTATAGTTGTTGATATGGGTGTCTGGTCTCCCTGTCCATCGTATAAGGCAATTTTTAGGGGTTTAACCTCTGTTTCGTGACGGTACCGCATGATACGGTCTGTGAAGGGGTCGATATTGGTCCGGGGCCTGGGCAGTGTTCCTGCCTTTGGTCTGCTAACCTTCAGCTCACGAACGCGTTGGAGGAGTTCTTGGACCACCTCGTCCTGATCGGGTGGTCCGGTCAATGGCTGGTGGATGATCTACACCACCGTCTCCCCTGGGTTGTGAGGACTGTTGCCCAGATGAGGCCGTGGTCGAGCCGGCATCGTCCTCCAGTTGGTGCCTTCTGACCTGCGGGAAGGGATTACTTGGCGCTGAGTGGCCCATGGACGCTACGCCAGTCGATTTGCCAACCCGGACTGTGACTGGCATCCTGGGATAGCAGCGACACCGGCGGTTATGCCTGGATCCGAGGGTCGTGAGCGAAGTAAGTCAGACGGTTGGCCTGGGCCTGTGTTTGCCTCTGGTCGAGTAGTTCGTGGGTGTCGCGGTAGATCTGTGTGCCCGAGGGACCGGGAAAGTCGGTCTGATGGAAGAGAAGGCATCTGGATGCCTCCGGTTGGCAAGTCATTGATCTCCACTCGGTAAGCGTCGAACTCCTGCCGATGGGCCGCGGTGGCTAAGGCCCGTTTGGTTGCCTCTCGTTGCTCTTCCAGTTCCTCGCGTGTGGATTGAATGATGGCAAGGGTGCTCCCATGCTGTTCTCCTCACACATGGTTCCTGCTCTCGATGGCAGCATTGTTTTTATGAGTTCGGCGACCTTTGATCGGAGGGTTCATAGCATCTCGAGCATGTCTTCGGAAGGCAGGCTAATTCGGGCTCGGTTGCGGTCTTCCTAGGGGGTATTGTTGAGCTCGTCATCATCCCGCTCGGCAGACATTGTACGTCGGCAGAGGGCTAAGTGAAGGTATGTGAGCTAGTGGGATGAACTCTATTTCCCACAGACGGCGTCAATTGTTTGATCCTGAAATATACCAACTTGATGAGACCTGCTGGGGGATCTAGGACCAGCCACGTGGTGCTTTGGGCCCGCTAGAGGCGTGCCGCTCGGCAGATATCCTGCAAAGGGAGACTTGACACCGGTGTGGTATCCGCTGAAAGGACTCCAATGCCTAAGTTAGTATCTGCGAGCCGACGGGCATGAAAGTAACAGTAATCTGGAGGGGGCCTCAAAGAGTTACCTTTGTGAAGGGTTTCAAGGTATTTATAGCAGCCAAAACTACGGTAGTTGAGCTACTGTTGGGAGCAGGTCCTGTTTTGTGGTTGTGGATCGTCTGGTGGTTCCTGGATATCTTGGGCAGGCGTCAGCTGGTGCCCAACCTGCCTTCGTCAGGGAGTTGTTGTGGCAGAGTTGGTGGCAGGTAACTGTTGCAGCCATATGGTGCCTGTGTTTTAGCAGGTGCCGAATGGCGGGCCTGTAGGGCATGCCGATTGGCTGTCCACGATTGTGGGGGGGGTGCCGAGCGGGGTACCGATCGGCATCCGTTTTGTCTTGGTTGTTCCTATGCGCAGAGGGTGGTCGGTCGACATGGTATCAACACAAAGTTAATTAATAAGAAATAAAAAATGTCATAACTTATTGTAATTATTTACTAATAATATATGATAAAGTATGTTTGGATGGTTTTTTAAAGTAGTATATAACTCATTGAAAAATATTGTAAATCATATTTTTAGTTATTGAAGGAGTTGGCTCAAAAAATGATGATTCATTCACATGAGGACATCACGACTAGCTAGAATTATTCCAATTAATACTTGTAAACTATGTTTTTAGTTGTTTTTTTTTAATATTGGGTCGGGTATTTGGAATCATTGTAAAACTCTAAGTAACCGTATTAAATTAAAATAATGAAATGAGGTAATAAGTATCATTAATACCCTTCCTCTAGACTCTAGTTAATGCAATTACTCCAAAATGGGTAATAAGATTACCTATTTTGAATGAATAATTATTAACTAACTGCAAGTAAACATAGAAAAAGTAGGTAATGAAAATTAATACCATTGATTTCATTCTCATTACTATTAAATAAAAATCGCTTTAATTATTTTGATTGAAGGGCCTAGAAAATATCACAAAAATGGACTTTGGATAGGTTTTTAATCTTACTATGTACTATTGACACACCTCAACCTGGAAAGTACAATAGGATGGAAAAATCGATGTATACTAACCGACATCCAAATGGTGATGTTCATATGACGAAAGCCAACAACTTTAAAACGTTGAGTTTTAGGAGGTCATGTGAAATATAATTAGTAAAAACCAATTAACAATTCACTGCGATTGCAGAAGTAAATAACATAGTACACTATTTTGATGATCATACAGTTTAAGTGACAAGATCCACTATTAAAACATTTTGACAATTGTGATCGGTCCTACTTGTAACGACCCGGACTTGCATTGAGGGTAAAATCGGAAAAGAAAATGAAATTGACCATTTTACCCCTGAAAGTCAAAGTTAAAAGGTTGACTTTTTGATCGGGACGGTTTTCAGCGATTCCAACAGCGCTGTTAGGAACATCTCGATTTATCGAGTATGTCGATAGGTAGTATGCCAAAAATGAAGTTCAGTTGGATTTGTTTTTTGTCTAATTTACATAGGGGAATTTTGGTAATTTGTTGAGAAGGGCATTTTGGTAATTTTATATTGGGAGATATTTTCTTGGATGAATGAGATAGTGACAAGTGTCACTTATCTCATATACAATTGTGCCACCAAATTTGGAATTGTGTGTGTGTTTGTGTACGGTTTGTGTGTGTGTGTGTTTTATATGTGTTTCAGCCAAGGGAGAAGAAATGGAAAACATAGAAGAAGGGGAGAAAATTAGGGGAGAAAGAAGATAGGAAAGTGAGATGTGTGGAGAGGAAGGAAAGGGTTAGTACTGAACTGGAATGACAGGACCCGCCCCGATCCCACAGGGACCACCAGGGGACGTGCCCTGCTCCCGTCTGACACCCAAAAATTATGTTCCAATTTTGACCTCAAAACATCAAAAAGCATAAATAACCAAATTAAAGTTATACATCAATCCAAATTAAACAGATGTCAGACAAGGGATGAAAACCAAGATTACAAATTGCGAGCACGACTCTAAAATAAACCTGCGGGCAAACCACCCAACAGGAGATCAGGTACATGGAAGTAGATCTATGCCTCAGCCTCAGGATCCTCCTCTACCTCAATAGCACAGCTTGGAGGGGTTACCAAAACATTAAGGGTGAGTGGGCCGAAACTCAAGTTTATAAAACCATTTAATAAGTAAAACATATAATTTACCCCTCCGTTTTCCAAACATGCATGCATCAGAATTTTAAACCATAAATCATATAATATGAACCATAAGGCATGTAATAAAACCATAAACATAATTTTAGCCACTGCACTATACACTCCAATCCTGACATCCCCGATGTCTGACGTCCCTGACGTCCAATAAGGTCACAGTCCCAAGGCTACGCGTGCCACTCGGGGTCTCAATCCCGAATCCAATCCCCGAACCCTGTCCGGGTACGGCATCTCAAATGCCTAGTGTCCTAGACGCTCGACGTCCCTGACGTCCAATTATAGCAATCATGCTCCTGAGTCATTTTACGGTCCGGTTCCTCCGTAGAATGACCCCTCGCAGGCAATGCGCCATGACCACTCCGGGGTACCACATCCGGAGGAGACAGTATCACAAGAATGGATTTATACAGTGCAGTACCAAATACATTTTATTGATATCCACATGCAAAACATATATATATACAAGATAAAATCCAAACTGATATTTAAGTTTCATCAGATGGGTTTCAAACAAAAATACCGTGAAACGTGCCATAACCATAATTTCAATATCATCAAAACCATTTCATGATTCCAGCATGTGAATATAAGTAAATCAGAAAACATTTAAGCATGCAAGGGTTAATGAAATCGGGCCCACTCACAGTACGATCCCGTGGTGAACCTGCGCGTACGAACTTGTACCGGGATTATCGTACAATTCCTGTCAGTCCAGATCACACGTAAGGGTCACTATTAGTCTTACACATTTATCCAAAAGGTCCGAAACAGAAACCGGCTCGGGGAAACCGTCCAATACGTTTCCCAAGACAACCGGCCCTAAACTGACCCTCCCAAACTATCTCAGATCAACATGGTTAATTCATCAAAAAATGTTTAGAATGATGAGAGGAACAAAAGTCATGTTGATCGTGATCGGAGATAAGGTTCAACGCGCCCTCACGCGCCGCCCAAAGTGGCTGCGCGTGAAAGTCACGCGCCTGACACTGTAGCTACAGTGTCACCACCTTCACCCGTTTATCTGTAATACGGGCCTGCCACCCGCGGCTTGACCCGGTTGATTACCCATCAATTCCTACTCGATTTCAATCCAATTTGATCCTAACATGTTTATTATTCTTCCAATTTAAGTTCTGAGACATTAATCAACCTCGACAAGTCCCCAATCGACCCATCGACCCGGGATCAACCAATCGGGTCAATCACCAGAACTTCCTGGTTTCTAATTCAATTTCCAATTAACTTCACAGACAGCATAATAGGATCAAAACGACCTAAAATGAACGATTAATTGTGTCTGAAAGTACCTGAAGGTTGTCGTCCCAAGCTCTGCGATTTCACTGAAAACGGCAGCCTCTGTCCCAGCTCAACCGTGGCTGGTTCCCCTCGATTTTGATGTGGTTGAGTTCCAAATATTCCCAGAAGACTAAACCAGGCTTTGGTTTGGTCCAAAAATCACTAGAAATCAAAACCCGATTTTCCCTCCAATTTCCCCCGAAATGGTTTCTCTAGTTTTCCTCTCCAATTCTCAGTTTCTTCAACAGCAGAATGAAGCTCACTCAAATTCCACTCAGTTTAAACTATCAGTGCTACCCTACAGCTCGTGGAAACCCAGCCTGGCCACTGAGAAAGTTTCCCGAAATTCTTGGAATCTTCAATTAACAAATTGACCGTGCTGGGTGGATGAATCAGACCACGTTTGATGCTTCCAAAAGTTTTAAACAATCCATACTTTCCAGCACATCCTTGAATAATCAATTGTGCACTCAGAACCACCGCACATGGTGGTGCCGCCCATGTTCCCCCGCGGTTGCTACAGTAACCAGGGGTAAAATGACCAAAATGCCCCTGGTTCAATAATTACCAAAATGCCCCTCACTTCCTAGACCCGTAACTCAGCCATACGAAGTCCGATTTCGGCGTGCCGCCTGTCTACGGACACAGGGCATCGAGACCTACCTAACGGTCTTTGAGTCATGTGAAAATTAGTTGTCAAACGAAAAGTCAACATTTTCGCCCCCATCGTCCAAATTACGGTAACGCCCCTGAACTTCTAATAGTCATAACTTTTACCCTGATCGTCCGAATTGGACGTGCCACCTGTCTATGAACTCGTGACATCCCGAACTACGTCACGGTCATTGGTCAAAGTCCATTTGACCCTCAAATAAAAAAGTCAACAATTTGGCCATACCATTCACAGGGGTAAAAACGTCAATTCATACATTAAATTACATTATTAAAATCCTCGAATTTCTGGGGTGTTACATGGAAGGTGAGGGTGGTGTGGTGGTGAACTTGTGACGGTGCTTGTGAAGAGTTTTCGGGTCTAAGGTGGGTTGGACTTGTTTGCAAGCAAGGAACTTGGAAATAAGGTTGAGATCACCTTTGTGGAGTCCCTACGACCGTGACGCACTACTAAGTTGTGATTATGGACCCTGAGATTTCCTGGACAGTACGGGTGGAAACTTGGTCGAGAGTCCTACAACTAGTCGAGCTGATTTAGGACGAATTTTCATGTTTTGTTTATACAAATCTTCTTGTGAGTTAGAATAGGATGTTTTACTCGAAACGGGGTGGAAAACGGACGTGAATTGAAGGAGAAATTGTAAGACCCGTGTCCTGGAGGGAACGGTGAACAATCCCACATTCCTGCGAGGGGGGAATGGTCTGGGAAGGGAATGGTGGTGTGCCTTAAAGGTGTAGGCACACACCTATCTAGCATGAGGCCTTTTGGGAGCTCAGTGGCTTTGGGGGGGATTGGAACCCCAAAGTTAAGCGAGTTGAGGCTGGTGTAATTCCATGATGGGTGACCCCCTGGGAAGTTGCACCGTGAGCTCCCGAAAACAAAACCGTGAGGGCAAGGGCAAGGAGGCCCAAAACGGACAATATCATGCTAGATGAGTCGGGACCTGACAGAGGAGGGTCGGGTCCTGATAATTTGGTATCAGAGCCACACCCCGACCGGGAAGTGTGCCAGCGAGGACACTGGGCCCTAAGGGGGGGTGGATTGTAAGACCCGTGTCCTGGAGGGAACGGTGAACAATCCCACATTCCTGCGAGGGGGGAATGGTCTGGGAAGGGAATGGTGGTGTGCCTTAAAGGTGTAGGCATACACCTATCTAGCATGAGGCCTTTTGGGAGCTCAGTGGCTTTTGGGGGGATTGGAACCCCAAAGTTAAGCGAGTTGAGGCTGGTGTAATTCCATGATGGGTGACCCCCTAGGAAGTTGCACCGTGAGCTCCCGAAAACAAAACTGTGAGGGCAAGGGCAAGGAGGCCCAAAGTGGACAATATCATGCTAGATGAGTCGGGACCTGACAGAGGAGGGTCGGGTCCTGACAGAAATGACCGGGTCGGGTGACCCGAAAACCAGATATTCGGGGTGAGGAACAGCTTACATGGGGACGCATGCTGGGTAGCCACTTTGGCTGGCGCGTGGGGACGCATGCTGGGGATTTTCAAGGAACAGCTTATGTGTGTTTTCATCATTTCAATGTTACAAACATTTTGACAGAGGTTTCGAGTCAATCCAACAACGTTTCGAGGTAGTTTTGGTTATCAGAAGGTTTAGATTCGTTTTAAATACGTGTAAAAATCCCAAAAAACTATGGGATTAAAATAGGAGTTATTTGAGATAGTTAATGACCTTTAGATGTGAATTTTGGCAGAAAGTGACATTCTCGAAAATTACGGAAAAACGTGCAAAGTGGAATTCAACGATACAGAGGTGTGTGAGTGGACTTTTTTTCCCTAAATTTTTATGCAAGCATACTTACATGAATTAAATGTTTTTTATGTGATTTTAGTGATATTGAAGTGATTGGGATTTTATATGGATTTTCAGTGATTTAACGAATATTCAATTAATATTTTATTACATGTTTTAGGAGGTTTCCGTAACTATGTTTTGAACACCGTTTCGAATGTGGCTTTGAGTTGAATGTGGATTATGACATGAAATAACATGTGTTTGGAATATTTATGGTTTTTTTATAATTTCTAAACAGTTTTTACGAAAATTGTGTAAATGGCACGTTTTACGAGAATGTTGTGGGTTTATGGTTTTGGGCTTAGACCCGAGGTTCTGATTCTGGATTTGACTTGTGATATTGAGATGTGACGTGTGTATGTATTATTGGTATTGATGGTATGAGTTATGATAATGATTATTGTCACAACCCAACTTTCTCCAATAAGATATTGTTCGTTTTGGGCTCAGCTCTCAAGGTTTTGTTCTCGGGAACTCACGTGCAACTTTCTAGTGGGTCACCCATCCTAGGATTGCATCAGCCCCCACTCGCTTAAATTTGGAGTTCCCTAGGAATCCAAGCCAGTGAGCTCCCAAAAGGTCTCATGTTGGATAGATGCGCGCCCACACATATAAGGCGCATTCCCCAAATCCCCTGGGTGATGTGGAATTGCTAACCATGCCCTCAAGGCACGGGTCCTCACAGTCCACCCCCTTGGGGCCCAGCATCCTTGCTGGCACACTCAATTCCAGTCGGGGTTGGGCTCTGATACCAAATTGTCACGACCCAAGCTTCTCCAACAGGATATTGTCCGTTTTGGGCTCAATCCACACGGTTTTGTTCTCAGAAGCGTACGTGCAACTTCCCAGTGGGTCATCCATCTTGGGATTGCACCAGCCCCTACTGGCTTAACTTTGGGATTCCCTAGGAATCCAAAGTCAGTGAGCTCCTAAAAGGCCTCATGTTGGATAGGTGCGTGCCCACACATACAAGGCGCATCTCCTGATCCCTCAGGCGATGTGGGATAGCTAACCATGCCCCCAAGGAACGAGTCCTCATAATTATGATGTGGACTTGAGTTGATTATGTGTGATAATGCTCGTTGATTGATTAGTCTCAGACATCGAGTCAGGAACTCTGAATCCTGAGACTAGTATTGTGTATGATTGTGATTATGTTGATTGGATGCGAGTCTCAGACATCGAACTTAGGGCTCCGATTCTTTAGACTGTGTTGTGATGACTCGAACGTCGAGCCTAGGACTCCGGTTCCTGAGCGAGTATGTGGTATGTCTACCGGTAGTGCACTTGTGATATGATGATTGATATGATAATTGATGTGGTGCATGCGATGATTGATGTTATGCTTGTACATCGATGTGGTGTGATTGTTGTGAAGTCTGTGGTAATGTTGATTGTGTGTTACTGTTGTGTTTTGTGACGAGTTATTTCCTCAAGATGCTTGCTGATGAATTTGGTAATCTCGGACGTCAAGCTGAGCTCCAGTTTCCGAGTGAATTTGTGGTGTGCCTGCCTGTAGGGCAGTGGTTGATGTTTGACATTGCGAAGATGGTGGGTCGATTGGTTGTAATTGATGTGCTGTCCTTGTGTCGATGGTTGTGATCTTGTATACTTGCTTTATATACGTTTTCACGTATTTCGAAAACGATAAACTGTGTTTCGTTCTCATCGAAGTGAAACTATTTTGAAATGATTTTTGTATGCATGCATGGTTTTGGAAAACAGAGGGTAAATGATGGATGTTTTCAAATTATGTTTTAAACTGTTTCATTTTTTTTCACTCACATATTTTTTTTGGTTCTTGTGACCCTCCAAGATCGCTGTATGAAAACCGAGGCTCGAGAGGTCGAGGCATGAACTGGAAAGTTGTGCGTTTATCCCTTGTTTGATAAGGTTTCTGTCAGACGGGAGCAGGGCCCGAGTGTATTATTTTTGTGTTTTTTGGTGCGGTCCTGTCACTACTCCCATTTGACAAACGACCCAAAATATCAAAACTACCATCAAGTCTTGTCAAACAAGTATACTCGTACTATCTTACTGTTCATGCCTCCATCTCTGGATCCACCTCGATTTTCGTGCAACGGTTTAGAAGGCCATTCAAAACATGAAAATTATGAGTGGTCAAAATTAAACATTTAAAAACATGTTTTTCGATAAAAACGAACATTTATCCTCCAATTTCTAAAACAAGCATGCCTAAAATAAAACGTAAATAAACTAAAAATTAGATTTCAAAATGAACAAATAATAAATCATGGGACCACAAATTCATAAAATATCAATAAATCGTCTATGGCCAATAACTCTCGAAATCCATGATCATCTAATCATATAAAGACACCTCAACACAAATATAACAACCAAAAACAACCAACCAATCTGTGATACTTAAATATCAGTCATCATAAGTAAATGACACTATTAGTAGGACCTTGAGCATCAGTCGTCTAGGAAACACCTCGAGTTTCGGTTGCTTGGGAACGGTCGCAACAACAACATCAGTAATCCTCGGGCATCAGCCGTCTGGGAACACACCTAGCTTTGGCTGTCAGGGAAACAAACACAATACAACCCAAGCTATGGTCGTTTGAAAAAATGCCCCTAACTTCGACTGACAGGACCCAACCCGGAAAACCCCCCCAGGTTCTGCTCGCGTCTAACATGTAATCTAAAAAGTGCCAAAAGTACTCTCAAAATCCTATTAGACAAGGGATACTTACGAACTTGTGAGCCTATGCCTCTACCCCGAAAACATCCTTGATTCTCATGCAACGACCCTGGAAGGTTTTAAAACCAATCAAAATGTATGAGTGAACGAAAATAAAGGTTTAAAAAAACATATTATTCAGAAACATATCATTTATCCTCCGTTTTAGAAAATATGCATGCATCAAATTTACCAATAAACATAATCTCAAAATACGAGTATTAATACGAAAATCCGATGATACCATAAACCAAGGTAATTATAAACGCTAGATCAAATATCGACACTAACATGATCATACCAACACAATCATATCAGTTACATGGAACCCATCACACTGAACCCAAAAATGTATCAAAACAACCAATCATATCAACTAACCAACCTCGATGCCTATAAGCTGAATCATCATGTTAATGTGCACTACCGATAGGCTAATATCACTGGGGAAAGACGGAGTCCTAGACTCGACGTCCGAATGTGGACCGGCTCAAGCAATAATGGAGTCCCAAACTCAATGTCTGAGTCACGGTCCTAGTCTCAGGAGCTAACAGAGCCTCAGACTCGACGTCTGAGACGAGTCTCAGGAAAGACGGAGCCTAGTTCGACATCCCAGACTATCAATCACAATCGGCATCTCGAGGAGGGCCATCAATCACATCTCATATCATCACAATCATCATAACATCTCACACCATGAATAATGAGGCAATCATATATTCGTATCAACATCACAATCTAATATCTCGGGTCTAAGCCCAAAACCACAACTCAATCAAATCCTCGTAAAATAAACTATTAAAATATTCGTAAAATCATATAAAAACCCAAGTCCATCAATCATCATCAAAATCATATAAACATGTCATAATGGGTGTAAAACCATCTCCCAAAACTCAGTAAGGATCCAGAGTATAATAAACCCAATATCCTCACAAAACGTGTTATTAAAATATTTCTTAAACGTTCGTAAAATTCCCAAAATCCACATAAATACTACGTAAATAACCATCAAGAAATTCTCATTATAAATCGTATAAAACCATAAAAAAATTATGCATAGGGTTTTGGGAAAACAAAAGTCCACTCACACATACCTTTTATGCGACCGAACAGAACTATACGTTTTCTCGTATACTCTGAAGACCTCAATTCTTGTCAAAGTCACCTAGAAGGGTCACTAATCATCCCAATTAGCTCACATATTAATACCATAATTTTCTGGGATTTTAAACAAATTAAATCAAACCCTACATATTCCGACAACCTAAATTGCCCCGACACGATGTTTGATCGCCTTGAAAATTATATCATCGGATTCGTAACATTAAATACTGTAACTTTCATGTTGGAAAAATCCCCATATGAGGTGGCACGCACCACCATTACTGTTCATCGTCTTCATGATCTGGCCGGGTCAACCCACAGATCTGCACGCAGAACCCGACCCGAACCTAAAACACTCATTTCTTGTCTGTTTTCCTCCATTTTTTGACCTATATAATCTAATTCAACTATAGATTGGATCTATGTTTTCAAAATGAAGAACAAATGTTTAAAAATCAAGGGGGCATACTTTCCTTGCTCGTCCATATCTCGATCCTTGTCTAGCATTATTTTCTAGCACCTAAGCTTTGAGTTCTGGGTCTATTTGCATCGCCTAATCATGTGGAACGGACCAGCAAGCCTGGTTTCCAAGCTTTCCCATCTTTTATTGAAAATTTGAAAGCAACTGTGAAATCCATGTTTTCTGGAAACCCAAAACTGTTCATCCCTTGTCCTTACTTCTCAGTTCTCATCATTCTACCTTTTTTTCTCTTCACTTTTCTCTCTTCTCAAGCTTTTTATCTCTCTCTTCTATCTCTCCTTCACGGTGGGTGATTTCACCACCTTTCATGGCCTTTAGCCAATGCCTACCGACCCAACCCACACAACACACACCTCACTAAAATATAGAGGAGCAAATTGGTGAAGGGGTGAAAATACCAGAACAATCCAGACCTAGACACCTGTCTAAATCCAATTAGTCCTCATGCCCAAATGACCAATTTACCCCTAAGGCCAAAATTATGTACATGCCTTTGGGGACTTTTTACCTGTATCGAAACCATACGACTTCCGATTTTAGCATGTAGCCTATCTACGGACTCAAGGTCCCGAGACCTTCGTAACGGTCTTCACGAAATCCTCACAAGAGGTCCACAACAAAAGTCAACATTTTGACTTTAGTCAAAGAAAGTCAACCCTTGACTTTTCTAAGGGAAAAACTGTCTTTTTACCTAATTATGCCAAATTTGTGTCCCTTAAAAGTCCGGGTCGTTACATCGACCATTTGAGAACTCATCACAACAAAAATGGACACAATCTATGGATTAATTCACACACTTTACTTTCAACCCAAATCTTTGACTTACATGCCAAGTCAAAAGACTATTCAAAATCAATCTTGAACCTCAAATAGCATTTTCACAAAGTACCGTAAAATAACCGTGTTAAAACCAAGCAAAACTCATTTAACACAATTTCTTGACTTAATACCAAGTCAAAACAAATCGGGCATAAGAACAAAACACAATTCCACAAGAAATCATTAAACCTTGCCCAATAACCAATCAATAAATCCAGAAAAATCGTCAAATAATCATTTAAAAATCATGCTCAAATCATTACTACATAAATCATGCAATATAGCAATCAAAACGTTTAACTATGCATACATAATAATTTAGAAAAGCAACATTTTCCACGTAGCTAAATCTCGATCTGCGCATTCCTTCGAGGCCTCTAGAAAGGTATCTCCTGGATTTTCTAGAAAAAAGGCTCGAAAGTTTCAATCAACTTCAAGCTTCGTGTTCCAAGCGTTTTCCACGTCTAACCCTTTAGCATTTTTGACTTAAATCCATCTCAGAGCTCAACTAAGAGCTTGGAAACCTTAGTTGCAAGCCTGAAAGCTTCAAATGATTCAAGGGATCGATTTACAGTTTTTCAGTTTTTCGATTTCCCTTTTCCCTCCCTCTCGGCTTCTTTCTTCTTGCTCCCTTCATTTTTCTTTCTTTTCTTTCTTCTTCTCTCCTTTTTCCTCACTTTCTCTTATTTCCCTTCCTTCCTTCCTCATGGTTTGAGCCTCACGGGGTTAAACAAATGTGCACATACATAAAACACTTATTGTCACCCTCTCATGCAATCCATAAAATAGCTCCTCATGTGAAATTACCAAAATACCCCTAATGCTAAATTACCAAAATTCCCTTGGTAATACTAGAGCCATAACAACCTTATCTGATCTCCGATTTCGACATACTGCTTGTTTAAGGACTCAGGATTATGAGGCCTACCTAACGATCCTCACGAAAGGACAAAAAGTATTCAGAGTAAAAAGTCAACATTTGACCCCAAAAGAGCAAAATTGTAAATTTCCTTTTTAAAATTTCTGAAATTACTTTTTTCGAATTCTCTGGCTGTTACATTAAGTAACTACCTAAGTTCGATTTCTGATGCATCATACCCAAACTTCAATTGTGAGTATCAAAGCAGCAACTACAGATTCCTCGAAATGTGTGAAATACCATAGGGACCTAAAGAGTATGAAAACATAAATTTGAGTGGACCTAGCAATTATTTCAGTGTAAAACCACAATTTTTAAAACGTACTTTAACCCTTTAGTTTTGGAAACAAGTTCAAAAGTCATCATAAAACAAAACATGCGTGTCAGGATAAAGTATGTAACGACATGTCCCTACATTTAAGGATTAATTAAGACTAATGACGGATTAGTGGGCTAATCGGGGATTATCCGAAGATTAACGGATGTTCAGGGCGAATTTATGATTTTGCCCCTGAACGAGGGCGAATAGTTTACTTTTGACTTAGGAGGTCCGACGGCTGAGGGCCAATGACCGTTACGTAGATTGAGTTAATACGAGTCTGTAGACAGGCGACACGTCGAAATCAGACATTTGACGGAAAAGTTACGGTTCACAGAAGTTCCGAGAAACTATTTACGGTGACACGTTTTATGAGGAAAAAAGAGACTTTTGTCTCATGTGGAACCCAGATATTTGAGGGCAGGTGTAACGACCCGTCCCGGAAATTAGAGTTAAGACGGTAATTAGTGACGGATTAGTGAGTCTAATTGGTGTTTAGTTGGGTACTTTTGGACTTTGGTGTAGAATGACGATTTTGCCCCTAGGTTGGGCAAAATGTTGACTTTGAGTTTGGGCGGTCAATTGGGCATTGATCGATGACCGTGACGTAGTTCGGGACGTCACGAGTCCGTAGACAGGTGGCACGCCCGATTCCGACATCCGAGGAGGAAGTTATGATGTTCGGAAGGTTGAGGACATTACCGTAATTTGTTTAAAATAGGGGGAAACGTTGACTTTTTGCTAGACTTGTCATTTTCACACAAACCGAGGACCATTAGGAAGGTCTCGAGTCCCTGATTCCAACGACAGGCGGAATGTAGCATTTGGAGTTCGAGAAATAAAATTATGGGTCTAAACGTATGAAGGGCAAAATGGTAATTTTGTAAGACAAGGGTAAATTGGTCATTTACAGCCTAGGGATTTGTGTGTGCAATGGGTATTGGACACTTGGCAGCTGTTGGATGAGGAAGCCACATGATTTTGACACGTGGTCCTCTCTGGATGGGCTTAGAAGCATCGATCACCCGCCTTGATTTTGCTTAAACTGAATTGTGTGGCCGTGCAATTGAAGGAAAAAACAGAGACTGGAGAACAGAGAGGAGGAATCGATCAGTGTTCAGGGTGAGTGTGTGTTAGTTTGTGTAAAGGATCAGGGGTGATTGAGTGAGTGTTTGATCGTGGTTTAGTGAAGGTTGAAGCGTGATTGTGTGTGTGGGGTGAGCTGAAGCTCAATGAAACAGAGAGGGAGTTGAAGTCGTGGTGTAACCACAAGTGATCAAATCGAGTTACATGGGTCTGAGGAACGGTTTGGGAGCTGAAGGAGAGGCACCAGGACGGGCAGGGCCACGGCGGAGCTCACGGCGGTGAGCAGACATGGGTAAGGTTCTCAGGTCCCCTGTTTTTCCCGAAATGTTCCAGGTTTAAGTCGTGGGTTTTGAGGCTGAGTCGAGCTGTTCTATTGGTTCTAATACGTGTAGGAAGTCCCCAGTAACCTGAAGGCTTGAACCAGAGGCTGAGGAGATGGCGGGTGGCCGGAAAACTGCGACTGAAAATTTTAGGGGTCTGGGTCGAGTTTTGGACGGTGAGTTCAGTACCTTATTTCATGAATTAGTTAGTGTAATCGATCATACAGACAAGAACGAAGCTATTGGGATTAATTGGACAGAAATTGAACTGGATTTGAGTGAGAACCGGCCTCGCTGGCTCGGTTCGACTGGACCGGTCTGGACCAGTCTGAACCAGGTTGGCTGGAGGTAGGGGATGATGAACAGTGCAGGGGCGTGGCTCCCACGCGCAGCCACTTCAGGCGGCACGTGAGGGCGCGTGACACGGTTTTTTAGGATAGTTCCAACATGACTTTTAAAGTATTTGTTGTAACGAACATTTTGGTGCTGGTTTCAAGTCAATTGGACATCAGCTCGATATGTTTCGGGTTGTCCAAAGGTTTTAGGGCTAGGTTAAAAATAGTTAAAAATACAGAAAAATTATGGGGCTTTTAGTATGAGTATCTTGAAGTAGTTAGTGACCTTCTATTGGGATTTACACAGGTTCGGGAAAGCCGAGGATAGCGGAATAGTCGGGAACGCGTAGGTGTGCGCGTATCGAGGCGACGCTGAAATGGTCTGTGAGTGGACTTTGCTTTCTAACTCTTGATGCATGCATATATGTTTTTACTTGTTTTTCATACGTGATTCTATGATTTGAATTATGATTGTGATGGTTTACGGTTTTGCACGTTTTTTGAGGAAATGTCAGTTTTTCACGTTTTACGAGGTTGATAAATATCGTGATTTGAACCTGGTTTAAGGACTTGATTTCTGGATTTGAAATACGATTTGATTTCAAAGAAAGTAAAAAGGATTTTGAAAAGTGGTTTTCGGAAACATGATTTCGAGTTTGTGAATCGAATTTCCGGCTGACGATTCGGATTTCGATTAGGGACTTGAAATGGATTTCTGGGTTTGGGTTCGGAATGATTATTCCGGATGCCGGTTTACGGAATGATGGTTGTGAACTCGGATCTGGAAATGAGGTGGAGATACTTCTGGATTTGGATTCGGAATGACGGTTAGGGATGCCGGAAGGGCATCGGGCTAGTGATTTCGGATTCGGGTTTGGATGTGAATTTGGAAATGGTTTTCAAAAGGCTTTGGATTGGATTTGCTGGATCTGGTTATTGGGTTTAAAGACCCGGATATTGTGATTGACGGGGGACGGGCCAGGATTGGGTTTAAAGATCCGGATTGAGTTTAAAGACTCGGGAGTTTAAAGACTCGGATATATTGATATTTCCCCCGTAGGCCTGTTGAGTTTAAAGACTCGGATTATTGAGGCCTGGTTATTGAGTTTAAAGACTCGGGAGTTTAAAGACTCAGATAGATCCAGCAGGTTCGATGGATGAAAATGTTGGTTTATAAAAATGGTTTTCCGATATTTTGGGCAGTGGCCCGAATGAAATGGTTTCGTTGGTTATCATGGTTTTTGATTGTTTTTTTGGGCGGAGGCCTGGGATTTGAGAAAAAGGAAAATGTGTTTGATTTTCGTACATGGTTTAAATTGATATGCATGCATTGTTTTTTAAACGGAGGGTATAACTGTTATTGTTTTATGAAATGTTTTTGAACTTAAACTTTATTTTTGTCCACTCACAGTCTTTTCGTGTTTTCGATACCCACCAGGTTGTTGCGGCGCGGGCTGTTGGTCGAGAGAGAGGGAGACATCACACGTACGAACCACAGTAGACTCTGCGCATTCTGGCACGTTCGGTAGTTATTAAGACGGTTGGATCGGAACTCCCTTGTCCGACTTACGTGTCACACAGGGGTTAGACGTCCGTTTGGCCCTTATGTCATGCGTATATCAGACGAGAGCGGGGTTTAGCCCTTAATCCCGGGGGATTAGGGGTGGGCCCTAACAGCATGCCCAATGGATGAATGACATTTTTCATCCATCCATTACCTTGATACATGCATATCCCATTTCCTCATTTTCACACGGTTCCCCGATCTCACCCAAAAACCGATGACCACCCACCTCATTTCCTTTGCTAGTTCTTGGGGGAAACCTTAGTGATTGAGAATGAGGCTGAGAGGGGGAAAATGATGAGGATTGGTCGAGGAAAGAGCCGCCGTGGACGGCGGTGGAATCACTGCGAAAGGTAAGACGTGAACCAAAAATTTGAATTTTGGATTTTTAATTTCAAATGTTTTGGATGGCCTCTGATGATGTGATGATGTTTTGAAGGTTCGTACGAGTTTGTGAGGATTGGAAGAGGAGAGTTTGGACGGTTGAACGACTGTGGAAGGACGACTAAAGTTGGCCGTGTGTTCTTCAATCTAGAGGTACCCTCTTCGATCGATTTTCTTGTGATTTGAAACCATAGAAAGAAAGGAATTAATGAGGCAGAGGGATAGGAATTGGAATGGATGAAAAAGGATGAAAATTGAAGGAGTTATAAGGCTGAACCGGCCGCACAAGAAACCGGTTCGAACCAGTCTGTCACTGAGTTGAAGATGATATTGTGCTGGCGCGTGAGCCACACGCGCAGCGCCTTTGGGCAAAGCGTGAGGGCGCGTGCAACACTGTTTTGGGATGGTTCCAACATGCAATTTCATTTATTTGATGTAACGAACATTTTGGGGCTAGTTTCAAGTCAATCGGACATCGTCTAAATATAGTTCGGAGTATCCAAAGATTTAGGATCGAGTTTAAAAATAGCTCAAAATCCCGAAAAAATTAGGGGGAATTTATGAGGGGTTAATAAGGTAGTAACCCTTTATTACAATTTGGACAAGTTCGGGAGTCCCGAAGATGGTGATTGGCCTGGGAGAGGCTTATGGTGCACGTATCGAGGCGCGACTTTGGAAGGTCTGTGAGTGGACCTTATTTTCTAAATTGATGCATGCATAACTATTTTATATGCTTTAATGAACATGTTTTGTGACGCCATGAGTGCATATGTTGGTGGTAGTTAGTATTGACTTGTTTGCACGCTTTTCGAGGTTTTCAGCTTTATGTCGTGCTTATAAGTACTATGTTTTTTTGTGATGGTTTGACGAATGATTTTGGATTTGAAAACATGGAATCGGGCATGAGACCCTTTTGATTGGAAACTATCAGACTTGGAGTCCATTTGAATTGGATTCATAGTGTTACTGGTGGATAGGATCCAGTGGATCATTAGACACAGTAGGACAACTTGAGGGTCGGGACCGTTGAACCATTATGACAGTTATGGATAGTGATAAGTGGTATCTATGGAGGTCTTGGATGACCTAGTGGACAACTCCGGTTGAGTCTAGTTACGACTGTTGGGAATAGGAACGTTTGAGCTTATTTGGCATGAGATGCCATGTTTCTGTGTGTCGAGTACCGGAGAGATGTCGACTGGGAGAGGATTCCACGGTGTAGATGTTGTGTGGCTTGTTATGGCATGCAGTGATTGTGGTATGCCATGGTTGAGTGGTGGTAGACAATGAGGAAGGCCAGTTCTTGTGAAGGCCAGTGGCTGGGAGCCGTAGAGTTACGAGAGGACGAGATCCTAGGATCGTGGTTACTAGTTGGTGGTATACCAGTTTCGGAATAGGACGACTCTTCAGAGTCGAGAGTGATGGATCTGTCAGGATGTACGTGATGCAGAGGGCAGCTGGGTTTGTGATAACCCTAGCTGGTGATTGATCAGACAAGTTACCAGGAGAGTGGTGCTTGTCGACCGGATCCTGAGATGAACCGATCGATGGATGTTGCGTGTGGAATGGTTGGTACCGACGGTGAGTTGACCGCATGGATTTGGAGTCTCGATAGCAGAGTGTTTCTGAGATTGGTCTGCACGAGGTTGTGGCAGACATTTTGAGATTAGTCTGCACGAGGTTGTAGCAGACGTTGCTATCGATGGACGTAGTCGAGTCTTATCGAGTTGGATAGGCTCAGGTTGATGTGACGATTGTGACGATGGGATTCGTCAGTCGTGACAATGATACGGAGGTGCGTGAGTGACGCATGTTACGAGCAGTAGTTTCTGGATTCGACTCGGTTACGACTGAGTGCGATCGTAAAATGAGATGTTGGAATTTAGGCGCTGGCAAGTGTGCCACATTAACCCTGTGAGGTGACTGTGGTGAGTGGAATGTACCTGGATGAGTGATAGATGCCCTAAATACCCTTGGACGGATCACACGAGTATGAGTGCTGGAGTTGATCCCATAGGTTTGGGACGTGCAAACCAGTATACCGACGGGATAGTAGATGTGCCTAGAGTGGCGAGCATACGAGTTTGGTGGGCACTGAGCGGGACAGAGAGGATCCCTAGTGGCTCAGTGCGGGGCACAGGGAGTACTTGGTTTCGTGACTAGTTCCCTGATGATACGAGACTTGAGGCACGAGTTTGTGCCCATGAGTGGTAACGTTAAAGGTTGAAATGCCTAAGTGGTGATTGGACGAAAAGGTATAACTAGATGACGTAATGGGTCGGTAGGTCAGATATGGTGGTATGCAGAGATTTGACTGCAGATCACAGCAGGAGCCTGTTGTGACTCTTCAATCGAACGGTGCATCAGATTAGGTTGAATTGACATCCTTTTGGATGTGCATAAACGGTATTCACGGACACGTGGATGGTGTCCGGTTGAGCTGAGGACTTGAGAGTCCATTGTGGATTGGTTTTGGTTAACTACGGTTGACCATACCTCCGGAGTTGAGGACTTGGAAGCATATTCGAGTTGGTGCCGGAGGATGACATGGGATGAACTTTGATGTCATCATCTTGGATTCTCCTTGATTCTTCCCTAGGTGGGACGAGGAGGAGTGATATGACAGCTAAAGGGGTTCAAAGAGGGTGTAAGAACGGAACACCTAGGCTGTGGGTCAAATTTGAATGATTCAAAGAGCATATGGTATTTAGTGTCACTAGATGTGACAAGTGAGTGTCCTCTAACTTGGACCCATAGTGGACTCATGTCGGTATTATGGATCGAGTCGTGTAGTGACAACCAAGATGATCGAGATAACTGCAATGATTGTGGCGACTATGAGTCGAGTCGACTGAGGTACGGTCGTTATTGGGAAGAATCGTACTGTTGATTATGCTAAGCTAGGAGCAGAGGAGAATCGTTTTGTGCGACAGTTGAAGAATCTTTTGGAATGGTTGGTGAGATGACAGGATAGAAGTTGGATATGTGCAGGTGCATTGCTCTGTCTTCGATATGTGAGGGGAGTATTTGATCTGTCTTGGATATGAGGATAGATTTGGTGATGGATTGATTTTCACCTGGTGACGGACGGTTGAGGTCCAAGCCTTGGTTGGAGTGCAGATGGTAGTACGCGGTTGGACGTTGCCAGAGTGCAGTACTTGAGTAGGCCATGTAGCGCCTTGATGATTGGTATGATGGGGGTACACCGGTGTGTTGTGCACGTTGGATGATGGATTTGACCACGATCAATTGGTATTTTGGGTTTAGGGTTACCCGAGAGGTTGGTGATCGGACGAGGTCCGATGTCGTTTATACAGTGTGTACGGGCATCGGTATCCGATGCGTTTGGATTGGTAAGGATTGATGGGACTCTAAGGAGAGTCAATATGAGTTTAAGAAAACGAGAGCATTGACTGATATGAGTGTCGAGGTCGTTTAACCTGCGGCATAGGTTTGAATGTGGCCTGCCAGATGGGATTCATGCCATTGTGATGGCAGAAGCTTTAGAATGTTGACCGATCGGATGCTGAACAGGTTGTCAGCTCGATTGTCGGATAAGAAGAACCATCAGGCTGAAAAGCCGACTGGGATGTCAGCTTAGTTTAGCAGACCTATTGGAGTGAGTGACAGGCGAGACGCCTACATTTAGTCTCGAGTGAGACTTACGAGCCGCGTGAGGCTTCTCGAGAGTTGGGTTGGAGCTTTGGAAACTCCGGTCACAAGAGTACCGACGGATAGTGTGGTTATGTCGGACGTGTATGATTACACGAGAGTGCCGAGTGGAGGGACATGACTGGATTTCCACAGTTTGGTTGTGGAATTAGGTCGATTGGAATTTCGAGGACGAAATTCTTTAAGGAGGGGAGTTTGTAATGACCCGTCCCTAATTTTAAGGATTAATTAAGACTAATGAGGGATTAGTGGGGCTAATCGGGGATTAGCCGAGGATTAACGGACGTTCAGTGACACGACCCATCCCAATCCCCCCGAGATGACCGCGGGATGTGTCATGCTCCCGTCTGACACAAAGTGTCAGACAAGGGATAACCTTAAGCCACTGCCCCAAAGAGCTCCCAGAGTGCTCAAGAATCGATGGAGGAGGCATGCAATGTCCCGGTCTCCGCTGCGGTCGCATCCGTGCTTAACCTGAAGGGCATTAAAAACAATAAAGGCTGTGAGTGGGCGAAAATAAACAAGTTCGTTAAACACATTTTATAAGACATTTATGCCCCTCAGTAAAAACGTATGCATGCATCAAAACAGTAATCAACATTATTTAGAAATAACTATTAGGGCCTTAGCCCAGAAACCATAAACACCGTTTCAACCAAAAGTCATTTCATAAATCCAGTGGTACACATACACCACATTACCATCTCCGGCATCCCAGATGCCTAGCGTCCCAGACGCTTGACGTCTCAGACGACATATCTCACGGTATTAAAGCGACACGTGCTGCCCGGGGTCTCACCAGGTCCATATCTCTGACATCCCAGATGTCTGACGTCCCAGACGTCTAATCATAGCAATCCTGCTCCTGAGTCATCATACGGTCCAGCAGCCCCATATAATAACCCCTCGCAGGCAATGCACCGTGACTTCCCCAGTTTCCCAGACACCTGGAGGAGACCATTACAATCCTCATATCAAGATGGTTTATGGAAAATAGTTTATCATTCATTTCCAAAATATCACAAGGGACCAGCCCCGAATTTCCATAAAACCATCACAAGTCCGAATACTTGGTTTATTAAATCCAAAATCATTTATTCAATTCTATTTTAGGATCCTCGACTCGAAATCACATATATAAATCAACTGGGCCCCTGACCTGATTTCGTAAATCAACTGGGCCCCCGCCCCGATATTAAAACTCAAATGGGTCTTAGCCCGAGTTTACTTTATCAAGTCTATAACCGTTTCATGAAATCAAATCCAAACCATAAGTATGGAAATTAGTGCAAAACAGGAAAATCTCGATTTACGTGCAAACACGTAAATCGCCTCGAAATGCGTGAAATCATATTAATTCACCAATATCCAAATCAAATCATATAATCACAATTATAAACAATCCTAAAACAGTTATGCATACATAGAATTTATAAAACCAATGTCCACTCACAGACCGTTTAACCATGCGCCTCGATACGCGTGCCATCGGCCTTCCCGGGCCCCGTCACTAACACCGGGACTCCCAAACCTGTTCATATCACATTAGAGGGTTACTAACCTCTTCATTAACATCCTATTCAAGTCCCGTAATTTTCCCGAATTTTTAACTATTTTTAAACTCGATTTAAAACCTTCGAACATCCCGAACAATGTCGGAACGGTGTCCGGTTGACACGAAACCAACGCTAAAATGTTCGTTACATTGTATAGGATAAAAGTCATGTTGACCTCACCTTGGCATTCATGCCCACGCGCCGTCACACGCCGCCCTGAGTGGCTGCGCGTGAAACCCACGCGCCTGCTACAGTGTCACCTTCTTCACCCGACTAGCCTGCAAACGGGTTGTTCAACCTGCGACACAACCCGGTTAAATCCACATCAATTCTTGTTCTATTCCTTCCGTTTTTTTATCCTAACATGTTCATTAACCATCTAATTTAGGTTCTAAGTCAATAATCAACCTCAACAGTTCCTTAAATGGACCTTCGACCCGTGATCACCCAAACGGGTCGATCACCATAACTTCTTGATTCCAACACCATTATCAAATTAAATTCACAGTAAGCATCCTAGGACTAATATGAACTAAAATGTACAGTCAATTGAACGAGAAATCACCTGGAAGTTGTCGTCCCTAGCTCTGCAACTCCTCAGAAACAGTGACCTCAGTTCCAGCTCAACCGTGGTTGGTTCCCTTCGAATTCGATGTGGCTGAGTTCCAATCACTCCCAGAAGACTATACCAGCCCTTGGTTTGGCCCAACAAGCTTCAAAAATTAAAATCTGAATTTCCCTCCAATTTTTTCAGAGTTTGGTTTTTCACGGTTTTCTCTAAACTTTCTCAGACCTCACACTTAGCAGAATGAATCCTCAACTCAATGGCACTCAGATAATCAACCCATTCCACTCTGAAACCCATGGTAATCCCTCTGATCCCACTGGAAAAATGTCCCCCGCAATGGTTCAAAACTCAAATTTTTAAATACCACCCGTGGCTTGCTCCAAGCTTCAACCCATACTTCATTGCCTTAATACATTTAAACGAATCCCACTGTCCAGTCCACTACAGGTTTAAACAATTGAATTGCTCAGAACCACCACACACGGTGGTGCAGCAAATGTCCCCCACGGTTGCTACAATAAAAAGCTGTAAAATGACCAAAATGCCCTCAGTTCAAAAATTACCAAAATGCCCTTAGTTCAAAAATTACCAAAATGCCCTACCACTTTCCAGACCCGTAACTTGGTCGTCCGATGTCCGTTTTCAGCGTGTCGCATGTCTACGGACTCAGGGCATTGAGACCTACCTAACGGTCTTCGAATCGTGTGAAAATCCATTGTATATCGAAAAGTCAACTTTTTCCCCCATTTCGTCCAAATTACAAAAATGCCCCTGGACTTCCGAACACCACAAATTTCACCTCGAACTTCGGAATCGAAGGTGCCACCTGTCTATGAACTCGTGACGTCCCAAACTACGTCACGGTCATCGGTCAAAGTCCATTTGACAGCCCGAATAAAAAGTCAACGTTTTACCCACTACTAGGGCCAACACGGTCATTTTGTATCGTTCGTCCGATTTTTTCCCAACTAATCATCGATTCACCTGGCTAATCATGATTAGTTACTAAACTAATCCTGAATTCCGAGATGGGTCGTTACATTCAGAGCAAAATTACGATTTTACCCCTAGACGAAGGTGAATAGTTGACTTTTGACCAGGGAGGTCCGACGGCCGAAGGCCAAGGACCGTTACGTAGATCGAGTCGATAAGAGTCCGTAGACAGGCGGCACGTTGAAATCAGATGTTCGACGAAAAAGTTACGATTCACGGAAGTTCCGTGGAATTATTTACGGCGGCATATTTTACGAAGCAAAAATGAGACTTTTGTCTCATGTGGGGCTCAAATATTTGAGGGCTAGCCCAATGGATGAACACCACTTATCATCCATCCATTGCCCACCATATTTGACACATGCATATCCCATTTCCTTATTTTCACACGGTTCCCCGTTCTCACCCAAAAACCGATGACCACCCACCCTATTTCCTTTGCTAGTGCTTGGGGAAACCTTAGTGATTGAGAGTGAGGCTGAGAGGGGGGGAAAATGATGAGGATTGGTCGAGGGCAGAGCCGCCGTGGACGGCAGTGGAATCACTGCGAAAGGTAAGCCATGAACCCAAAAGTTTGAATTTTGGATTTTTAATTTCAAATGTTTTGGATGGTCTCTGATGATGTGATGAGGCTTTGGAGGTTCGTACGAGTTTGTGAGGATTGGAAGGGGAGAGTTTGGACGGTTGAATGGCCATGGAAGGACGGCTAATGTTGGCCATGTGTTCTTCAATCCAGAGGTACCCTCTTCGATCGATTTTCTTGTGATTTGAAACCATAGAAAGAAAGGAATTAATGAGACAAAAGGATAGGAATTGGAATGGATGAAAAAGGATGAAAATTGAAGGAGTTATAGGGCTGAACCGGCCACGTCGGTTCGGCTGGACCAGCCACACAAGAAACCGGTTCGAACCTGTCTGTCGCTGGGATGAAGATGATATTGTGCTGGAGCGTGAGCCACACGCGCATCCCCTTTGGGCAGCGCGTGGGGGCGCGTGCAACACTATTTGGGGATGGTTCCAACATGTATTTTCATCTATTCAATGTAACGAACATTTTGGGACTAGTTTCGAGTCAATCAGACATTGTCTTGATATAGTTCGGAGTGTCCGAAGGTTTAGGATCGACTTTAAAAATAGCTAAAAATACCGAAAAATTAGGGGGCTTTTATGAGGGGTTAATGAGGTAGTTAGTAACCCTCTATTATAATTTGGATAGGTTCGGGAGTCCCGGAGATGGTGACTGGCCCGGGAAAGGCTTATGGCGCACGTATCGAGGTGCAGCTTTGGACGGCCTGTGAGTGGACCTTGTTTTCTAAATTGATGCATGCATAATTGTTTTATATGCTTTAATGAACTTGTTTTGTGATGCCATGAGTGCATATGTTGGTGGTAGTTAGTATTGACGTGTTTGCATGCTTTTCGAGGTTTTCGGCTTTATGTCGTGCTTATACGTACTATGTTTTTTGTGAAGGTTTGACGAATGATTTTGGATTTGAAAACATGGAATCAGGCATGAGACCCATTTGGTTGGAAACTATCAGACTTGGAGTCCATTTGAATTGATGAGAAATCGGGCTAGAGGCCCATTTGAGTTATAAGATCGAGCCGGGGGCCTCGTTGGTTTACGAACTCGGGCTTGAGGCCCAATTGGTTATGAAATCGGGCATGAGGCCCAATAATGGTTTATAAACATGATTTCGGGTCAGGGACCTAAATGGATTTGGATTTACGATGGTTTATGGAAAACCCGGGCGTGGCCCTTTGAATAGTTTCAATGATTTGAAAATGGTTTCCGTATACCATCCTCATGAACGGATGCCCTTTAGACATCTCGTAGTATCCTGGAGTGGCGGGTTGTCTCCTCCAGACGTCTCGTAGTATCCTGGAGTAGTCATGGGGCGTTTCCTGCGATAGGTCATTCTACGGAGCGACCGGTCCGTATAGTGACTCAGGAGCAAAGATTGCCGGAAGTTAAAACCTCCCCTAGGGTGGGTCATTGATCTGCGGGTCATTGGCCTGGGTGGACCCCGGGGAAACTTGGGATTTGAGACTCCAGGTAGCACGCGTAGCTTGGAACCGTGACAGGGTTGATTGTGATATCTAGGATTCCGGCATCAGGAATGTCGAGGATTGGTTTTTGGGGCTGAGACCCTTTGGTATTGGTTTTGGGCTGAGTCCCACATGTACTGGATTTGGGCTGAGACTCATGTGATTTCATTTGGGCTTAGTCCCTACTGATTTATTTTGGGCAGTGGCCCGTATGATTGGTTTGATTCACGGTTTGGGCTAAGTCCCTAATGGTTTCATTTTGATAACTGGTTTTCAAATACATGCATGCTTTTTAGTGAAGGCATAAACAAACTTGTTTTTGTGAAATTGTTTTATAAATTATTATTTCGTCCACTCACAGCTTTTCGTGATTTTAATGCCCTTCAGGCTGATAGCGGATGCGGGCTGTAGCGGAGACCGAGACATCACACTTCTCATTCAGATCCTGGCGTACTCTGAAAGCCCGGTAAGGCTAAAGTCGGAACTATCCCTTGTCTAACATTTCATGTCAGACGGGATCAGACGCGTGCCTTGTTAATCCCGGGGGGATTTGGGACGAGTCCTGACAAAGTAGGGTAGTAATTTTTTCTTGTAACTTTCTTTCCCTATAAACTTCTGGCCGACCGATTAGTCGTGCCCCTCATTAATAGACATATATTTTTTGAAATTGTTTTCAAGTAGTGAGTATCTCGACTACTAATTGGTCTGTCTTGTAAATGTGATGAATGTAAAGACTTGCATGCTAGTAGTAGGCCGACTTGAATATATTGATCCGACCTGTTGTTGAACTTTGATAATCTGAATACTTGTTAGCAGTAGGCCGACTCGAATATATTGATCTCACCCATTGTAGAACTTTGATAATCTGAATGAATGTTAGCAGTAGGCCGACTCGAATATATTGATCTGACCCATTGTAGAACTTTGATAATCTGAATGCATGTTAGCAGTAGGCCGACTCGGACGTGATGACCATAATCTGTCTGTGCTATCATAATGCATATTGTATGCCCTTGTAGACTGATCGGGTAGGTGTTCGGTCGGCATGTCGTATACTTATGAAGTTTTAACTTTTGCCTGTGTCTGCAAGGTAGTCCCGACTTGGTATGTTTTGAGCTTAGGCCTTAGGAAGGAGGGTTCCTAATGTGTAGGCATCTGTCTCGGTTGAGGACTTGCACAGACCTCCTGAGTGTTGGAACTCGGCGTGTCCCTCAGTCCCCCAAGTGCTCGGTCGAGGTAGGTCATCGTTGGGGAGGGGGGGGGCGTAGGTGAAGTGTGTAGCGGGTAGATACTTGGAACCACCTCGGGACGGGTCGGAGTGGCGAGAGGCCGTAGTGGACGCGTATGTGTGTTTGGCCTGCTCGTCTTTGCACCGACTGACCTTTGAGTTTTAGTATACTGGTTAGTAAAGCAAGGTAAGTTGATCTAGTTGTCGGGGGCGTGTAACGATCCATCCTGGAAATCAGGATTAGATTAGTGGTTAATGACGAATTTGTGAAGTTAATTGGTGATTAGTTGGATGCTTTCGAACAGACGGTGCAAAATGATGGTTTTGCCCCTGAAATTGGGCGAATGGTTGACTTTTGGATCAAGCAGTCAACCGGACATTGACCAATGACTGTGACGTAGTTCGGGACGTCACGATTTCATAGACAGGTGGCACGTCTGATTCCGACATCCGAGGAGGAAGTTATGACGTTCGGAAGTTCGAGGGTAATTTGGTAATTTGGTTGAATAAGGGCCAATGGTTGACTTTTTGGACGACAAGTTCATTTCACGTAATTCGAGAATCGTTAGGTAGGTCTTGATCTCCTGAATATAATGACAGGTGGCATGTGTTAATTGGAGTTTGGATGACAACATTATGGGTCTTGGAACATGGGGTCAAAATGGTAATTTTGGAATGCAGGGGTAAAATGGTCTTTTGATGTCTAGGGATATGTGCCCAGCAGGATGAGGACATCTGTCCCTACTGTAGTGGATATTTTGCACCAGATATTGGGAGATTGGGACACGTGGGTAGGTTCTGGTTGGTTCCAGCCAAATCTCACTTGTTTGTTCGATTAAATGGAAAACAGAGACAGAGAAGGAGTTTGGAAAATCGTGCAGATAGTTCCATTGTGTGCCGTGTGTGAGTTCAGAATTGTTGAGTGAGAAATCGAAGGGCGTGTTGTGACCTATGTGAGTGTGTCGATTGAGCGAAGAGTGTGTGAGAAGTGAATAAACACAGAAAACAGAAAAGGAAACCGTGAATAGCCGTGAGCTTCAAACGATCAACCCTTCATGAATCTTGTATGTGGTGGTGTTTAGTGAGCAGAAGTGAGCCTAGGACGTTAAAAGAGCACGGTGGAAGCCACGGCGGAGGACAGAGGGTAGGTAAGCCATCTAGACTACCTTGTTTTCTTGAACTTGTTCAAAATGAAAATCGAGAGGTTTATTAGCGTCTGTGATGATTATTAGCGTCTTAGAAGGTTGTTCTTGAACTAAGGGACTCAAAACTGTGATCGGAGAAACCTGTGATGGCCGGGAACAGAGGAGGAAGACTGGTCGGTTTTTCTTCGATTTTGGATGGTGAGATTTTGATTGGTTTATTAGTGTTTTGGTTAGATATTGAGTGATGAAAGTGAGATGAAAACATTGGTGGAAACCCCGTTAATTTTGGTTGAGGAATCATGGAGAACCGGTCTCGGCGGTCCGGTCCAGCTTGAAATCAGAGAACTGGCTCGAACCCGGTTGAACTCAAGGTCAGGGATGATGAACAGTGCCACGCGTGGCTCCCACATGCAGCCCCTTTGGGCGGCGCGTGAGGGCGCGTGGGGCCCCTTTTGGGGAAGTTTCCAACACAACTTTTAAAGTATTCGATATAACGAACATTTTGGCACTGGTTTCGACATCATCTCGATATGTTTCGGGATGTCTGAAGGTTTTAGGGCTCGGTTAAAATATTTAAAAATTCAGAAAAATTACGGGGATTTAGTAGAAGCATTGTGAAGTAGTTAGTGACCTTATTATGGGGTTTGGACAGGTTCGGGAAAGCCGATGATATCGGGTTAGCCGGGAAAGCGTATTTGCACGCGTATCGAGGCAGCGATGCTAATGGTCTGTGAGTGGACTTTACTTTCGAACTTATGATGCATGCATATATGTTTTATATGTTTTCTATACGTGATTTCTATATTTGTGAATTGATATTGATGATTTACAGTTTTGCACGTATTTCGAGATAATTACGTATGTGCACGTTTTACGAGATATGATTTTCTGCTATGGATTGATGAAGGTTTTGATGATTTGATTTCGGGATTTGAACTATGATTTGAGTTTAATGATTTTATAATGGATTTTGAAAAATGATTTCGAGCTTGGAGCCCTGTTCATGTGATTTCGATAAACGAGATGTCGGTTTTGGAATCGGATTTTGGATAGATGATTCTTGATTTGGTTTTGAAACTTGAAAGAGAAACTCTAGATTTGGGTTCGGGATGATGGTTCTGGATGCTAGCTTACGGAATCATTGTTGCGAATTTGGATATGGATTTTCTATGGTTTTCACTTGATTGAAAAATGGTTTTGGGTTTAAAGACCCGGAAAAAGGAAAAACAGCTGGATCTGGTTTTGAGTTTAAAGACTCGATTGATTGACGGGGGAGGGCCTTGAATTGATATGTTTTGAGTTTAAAGACTCGGTATATGTTTTGAGTTTAAAGACTCGGTATATGATTTGAGTTTAATGACTCGGTATATGTTTTGAGTTTAAAGACTCGGTTACTGTGATATCCCCTGAGGCCTGTTGATTTTGTTTTAAGTTTAAGGACTCGTTGATATCCCGGGAATGCCTGATTATGCGCATGGTTTTGATTTTAAAGACTCGGGCACACTTGAGATCCATCAACTTGCATGATTGATGTTTTTCACTGGTTTTTCAATGGTTTTCAGATGTTTTGGGCAATGGCCCGGATGATTTGGATTTGGTGGATTTGATGAGTTTTGGGCTGATTTCCAGTAGGATAATAAGGATTTATACTTTTGGGCTGAGGCCCTGAATTTAAATTTCGGATTTGAGAAAAGGAAATGATTTTGGTTTTCATTGATGGTTTTGGATATGAAATGGTTTCATGACATGACTTTTATGTGCATGCATTGGTTTTTAAATTGAGGGTATAAATGTACTTTCGAGAACCTGTTTTCAGAACGTATTGATTATTTTTTTCCACTCACAGTCTTTTTATGTTTTCGATACCCTCCAAGTTGTCGCGGTGCGGGCTGTTGGTCGAGAGAGACAGAGACATCACACATGCGATCCATAGTAAAGTCTGCGCGCTCTGGGAAGTCCAGAAGTTTTGAACGGCTCGTTTGAAAATCCCTTGTCCGACTTATGTGTCATGTGACGACCCGTCCCGAATTAGCGGGATTAATTAAGAATGTTCGCTACATCGAATAAATGAAATCACATGTTGGAACTTTCCCCAAAGGAGGGGCCATGCGCCCGCACGCGCCCCAAGAGTGGCCTGCGCGTGGGCCTCATGCGCCAGAACAGTTTTCTTCTTCCTTGGTCGAACCAGCTGGTTCCCCTGGTTTGGCCGGTCCAGTTGGACGAGCGTGACCGGTTCGGGGTTCTACACTCCTCATTTTTGTCCAATCTCTTCCTTTTTGATTCCTTTCTTCCTATTTTCATGTTTCCTATCAATCCCAATCCTTAAAACTAACTAAAACTCCCTAAAATCTATTGTTCGATTTTGAACCTCACGGTTCAAACTTCTCAGTTTTCTTCCCACGGCTTCTCAGCCGTCAACTACCACCAAAACCATCTTAAAACCTTCCTAACATCCTAATAATCATTCCCTAATCATTCAAAACCAACCATAATGCTCAAATCGAAAAATATGGAAAAATGGGCCTAACCGTGCAATCGGGTCCTTCTTGGCTTTCACCGCCGGGTATGAACCCTTGAAAGGTTTTGAGATGCGTTTTCAAATGGTTTTATGAATGATTGATAAACGGTTTTTCGAATGTATGCATATGCTTTTATGAAGGGCATAAAGGTCTTTATGCGAAAATGTTTTAATAAAATATTATTTTGTCCACTCACGACTTGTTTTAATGTTTTAATGCCCTTCAGATTGATAGCGAATGCGGGCTGTAGTAGAGACGAGACATCACTCCCCTCCTCCTACTATCCTGACGCACTCTGATAGCCCTGGCGAGGGCTAGAGATGGAATATTCCCTGGTCTGACACTTCGTGCCAGATGGGATCAGGCGGGTCCCACGTAAATCCCGGGGGATTTGGGACCAGTCCTGACAAAGTGGTATTAGAGCGAGGCAGGCTTTTTTGATACTCATGGTACTCTGATACCAGTTGGTATCAGAGCATGTTTTGCTCGTGGAGTACGCGCAGGTCGAGGATGTGATGTCTCTGAAGTCGTAACTGCCCGTCATCAACCTGATAGTTAGGGTATGAGTACGAGGATTCGGTAGAATCGATCCTCCTTCGTGTATGTTTGATGTTCGGCCCGATCGTTTGAGGTTTGATTGGCATGGAATGCCACGTGTTTTGAGGAAATGGATCCGAGGAGGATCAGTATTCGTGTGAATTCGACGGCTTAGAGCCGTAGTGTTATTGGGAATAGGACCCAGTGGATCCATAAGTATAGTATGACGACTTGAGAGTCGTGACCGCTCGACAGCAAGGTCGTGTCAGATAGAGGATGTACAAATTAATACCAGTGGTGGTCAGAGGTCAGGGTCGCCCGGTTTACGATGACCCTGTACGACTACACTCACGACGATTGGGAATAAGAATGTATGATTCTTTTTGGCGTAGTGAACCATGTTTCGATGTGTCGAATCCCTCCAGGATGTCGTCTGGTAAAAGATGCCGGAGGAGTAGGGATTTCGATGGGCAAGAGATGCCGGAAGAGTTGTGGTGTGATACGACAGGATGTCGACTAGCAATGGATGCCGGAGTAGATGTGCTGTGACGCGATAGGACGCGATTGCACATGTAGCGTTTGTGTAGTGTTGGACCCGGAGTACGACTAGTTCTGGTGGAGGCCAGTACCTGAAAGCCGTAGAGTTACAGGAGAACGAGACCCTCAGAGTGTAGTTATTGGCTGATTTGGTACTAGTATCAGAGTACGACGACTCTTCGAAGTCGAGAGCGATGGATCGCTCTGGGTTTGTGATAACCCTAGTAGGAGATTGATTGGACAAGTTACCAAGAGTGTGGTACTTGTGATCGAATCCTGAGGTGGACCGATCGGTGGATGTTGCAAAGTGGTTAGTACTGGCGGTCGACTACCGCATGGATTGGGATTCTCGATAGCAGAGTGTTTGTGAGTTTGGTCTGCACGAGGTTGTGGCAGATGCTGCTATCGATGGACGTGATCGAGTCTTATCAAGTGGGATGGACTCAGGTTGCCGTGAAGATTGTGACGATAGGATTCGTCAGTCGTGACGAGGATACAAGGTGCGTGAGTGACACACAGTACGAGTAGTGATTCTGGATTTGACTCCGTGACGGCTGAGTCTGATCACAGAATGAGATGTTGACCTTGGGTGTTGGCACACTTGCCATGCTCTTGTGAAGGTGGTAGTTGTGAGTGGGACAGAGCGGATCCCGAGTGGCTTAGTGCGAAGTACGGGAGTACTTGGTATTCTCAATTGGGTCCCATACCCCATTCATCTCAATAGGATTCCTCGAATCTGATTCAAATCACTTTCACAGGCCTCGGCCTAAATCCACAGTTCAACAGGGTCTCATGCTCGAATTCTCATTTCACAAACTGAACTGGGACTCAAGCCCGATAACACGAATAACTGGGCCCTAAGCCCGAACCACAACTTAACAGGACCTCAAGTCCGATTTTACAACCAATAGGGCCCTAAGCCCAATATCTCAACTAAATGGGTCTCAGGCCTGGTATCATAAATCAACGGGGCCTCAAGTCCGACAGTACCCCTAATTGGGCCTCAAACCCGAATCGTAAACCAACTGGACCCTTGGTCCGATCGTATAGCTCAAATGGACCCTAGGTCCGATTCCTCGTCAAATCAAATGGACTCCAAGTCCGAGAGTTTATAAATCAATTGGGTCTCACGCCCGAGTTCATGTTTCCAAATCCAAAATCCGTTTATTAAACACTCGTTGAAAACCTAGAACGTATAAGCATCGTATAAAACCGTAAATCTTGAAATACGTGCAAATACGTAAATCCTAGGCTACCACAAACAAATGCACTCATAGCATCACAAAATATATTCCAAAACAATTATAAAACATTTATGCATGCATCAATTTTGAGAGAAGGGTCCACTCACAGACCGTCCGAAGTTGTGTCTCGATACGCGTGCCATAATTGTCTCTAGGGTCAAACGTCGCCTCTGGGATTCCCGAACCTGTCCAAATTCATTTAGAGGGTTATGAACTACTTAAATAACCCCTCACTAAAGTCCCGTAATTTTCCAGATTTTCTAACTATTTTTAAACTCGAACCTAAACCTTCGGACGTCCCGAACTATATCGAAACGGTGTCCGATTGACACGAAACCAGTACCAAAATGTTCGTTACATTGAATAGATGAAATAACATGTTGGAACCATCCTCAAAAAACACCTCACGCATCCGCACGCACCCCTAGAAGGGACTGCGCATGGGCCTCATGCGCCCTGCACAGTTCCTTCTTCAACCTGCCGCGAACCGGCTGGTCCGGTTCTTTGGTTTTCCTGGATCGGCGTGACCGGTTCGGTTCTCTAGACCCCCTATTTTCGGTCCGTTTCTTCCCATTTCGATTCCATTCTTCCTATTTTCAAGTTTTCTATCCATTCTAATCCTTAAACCTAATCAAAACCTCATAAATCCCATGGTTTGATTTTGTCCAAATGGTTCCAGTTTTTCAAACTTTTCCCAGGCCTTCCTCAGCCGTGAAACACCTCCAAAATCCTCTTAAAACTATCCTAGCAACCGAACAATCATCCTATAATCAACCAAAACCAACCATAATGCACAATTCGAAATCAAATGGAAAAATGGGCCAACTGAGTTACCTCTCGGTTCATGGCTCCACCGTCCACGGCGACTTGCCCTTGGCCGGCCACCACCTTCCTCAGTCCTCTCAACACTCTCTGGTCTCTCAAGTAGGGTCATCTGGGTCAAGGGTTTGGTTTTGGGGAGGGAGATGAGATTGGGTTTGGATGTGGGGAAATAAGAAAAGTGATCGATGAAGATGAATGGTGAAATGCATGAATGAAAGAGGTTGGCCAGTGGATGGGTGACACTTGTCACTCATCCATTGGTCCACTAACAAAACCCTGGACCCCACTTAAGTCCAAAAAGTCATTGTCTCGTAATTCGTGCAATAGTACTTTCATACTTCCGTGAACCGTAACTTCTCTGTCAAACGTCCGAATTCGACGTGCCGCCTATCTACGGATTCGTATCTCCCGATCTACATAACGGTCTTCGGCCCTCGGCCATCGGACCTCTCGGTCAAAAAGTCAACTTTTGTCCCAAATTACCAAAATGCCCTCGAACTTCCGAACGTCATAACTTCCTCCCCGAATGTCGGAATCGAGCGTGTCATCTGTCTATGAACTCGTGACGTCACAAAATATGTCACGGTCATCGGCTAAAGTCCATTTGACTACCTGAATGAAAAGTCAACGATTCGCCCATTCAAGGGGCAAAATCGTCATTTCGCCCGAACGTCTGCTAATCCTCGTCTAATCCCTGATTAGTCTCGTTAATTCGTCATTAATTCTTAATTAATCCCGCTAATTCGGTACGGGTCGTCACAAACTTCCCTGCTTAAAGAATTTCGTCTTCGAAATTCAAATTGACCCGATTCCCCAACCAAACTGTGGAATCCAACCTTATTCCTTGAAACGGATCGTTGCACCCACACGAGAATACTCGTGTAATAGTACACGTCCAACACACATACCATACTCGTTGGCACCGTCCTCAGTACGTACCATCATCGGAGCCTCCAAAGCTCCAATTCATTTTTGACAACTACACGTCTGCTTGCGTGTCTTACGCGAGACAACATGTCGACACTCGTCGATCACGTCTGTCACTCACTTTGACAGGTCAGCAATAACATACTGACATCCAAACGGCTTTTCAGTCTACCCCTCTGACCGTCGTCAGGCTGAAAACGTATCCCCACTAAGGCTATCACATCTAAGCTGGCATCCAGCTCAGCATTTGATCTGATAACACCCTACAATTCTGCCATCACAATGGCACGAATCCCATCTCACAGGTCATCCTCAGACCTATGCCCAAACTGACTCTTCTGAGAGTCCCATCAACCACATCGATCCGAACGCATCAGATAACTATTAATCCGTAACCATCACAGGTCACAACCATCGTGACCAGCCGACAACTCCCGGCTCCACTACGCTTCGCTGCTCTACTCTAATCTCGACTCGTTCTCGAGTCCTTGTATCGTATCTCGTGTCTCTCAACGATACCACTTGTCATCTAGACTCAGCTCGAGTCTACAAACTGTCACTATCAGACTCAATCCGATCGCCACTCATGTCCATCTAGGACTCCATCCGAATTACAGCGTACTCGTACTCTCGGGCACTCTCAACCCGACATACCGATTGACCGTATTCAATCCCATCGTCTAAAGTGCACAACACACCGGTCCACCCACATCACCTCAACATCGGGGTGTCACCTGACCTACTTAAGAACTGCTCTCTGGCAACGTCCAACCACAAACTACCGTCTGCACTCCAACTATGGTTCGACCCCAACCGTCCGTCACCAAGCGAACGTCAGTCCATCACTTCAAACACTCACTCGTCACATCCTGTGACGCTAAATACCATCTACTCGTCAAGTCAAACAAAATTGACCCACAACCTAAGTGTTCGGTTCTTACACCCTCTTGAACTCCTAGCTGTTAAATCAATCCTCGTCGTCCCACCTAGGAACGAATCCAAGAGACGCCAAGGTAATGACATCAAAGTTCATCCTATGTCATCCTCCGGCACCCAACACTATCTACTAAAGAGTCACACTCAGTGACCTCGGAAAAATCCATCTCCAATGCGGAATCAAGTACTCCTCTCAATCGTAACTTATCTTGATTCCACGTTCTAATCACGTTGGAACCAGGTTTCTTTTCCATTTACTAAACTCACTCATCACAAGAGTATTCCGCGTCCTATGGGCAAACAAGTGCCATGTCCCTAACTCCGGAGGTATGGTCAACCGTAGTCAACCAATACCATTTACCAATGGACTCTCACATCCACAACCCACTCGGACAACATCCACGTGTCCGTAAACTCCAACTCGCCTATCCGATTACTACCATATATGCATATCCAAAAGGATGTCAAGTCATCCTAATCCGATGTACCGCTCAGTTGAAGAGTCACAACAGACTCCTACTGTGATCTGCAGTCAAATCTCTGCATACTACTAAATCCCAAAAATCGACCCATTCGTCATAAGACGTCACTTACGTCATCCATTCAAATCTGGATCTCACGTTTCACCTCAAACGTTACAACTTCGGGGCACACCCTCGTGACTCAATCTCGCAGCACTGGGGGAACTAGTCTCCATACCAAGTACTCCCGTACCTTGCACTGAGCCACTCGGAATCCTCTCTATCCCACTTATAATCATCGTTTTCACTAGAGCGTGGCAAGTATGCCAACACCCAACGTCAACATTTCATTCTGCGATCAGACTCAGCCATCACTGAGTCGAATCCAGAATCACTGCTCATACTGTGCGTCACTCACGCACCTCATATCATCGTCACGATTGATGAATCCCATCGTCACAATCGCCACGACAACCTGAGCCTATCCAGCTTGATAAGACTTGACTACGTCCATCGATAACAGCGTCTGTCAAAACCTCGTGCAGACCAAGCTCACAAACATTCTGCTATCGAGACCCCCAATTCATGCGGTAGTCGACTGCCGATACCAATCGCTCTACCCACAACATCCACTGATCGGTCCACCTCTGGATTTGATCACCCGTACTATAATCCTGGTAACTTGTCCAATTAAACACCTACTAGGGTTACCACAAACTCGGCTGCCCGCTGCAGCCCTACCTTCCTGACCGATCCTTCACTCTCGACTTTGAAGAGTCGTTGTACTCCAATGCTGGTACCAAACCAGCCAATAACTACAATCTGAGGATCTCGTCCTCTCGTAACTCTTCTACTCTCAGCTGTTGGCCTGCACAAGAATTCGGCCATATTCCGTGCCTAACACTGCACAAGCATTACGTGCACAACCACATCCTATCATGTCACACCACATCTACTCCGGGCATCTCCTGCCAATTGACATCCTGCGCCAGTCGGCACATCAAAACATGGCATCACTGCGCCAAAAAGATTCACACATTTCTATTTCCAACCGTCGTGAGTATTGGGCATAAATCTCTTTATGTGAAAATGTTTTTATTAAATTCTTATTTTTATCCACTCACGACCTTTGATGTTTTAATGCCCTTCAGGTTGATCGCGGATGCGGGCTGTAGCAGAGACGAGACATCACTCCCCTCCTATGATCTTGACGCACTCTGATAGCCCCGGCGAGGGCTAGAGATAGAATTTTCCCTGGTCTGACACGTGGTGTCAGACGGGATCAGGCGGGCCCCACGTTAATCCTGGGGGATTTGGGACCGATCCTGACATGTCACATGGAGGTTGGACGTTGATTTAGCCTTTGTGTCACACGTAAGTTAGATGGGAGCATGACTTAGCCCTTAATCCCGGGGGATTGAGGGTGGGTCGTGTCAGGGCGTGTCCAACTGGATGGACTTGGTTTGTGTTAACTAACCGATGTGAACTGTGGAATGTTGTCGGTTCCCCGGTACCATGTAGGTGTTTGGTACTTAGTGTCCTCAGTGTTAATGTGTGAGAGGGTAGCTCGGTAATGTGTTGAACTTTAAATCAGTGCTCAGCAATGTGTTGAGCAAATATAAAAAGGAAACTTGTCATTGATAATGTGTGGGTCAAATGGGGACCAATACAAAGAGAGTCGACGGGTGACGTACAATCAAATATAGTACCGCTTTAGGTGGTCAGCATTCCACGGATGTCCGAGGATGTGACCGTCAGGGTTAGAGAGCTTGTACGACCCCAGTCGGTATATCCGAGTGATTTGGTAGAGGCTTTCCCAATTGGGACCGAGGGTGCTCGCCGATCGGTCGCGGGTGGCAAGGCTGACCTTTTTGAGTACCCAATCCCCCACTTGAAAAGTGCGTGGTTGGACCTTGGCATCGTGGTATTGGCAGAGCTGTTGTCGCCAATATGGTATGAACGTGTAGGATTTAATAATATATGTGTACAAATGAGGAAAATTAATTATGTTGATAGTGTTATAATAGTCATATTCAATGTGTGTGGGTAATGGTGTAGAGCATGAATTTAAGCATGCACAATATGTAAGACCCGGTCTTGGAAGCAAGAACGGTGAACAAGACCCGTGAGCTTGAGAAGCAAGAACGGTGAGTAAGACCCGTGAGCTTGGAAAGACAAGATCGGTGAACAATCCCACATCGCTCGGGGAGGGAAAGATGAAGTGCCTTATATGTGTGGCACGTATCTATCTAACACAAGGCCTTTTGGGAGCTCATTGGCTTTAGATTCCGAGAGAACTCCAAAGTTAAACGAGTTGAGGTTGGTGCAATTTTATGATGGGTGACCCCCTGGGAAGTTGCACCTTGAGTTCCCCAAAACGTGAGGGCGAGGAGGCCCAAAGAGAACAATATTATGCTAGATGGGCTGGGTCGTGACAGAATGGTATCAGAGCCGGACCAAGACCGGAAGTGTACTAGTGAGGATGCTGGACCCCAAAGGGGTGGATTGTAAGATCCGGTCTTGGAAGCAAAAACGGCGAGTAAGACCCGTGAGCTTGAGAAGCAAGAACGGTGAGTAAGACTAGTGAGCTTGGAAAGGCAAGATCGGTGAACAATTCCACATCGCTCGGGGAGGGAAAGATGAAGTGTCTTATATGTGTGGGCACGTATCTATCTAACATAAGGCCTTTTGGGAACTCATTGATTTTGGATTCCGAGGGAACTCCAAAGTTAAACGAGTTGAGGTTGGTGCAATTTCATGATGGGTGACCCCCTGGGAAGTTGCACCGTGAGCTCCCGAAAACAAAACCGTGAGGGTGAGGAGGCCTAAAGCGGACAATATCGTGCTAGAGTCGGGTCCTGACAGAGGAGGTCGAGTCCTGACAGAATGGTATCACAGCCAAATCCCGACCGGGAAGTGTGTCAGCGAGGACGCTGGGCCCTAAGGGGGGGGGAGATTGTAAGACCCGTGTCCTAGAGGGAACGATGAACGATCCCACATTCATGCGAGGGGAATGGTCTGGGAAGGGATTGTTGGTGTGCCTTAAAGATGGGCACACACCTATCTAGTACGAGGCCTTTTGGGAGCTCAGTGGCTTTGGGTTCGGTTGGAACTCCAAAATTAAGCGAGTTGAGGCTGGTGCAATTCTATGATGGGTGACCCCCTGTGAAGTTGCACCGTGAGCTCCCGAAAGCAAAACCGTGAGGGCGAGAAGGCCCAAAGCGAACAATATCGTGCTAGAGTTGGGGTCCCGACCGATGAGGGTCGAGTCTTGACACAATATGCCTGATAGGATGTTATAAGGGCGTAAGAGGGCAAAATTAAGTCCTAGGACTTGTATGCATGGCCAACCCACATGGGAAGATATAGGCCTAAGTTTGACACCTTAAAAATGTGAGCCCAAATAAGTAGTAAAATAATAAAGAAAATTGATTTTTAGCCCACTTTTAAGTAGTGAAACCCAATTTGAGTTTTTAGCCCATTAATAAATTGCTGAGCCCAAATGTATTTTGGTATTAGCATAAGGGATTTTTTTTGTAAGCGGTTGAGCCCACATAAATTGCCTTTGGCCCAATTTTGTTTTCTGTTGTTTTTAATCCAATAAATCTGATTTCTATCCCAGTTTTCAGCCCAATTGCTTTTTTTTTATGTGGGCCCCAGTGAGTAACTTAACCTAATGAATGATGTCAAAGTTGAAAATAAGAGGGCAAGGGACTTAGCTGCTTCGTGGTGTCTGTGTAGGAGCAGAGAAGACTAGAGGTGCAACCGTGGGAGGAGAACTAGTTGTAGGGTTACTATCAGGTCTTAGTCCCTCAGTACCGACGATGGCGGCGATGCTGTTCGGTTGCAGAAAGGGCTGCGCATAGGAGCATGGGAGTTGCTGCTCGATAGTAGTGTTGCTCGGTGTTGCTACCTCGGTGACTCTAGATGACTGGTGCTGCTCGGTTGGCGAGCATGGTATGTGGCATTGAAACACCTTAAAAGCCAAGTTCTTGACTTAATAAATTGCATCTGCCTATTCGCTTGCAGACTGTGCGAAGATTGATCTTCTCCTTCGCATGCTGATGACAGCAAGCCCCGAGGTTCAAAGGTCTGTAGTGGGTGAAATCTGCCTTCTTGCCAAGCGTAACACAGATAATCGTGTGACTATAACCAAAGGTGGTGCAATCTCGCTGCTTGCAGGCCTTTTTTCAACCTCCGACTCCTACACCCAAGAGCATGCTATGACAAGAACACGTCGGTATCCCCAAGTCGGTGAGGTAAGCGGAACTGGCAGAGTAGTGAAAACTACAATTGACGATGTGATCAACTGCATCTCTGGAGTCAATAGGGATTTTTTTTGTAGCCTCTGTAGCTTTTTTTAGTCACAAGAGAGAGGGAGGAGCTCGTGAAGTAGAGCAGAGGAAGAAGGATGTTGAAAGCCCAACTTTTCTGGATTTTTTGTAGCTACAGGGGGTGTCTCTGTTATTGCTTCTCTGTTTTTTTTAGTGTTTTTTCACATATGTTACAGGAAGAGTTTGCTTGAGACATGTGAGGTAGCTTCGACGCGGTGGTCTTGTTTTCTGCTGGGTCATGGTTGGTTGACGCGAGAGATGTGGTGAAATGGCTCAGGTGGCCGCCCGAGCCTGTAGTTTCCATGTGGAGACTTACGGCTTGAGGAGCAGAGCCAAGCTCCTAAGTCTCTTCTTGTTTTTGTTTTCTTGTTGGAGGAAGAGAGATGTGGGGAGAGGTGCGCCACCATGGTGGCTTGGCGGTACGACGGTGTGGCAGCATGGGTGGTGCAGCGACACGGCTCGGCGGTGGTGGGATTTCATCTCTGGCTCCCCCATTCTCTCTCTCCCCGTGGCTGATAAATAGAGCCCAGAAAGTAAATGTTGTCATTGTTTTTTTTCTTTTGGTTGATGCAAAATAGAGAAAAAACATATATGCTAGATAGGTTTTTTGTCAGGACCCATCCCAAATCCCTCGGGATTAACGTGAGACGTGTCTGATCCCGTCTGACACGAAGTGTAAGAGCAGGGAATTTCCGTTATTAGCCCAACCGGGACTACCAGAGAGCACAAGGATCTGGAGGAAGAGTGTGATGTCTCGGTTTCCGCTGTCAACCTGAAGGGCATTCAAAACATCAAAACTGTGAGTGGACAAAACAAATAATTTATAAAAACATTTTCATAAAAAGACCTTTATGCCTTTCACTAAAAAGCATGCATGCCTCTGAAAACCATTTCTCAAACTTAGAACACGGGGCCTTGGCCCAAAATCCAAAATAAGGAACCCAGAACAAGTCTCCTTCAAATCATGAAAAACACGGTCTCAGCCCAAATTCGATACACGTGGGTCTCAGCCCAAAACCATCTCAGTGAAAACTCATCCAAACATATATATATATATATATATATATATAACTCATCCTCGGCACCTCATGTGCCAAATCAATAACCTGTCACGATAAATCTCTAAGTGTGCACACTACTTGGTGTCTCACTCCGAGTCTACCCCCAGGATCTACGACGTCTGGGAGGAATAATCCAAAATCCAGGATCTACGACGTCTGGGGGACGGTCTAAAGAACCAGTCCGAGACTATACCATATCTCCCACTCTTGGAATGTGCTCCCTCTTGGAGTCACTCATTCCAAGTAGTGGATCTTGACACTTCAGGATCAACGACGTCTGGAGGAGACCAATATACTCATAAATGAGGGAATATACATACTAGTATGGTAAACCACAAATGGGACTCATGCCCGATACCACAAGTCAACTGCGCCTCAAGCCCGAACTCATGACTCAATTGGTCCTCTAGCCCGAACTCACAATCAATTGGGCATCAAGCCCGATACCTCAAGGTCAGTCACGATTCCGATCATAGCGCCGCGTGCAACCATCAGTCCAGGATTGCTCTCAATCCTAGTATGTAACCGTGAATAGATCACTGTCGTGAACATCTCTAGGACATGGTGCACACGTCACCGATCGTTCTCCTATACCATCAGCACTCCGAAGTCGAATCTCCAGTGGCTGCTCGACCACGGAACGTGCATCGTGACCTCTCCGGAGGGAACACATCCCCCGTCCGGAGGTGAGCGTCACGTCGTTCGTCGCCGTGCACACAGCACCAGTCGTGACTACGACTCATACCTGTAGGTCATCAATAGGGCCATATACCCGAGTCAAAACCAAAGCCAAATGGGTCGCATGCCCGGTTTTACCTTTTCAAAACCATTTCATTAAAACCGAAAGCATAAGCGCGTATAAGCACGTATAAAACCCGAAAACCTCGAAATACGTGCCAAACACACACAAAAATGCACTCAAGGCATCACAAAACATATATTAAAACATTTATGCATGCATCGATTCATCAAAGAAAGTCCACTCACAGACCGTCCGAGCTGCCGCTTCGATACGCGCGCCGTACACCTTCCCGGGTCAATCACCGTCTCTGGGGTTCCCAAACCTGTCCAAATCACTTTAGAGGGTTACTAACTACTTAATTAACCCCTCACTAAAGCCCCCTAATTTTTTGTGATTTTTAACTATTTTTAAACGCGAGCCTAAATCTTTGGACAGCCCGAACTATATCGTAACGATGTCCGATCGACTCAAAACTAGTCCCAAAATATTCGTTACATCAAATAGATGAAATTACATGTTGGAACTTTCCCCAAATTCTCCCTCACGCGCCCGCACGCGCCGCCTGAAGTGGCTGCGCGTGGGAGCCACGCGCCAGTGCACAGTGTCTCCTTCAACCTTCAGTCGATCGGTCGGTTTGGTTTTCTCTACAATTCCGGCCCAACTGGACTGGCATGACCGGTCCAGGCTCCTAAACCGTTCAATCTTCGTCCTTTTTCTTCATAATCAATTCCATTCGACTTATTTTGATCCTAGGAACCTAAATATGAAATCAAAACAACCTAAAACCTACAAAAACCCATCGACCCGATTTTCCCCCGATGGTTCAACATTTCCAGATTTCTCCCCAGGGTTCCTCAGCCACTAACCACCACCAAAACCTTCCTAAAACTTCCCTAGCAACCTAACAAACCCATTATAAACACCTAAAACTGTCCTTAACGTCAAAAATTAAAAATGGAAGGAATCAGGTAAAACCGACTCACCTTGCACGGTTTGCCTCCGTCGTCCACGGCGGCGCCGTCCTTGGCCTGCCACCATCATCATCCTGCTCTCACTTCCTTCTCTTGGTCTCAATCATGGTCAGAGGGGGATTGGGTTTGGATTGGGATGAAGGGGTTGCTCGGGTTTGGTTTGGTGGGGAAAATGATCGAACAAGGAAAGGGGAAGGATAAGAATGAACATGTTTGAAATGGGCAATGGATGGGTGACACTTGTCACTCATCCATTGGCCTGTCCAAAATATTTGGGGCCCATTTGCTGCCAAAATTCCCCCTATCTTGTAAAACGTACAATAGTACGTTCGAACTTTCGTGAATTGGAACTTTTCCGTCGAACGTTCGAATTTGACGTGCCACCTATCTACGGATTTATATCGACTTGATCTACGTAACGGTCATCGGCCCTTGGCCATCGGACCTCTCGGGTCAAAAGTCAACTTTTTGCCCTCGTTTGGTGGAAAATCGTAATTTCACCCTGAACAGCCGTTAATCCTTGGCTAATTTTCTATTAGCCTCGATAATCCGTCATTAATCCCTAATTAATCCTCAAAATTAAGGACGGGTCGTTACATTTTTGGTGACCACAAAGAATGAAGATGATTTGTTAGGTTATTTTCTGGGTTTTGGACAGATTGTCTTTTCGGGGTTTTTTCTTGGTGTTCTTGGTGGCTATGGTGTTTTAGCAGGTAAAGAAATTGAGAAGAAAACCGACATAACTTGTTGTATTGATTCCCACAGATGACGCCAAACTGTTTATGCATAAAATGTACCAACGAGACTGTATAACAACACACGCACTCCAAGACACAAGAACGTGTGTAGTTCAGCCAAATCGGACTACGTCCACGGTGTTACCTCACTCTCATTAATAATATAATGTTTAAACAAGCATAGAGGCTATGAGCCTTTGGAAAGCAATAGTGTTTGTAGAGATGAGGAAGATAGTGAGTCCCATTGAATGAGGGAGGAGGCTTCCTATTTATAGAAGTTGTTTAGGGTTAGGTCATAGCAGTGGTCTTTAGGCATGGGCCTTGAAGATGGGCCTTGTTGATGCGCCTTTGAGATGGGCCTTGAAGGTGGGTTTGATGTATTCTCTCGAGTCTTCTGTACAGGCCTATTACTTGATCCGATGTAGTATTTGACAAGTTCATTGCTTGGTCCGATATGATGTCAACAAATATCAAATGTGTCATGTAATGACCCGTCCCGAATATCGGGATTGAATATTAATTAATTATGATTTAGAATGACTAATCGGGGATTAGTTGAGTGAAATCGGACGAAACGTGCAAAATGACCGTTTTGCCCCTAGCGTGGGCAAAATGTTGACTTTTAGTTCGAGCGGTCAAACGAACTTTGACCGATGACTGTGACGTAGTTCGGGACGTCACGAGTTCATAGACAGGTGGCACGTTCGATTCCGACATTCGTACAGAAAGTTATGTTGTTCGGAAGTTGAGGGGTATTTTGGTAATTTGGCATGTTAGGGGCCAAATGTTGACTTTTTGATCGGGAGGTCCGATGGACGAGGGCCAAGGACCGTTACGTAGGTCTCGTCGATGCGAATCCAATGACAGGCGGCATGCCGAAATCGGAGATTCGACGACGAAGTTATGGTCACGGAATCGGGCTCGATTAACCGAACGAACCGGGATTAAAATAATATTTTAATATGAATAGTAACCGATAACTGTGCACATCCGGATGAGTGACAAGTGTCACCCATCCCTTGATTCCAGCTCCATGTTTCCCTCCCAACACCATCATTACAACATCATCATTCCTTCTCCATCATTTCCTTTCATTTTCTTTGCATTTTCTTCCAACCGTGAGCAAAAACAGAGAGTGTGTGAGCTGGGAGAATTGGCTCCCTTCCTCAGTCGTTCCTGAGAGAAAATTGAAGGTTGAGAGAGACTGAATTGGCTGGGAAACACGAGAGGCTGAGAGGATGCTGGGAAATCGAAAATTGAATTTTAGAAAATTTGGGGGGAAAATCAAATTGGAAGAATTGAGCCGTGAGGAGTGGAATTGAAGCCTCATTTAGCTTTCTGGGATCAATACGAATCGATCTGCAACAAGAACGAAGGGAATTGGGGTCGAATTGAGGAAGAACAGAAGGAAGGAGGTCTCTGAAATTTCAAGGTTGAGTCGAGGAATTTGAGGCTTCGATTGATGAAATTGAGCTGGGGATTATGTTCCTGAGGATCCCACGATGCTTCTGGGTTCATCAATTGGAAGAAAACGGTTGAGATTGACGGAACTCCATGGTTACACAGTGACGGCTGTTCTTCGAAGAATCGAGCTTGAGTCGTGGAGATCGAGCAATGGATTGATGAAATTGAGTTGGGGAAAGTGTTTAACGGAGTCCACTGATGCTTCTGGTTGCATCAATTGAAGGAAATCGATCGACATGGAAGGTTTTCGATGGATGAACAATTGACGGGTGTTCTTCGTGTTCATCATCGAAGTCGACGGGTTTTAGGTATGTGATCACGTAATTGAGTCCACAGATCTTTAATTGAACTTAATTTGAAGCTAACTGAATGTTCAATTGATGAAAACAGTGTGGAATTGACAGAAAACCAAACGGATCTGATCGCGGGTTAAACGACCCGTTTACCAGACAAACGGGCATGAACGACGACACTGTAGCTGGCGCGTGGGTTTCACGCGCAGCCACTCACGGCGGCGCGTGAGGGCGCGTCCGGCCTAGTCTCAAGGTGAGGTCAACATGACTTTTGATCCTCTCAGTGTAACGAACATTTTAACGTTGATTTCGAGGAAATCGGATATTGTTTCGATAATGTTCCGCGTATCCGAAGTTTTGTTTTACGTTAAAAATACGTATTTAAATCCCGGAAAAATTGGGGAAAATTATATGTTGTATTTTGAGATGTTAGTAACCCTCTATAATGATTTTGGGCAGGAGTTGCGATTTCCAGATTTTACGGAAAAACGTGCAGCTCGAAAACGGACCGTTTTGAACGGTGTGTGTGAGTGGACTTTGTTTTCTAACTGTGATGCATGCATATATGATTTTAAATGCTTTATTATATGATTTGATATGCTGTGGCATGATTGGTATTTCAATCCGGTGATTTCTCGATTTTCTCGGTTTTATGATTATTATATTATATCTTGGCATGATTTTCGAGAAATGATGAAATTGATGTTTTTGGGCTAGGCCTGGATTGAAAATGATATTTGGACTCGGATTATGAGTCAGTGATTGATTTTATGGATTTACGTGATCGTGACAACTCGGGTTTACGGTTGCACGGATTTGCGTGAAAATGGTATTTTGGGCTTATGACCCAAGTGAATAGTAATTTTGACTCGGATTTGGAGTCACATGTGAATATGAATAAATTAATGATTTTGATTTATAAAGTGAATCCTGGACACTGTTTAATGATGGTTTTGTGGAACTTGATTTGTGAAAGCTATGTCTCGGGCATAGGCCCTATTGAAATGTTTTGACTTGATTTGAGACATAAATAATTTTAAAGTGAGATTACTGGTTTTTGGTGACCTGTTCCACATATACCATCCTATGTGATTTGATAGTCTCCTCCGGACGTCGTAGATCCTGGAGTAGTCACGATCCACTGCCTGGAGATGAGTAGCTCTGAGGGAGGCTCACTCGCAGGAGCGTGGGGTTATGATGATATCCTCTAGACGTCGTTGATCCTAGAGTTGATATCCCCTCAGACGTCGTAGATCCTGGGGGATGTACTCGGACGTGAGACACCGAGTTGCACGCGTTGCATTGATATCGTGACGGGTTATATGGATGATGTGATTGTGCACTTGTGAGTAGTGCAGATGTGATTATGGGATCATGAGTTGATCCTATGGTAGTCAGCTTCTCGGATGAGACTGAGTCTGGATGTACCACTCGGATGGGTCTGAGCCTGGGGATGTGTTCGCCCAGAGGTGACTGAGCCCAAGGGGGTTGAGCCCAGAGGTGTCTGTTCCCGAGAGAGTGACTGGATATTGTGCACTTGTGATTAGTGCTGATTGAGGTTATTTGTGATGACGTACTGGTATTGAGTACGGGTTTTTGGCCTTTGTGGCCAGTGATTATGTTTTCACATGTTTTGGCCTGAGAGCCGGGATTTGATGTTTTACAACATGAACTGATTTGATGAACATGAGTTTCATGGACCATGGGAAAATATGTTTTGATTTTATCGGTCCACTGTTCATACTTGAATGATTTCATACTATTACTCATGTTTTATGATATGCATGCAAGTTTGTGAAAACTGGAGGGTAAGAATGTATTTTGATAAATGTTTTTATAAGAGGTTATTTTTGTCCACTCACACCTTTTCTGTTTTATTAACCCTTCAGGTCGTGGCGCGTTGATCGAGGCTATTCGAGAGGTGGAGGTATGAGCGGGCACATGCGCAAATATCCCTTGTCTGGAAGGTGCTGAAGGGTAGTTTCGGACTTTCGGTTGACTTGTCAGACGGGAGCAGGACCGGGTACGGTTTTTGACGTCCAGTTGGGACGGGTCCTGTCATGTCATGCCCTGGAATATAATATGGTAAAATAATAATGAATCACATCATGCTCGGGAAACTAGTATAAAACAATCACCTAAGGTATGCTAGGAGAAATGTCATAAAACAATCACATAAGGCATGCTCGGGGAATATCATAAAATTAACATAGTAAAATGAGCAAGTAAATGATTGCTATATAAACCAAATTTGAGAAAGAGGCCCACTCACTAACTAGTTAGGGAGCCGAACCCGATATGTCAGGTCACGTAAGCTTCAAGCTTCTCCAAATCCTATACAAAACCATCAAAAATTTTATAAAGTACTATCCAAGTCAAACAATAAGAAAACCCCCTCAAGGGTTGGCAATCCTAAAAGTCCACAAGGACACTATGATCAGGCATGTTAAACAATATGTGGACGGTGATGTCTAGACGACAAAAGGTAATTAGTTAAAATGTGTTTTTCAGGAGGTCGCATGAAACATAGTTAGTAAAAACCAATTAACATTTCACCGCTATAGCGGAAGCATAGAGCAACGAATACTAATGACGATCATACAGTTAAGTAACTACCTGTGTTATCCGATTTCCATTGCGTCACTCCAACCACTATAATGAATGTCAAAGAAGCTACATACACATCTTGTATACATGCATTACTCAATCATTCAAAAGGTGGCGTTCGTATTATCTTGTGTAATTCTAGCTTAATTTACACTCGAGTAGTGGCTGAGTTTCAGTTGGGAGGAGGGCGAGTTGCGAGATAGTTGCAATCAGACGTAGGCTGGAGTTAGTTAACACTCATGGCTTGAAAAAAGCAAGTTTAGAATCAGATTCTATCGGCATAGCACAGAGGACATGACCATTATCGGCCCAAATTTAAATGATGCAAGATGCCCACTTCGTCAACTGTAGGGGACAAGACTAACCAAGCTGGCTCCAAGAAATGCTAATGCTCCATTCATACATAATTTTTCATTGGTTTGAGTCTCCTCGATGCTTTACAATAGACCTATTAATGGAGGTGCATAAGGATAATTCTCACTAATGTATTCTTCTTGTTGTACGAAATAGGTGGTACTCTTTTTTCTCAGTCTATTCAAGCGGAAAAGTTTTTTTGTGAGGCCATTAATATGTCTGTTTGTTGTTATTTCTATTAGGAAATTAATCCTCCGCCACGCAATTGCTAACAATAAAGATGAAAAAAGAAAATAAAGAAATCAAGGACACAAAAGATTTAACGAGGTTCGACCAATTAACTTGCTTACGTCCTCGGAGAGTTTTCTCCTTCACTATGAGAGAATACAAAATACAAGATTACACTACTCAAGTTTATACCCAACTCGAGCCCTGTATCCAATAGGATACCTGACAGGACCCGCCCCGATCCTCTCTGGGACCATATGGGGACGTGCCCTGCTCCCGTCTGACACCCCATAATTCACACCAATTTTGACCTCCATTACCTCAAATGCATAAATAATAAAATTAAAGTCATACATCAAATCCGAATTAAACAGATGTCAGACAAGGGATGAAATCCAAAATTACAAGTTGCGAGCACGACTCTAACATAAACCTGCGGGTACACCACCCAGCAGGGGTTCAGGTACGCAGAAGTAGATTTATGCCTCAGCCTCAGGTTCCTCCTCTACCTAAGTATCACGACCTGGAGGGGTTACCAAAAACATTAAGGGTGAGTGGACCGAAACTCAAGTTTATAAAATCATTTGATAAGTAAAACATATAATTTACCCCTCCGTTTTCCAAACATGCATGCAACCGTATTTAAAACCATCAATCATATAATATGAACCATAAGGCATATAATAAAACCATAAGTATAATTTTAGTTGCTGCACTATACACTCCAATCCCGACATCCCTGATATCTGACGTCCCTGACGTCCAATAAGGTCACAATCACAAGGCTACGCGTGCCACTCGGGTCTCAATTCCGAGTTCAATCCCCGAACCCTGTTCGGTTACAGTATCCCCGATGCTTAGCGTCATAGACGCTGGACGTTCTAGACGTCCGTGACCACTCCGGGGTACCTCATCCGGAGGAGACAGTATAGTATGAATGGATCTATACAGTGCAGTACCAAATACATTTTATTGATATCCACATGCAAAGCATATTTATATACATAGATAAAATCCGAACCAATCATTAAGTTTCATCAGACGGGTCTCAAGCCCAAATACCGTGAAACGTGCCATAACCGTGATTTCCGTATCATCAAAATCCATTATTTTTTTTTAGCATGTGAATATGTATAATAAACCAGAAAACATTTATGCACGCAAGGGTTTAAGAAAATGGCCCACTCACAGTACGATCCCGCGGTGAACCTGCACGTACGAACTTGTACCGGGATTATCGTACAATTCCTGTCAGTCCAAATCACATGTAAGTGTCACTACAAGTCTTAAACGTTTAACCACAAACTCCGAAATAGAAACCGGCTCGGGGAAGCCGTCCAATACGTTTCCCGAGGCAACTGGCCCTAAATTGACCCATCAAAACTATCTCAGATCAACATGGTTAATTCACCAAAAATGTTCAGAATGATGAGAGGAATAAAAGTCATGTTGATCGTGATCGGAGATAAGCCCCAACGCGCCCTCACGCGCCGCCCAAAGTGGCTGCGCGTGAAAGTCACGCGCCTGACACTGTAGCTACAGTGTCAGCACCTTCACCCGTTTGTCTGTAATTCGGGCCTGCCACCCGCGGCTTGACCCGGTTAATTACCCATCAATTCCTACTCGATTTCAATCCAATTTGGTCCTAACATGTTATTTAAACATCTAATTTAAGTTCTGAGTTATTAATTAGCCAAATCGAATCCTTAAATGGCCCTTCGACCCGTGATCATCCAAACGGGTTGATCACCCCAGCTCACTGGTTTCTAAACCAAAATCAAATTAACTTTACATGAAGCATCATAGTATCACAACGAACTGGAAAACACACTCAATTGAACCAACACTCACCTGGAAGTAGTCGTCCAAACCACTGAAACTCTTCTGAACACTGCAGTCACCGTCCCAGCTCCCCCGTGGCTGGTTGCCTTCGATTTTGATATGGTTGTGTTCTAAACACTCCCAGAAAGCTTAATCCGCGATTAGATTGGTCCAACACACCGTAGAAATTAAACTTTGATTTTTCCCTCAAATTTTCCAGAAATGGCTTCTCTGGTTTTCCTCACCCGTTCTCAGTTATAACAGCATCAGAGTGATGCTCACACACGTCCTAATTAGTTATAAACAATTTCAAGCCGTCCCAGAGGCTCGTGGGTGTCCAATTGTCCACTGAAAAATGCTCCCCGAAAAGCTTCGAACTTGAATTAATCAATTGATCGTGCAGGCTGGACGGCTCAGGCCACGTTCAAAAGCAAAAGACAGCCCAGCCTTTCCAGCACACAATTGCATAATCAATTGCACGTTTGAGCCACCGCACATGGTGGTGCTGCCCATGTCCCCCGCGGTCTGCTACAGTAACCAGGGCAAAAAGACCAAAATGCCCATGGTTCAATAATTACCAAAATACCTATCACTTCCTAGACCCGTAACTCAGCCATACGAAGTCCGATTTCGGCGTGCCGCCTGTCTGCGGACTCAGGACGTCGAGACCTACCTTTCAGTCCTTGAGTCGCGTGAAAATTAATTGCCAAACGAAAAGTCAACATTTTTGCCCGTGAAGTCCAACTTACGGTAATGCCCCCGAACTTCCGATAGTCATAACTTTTTCCCTGATCGTCCAAAATGGACGTGCCACCTGTCTATGAACTCGTGACGTCCCGAACTACGTCACGGTCATAGGTCAAAGTCCATTTAATTCATCAATCAAAAAGTCAACAATTGTTCATACCAATCACAAGGGTAAAAGCGTCAATTCACACATTACATCACAATATTAAAATCCTCGATTTTCCGGGGTGTTACAACCTTCCCCCCTTAAGAAATTTCGTCCCGAAATTTCAAAGAAACAAATGAGGAAATTGATCTCGCATCTGAGCCTCAGGCTCCCATGTGGCTTCTTCCACATTCTGGTTTCTCCAGAGAATCTTCACGAGAGGGATCGTCTTCCGACGTAGTACCTTGTTCTTCGGATCCAAGATCTGTACTGGTTGTTCATCAAAGCTCAAATCCTCCCGTAGTTCGACAGGTTGTTCCCCAAGTACATGAGAAGCATCATGTACCTACTTCCGTAGCATCGATATGTGGAAAACATCGTGAACTCTAGATAGTTCTGGAGGTAGTGCCAATCTGTATGCAACTCTGCCAATCCTTTCCACGATCTCATATGGTCCGACAAAACGCGGACTCAGTTTCCCCCGTCGACCGAATCGGATAATCCCCTTCCACGGTGATAACTTCAGGAAGATAAAATCTCCCACTTCAAATTCCAAGTCTCGAATCCGTCGATCGGCATAACTCTTCTGGTGATCCTGTGCCGCCTTCAATCTCTCCTTGATAACTCGAACGGTTTCCATGGTTAAGTCCATCAATTCCGGCCCTACAGCTGCTCGCTCTCCTACCTACGTCCAGCAGATAGGTGTCCTGCACTGTCGACCATACAGTGCCTCATAGGGTGTCATCCCGATGCTTGCCTGATAGCTGTTGTTGTAAGCGAATTCCATCAATGGCAAATGAGTATCCCAAGAGTCCTGAAACTGTAGCACACAGGACCTCATCATGTCCTCCAAGGTCTGAATGGTCCGTTCAGACTGTCCATCGGTCTGTGGATGGAAGGCAGTACTGAAACGTAGGGTTGTTCCCAAAGTAGCTTGCAAACTCCGCCAGAACCTGGAAGTGAAACGCGGATCACGATCGGACACGATCGATTCCGTCGTACCATGCAATCGTATGATTTCCTTCACAAACAACTGAGCCAGTCGGTTAGGTTTAAAGGTCTCCTGAACTGGCAGAAAATGGGCTGATTTGGTTAACCGGTCCACGATCACCCACACTCCGTCAACTCCACTCTAAGTCCTTGGTAACTTAAAGACGAAGTCCATGGTGATGTGATCCCACTTCCACTCGGGAATCGGAAGTGGCTGCATAGCCCCATAAGGTCTCTGCCGTTCCGCCTTAACCTGCTGACAGGTTAAGCATTTGCTCACGAACTCAGCAATATCCTTCTTCATTCCTGGCCACCAATAATGGTTCCGGAGGGTACGGTACATCTTTGTACCTCCCGGATGCATAGCATAGGCCGAACTATGGGCCTCCTCAAGAATCTCGGCTCGTAACTCTGCCACTGCAGGTACACACAAACGGCCTAACTTCACCAGTGCTCCATCGTCCCGGATGGTAAAATCCTGTCTTCCATCCGCATCGACTTCAATTCTGTAAATACAGAGTATCGGATCCTGAAGTTATGCTTCGATAATCCGATCAATCAGTATAGGTCGTACATGAAAGCTGGCCAACAAAGCTCCATGCTCATCCGTACCTAAAATAACTCTCGCCTTCCGGAGTTCCACCAGCAAAGGAAGATACACCATCCCCAGGTGTGCAACCGATCCTGCTGATTTCCTGCTGAGTGCATCAGCCACAACATTGGCCTTACCCGGATGGTACTCGATCGTACATTCATAGTCCTTCAGCAGCTCCAACCATCTCCGTTGTCTCATGTTAAGCTCCTTCTAAGTGAATAGGTATTTAAGACTCTGGTGGTCGGTGTATATCCGACACGTTGCGCCTAATAGATAATGCCTCCAGATTTTGAGAGCATGAACCACCACCGCCAACTCCAAATCATGGGTAGGGTAGTTCAACTCATGAGTCTTCAGCTGCCGGGATGCATAGGCGATAACCTTGCCAGTTTGCATCAACACGCAGCCCAGACCTTGCAGCGATGCATCACTGAAGACCACAAACTCTCCACTGTCATCCGGCAATGCAAGGACAGGTGCAGTGGTCAATCGATCTTTCAACTCTTGAAAGCTCCGATCGCACTGCTCGTCCCAGATAAACTTCACTCCCTTCCGAGTCAAACGAGTCAATGGTGCAGCAATTTTGGAGAAACCCTCCACGAATCTCCGGTAGTAACCCGCCAATCAGACAAAACTCCGCACCTCGGTCACTGTTGTCGGTCTAGCCCAGTTGGTCACCGCTTCTGTTTTCTGGGGATCCACGCAAATCCCATCCGTCGATATCACGTGTCCCAGAAAACCAATACTGCTCAGCCAAAACTGACACTTGCTCAGCTTGGCGTACAATTGTTCTTGTCTCAGCCTCTCCAAGACCAACCGTAGATGTTCCTCATGTGCACGGGCACTCCTCGAGTACACCAAAATATCATCGATGAACACAATCACGAACTTATCCAGGTAGGGTCGGAAGACCCGGTTCATCAGATCCATGAATGCTGCTGGAGCATTCGTCAAACCAAATGGCATAACAAGGAACTCGTAGTGTCCGTAACGGGTTCGAAAAGCAGTTTTCGGAATATCCTCCTCCGTAATCCTCAGTTGGTGATACCCAGACCGCAAATCAATTTTCGAGAAGCACTGAGCTCCCCGCAACTGGTCAAAAAGGTCATCGATCCTGGGTAGAGGATACTGGTTCCTCAGTGTCACCCTATTGAGTTGTCGATAATCAATACACAAACGGAGACTTCCCTCCTTCTTCTTCACGAACAACACCGGTGCTCCCCACGGTGAAGTACTCGGTCGGACATATCCCAAATCTACCAACTCCTGCAATTGAGTCTTGAGCTCTCGTAACTCGGCCGGCGCCATCTGGTATGGTACCTGGGATATAGGTCGGGTACCAGGGAGTAGTTCAATTGTAAACTCGATCTCCCGTGAGGGTGGCAATCCAGGTAAGTCTTCCGAGAATACATCCGGAAACTCGCATACCACCGGTATTTCGACGATACCCGGAGTATCTACCCGTTCCGACACGACATGCTCCAGATAAGCCTGGCATCCCTTCCGTAGAAGTTTGGTAGCAATAAGTGACGAAATCACTTCAGGAGGCGAACCATCACGTTCCCCCTGAAAGATAACCTCCAGCAAACCCGGGCTCTGCAGAATCACTTGCTTGCTACAGCAGTCGATGAGCGATCCATGCTCCGACAACCAATCCATCCTTAGGATTATATCGAAGTCGTGGATATCTAGAATAATTAAGTCTGCTGGTAAATCCACATCCTCAATTCTTACCGGGCATCTCCGAATCACCTGATTCACAAGGTACACGATGCCCATCGGGGTGCCAACACCCATTTCACAATCTAAGGCTGATACCACACAATCAAGCATACCAGCACAGCTCTTCGAAATAAAAGAGTGTGTAGCCCCCGCATCCATCAATACACGTACAAGAAGGTTTAAGATATGAAGTGTACCTGTGACCACGCCTGGGGCAGTCCTCGCCTGCTGCTGGGTCATTGCAAACACTTGGGCCCTCGGCCCTCCGTTCCGTCCGTGCCCGCGCGCGCCACGCCCAGCACCACGGTCACCTCCCTGACCGCGACCTCCATTAGTGTGGGAAGCCGTGCTCTGCACCACAATAGAGCCCCCAGCGTCGTTGTTCTTGGACAAATGCGGGCAATCACAGGCATAGTGGCCCTTCTCTTCGCAAGCAAAACAAGTTACAGGCCTTGGCCTATCAGAATGCCCACCAGAAGCACCGCTCCAAGATGAGCGCTGCCCAGAGTTGTATCCTGATCCTCTGCCCTGAGAGCCTCCGCGTCGACCTGACCAGCCACGACCCTTGAAGGATGAGGGTGCTCCCCTGTAGCCCCCTACCTTGTTGTTCTTCTGGCCTGATGGCCCACGATGTGGGCGATCCTGACGTCGCCCCTCACCCGAAGGCTGTCGTGTCTGGTGTGCCGCCAGACTGGCCTCGACACGCACCGCAACGTCGACCAAATCTCTCAGTGAAGCATGAGTAGCAGCAGTCACACTTGACCGGATCTCCCCTTGGAATCCAAGCTCAAACCTTTGGCATTTTTCCTCCTCCGTGCTCACGAATGATGCAGCGAACCGGGATAGTTTTCCGAAAGTTTGCTCGTAGTCCGCAACGGACATATCACCCTGCTCCAGCCGCAGGAACTCAACCTCCCGTGCCGCGCGAAAGGATCGCAGGTAGTACTGGTCCAGAAATCTGGAACGGAAAGCTTCCCAAGTAGTGGTATGGACATACCACCCAGACATTTCGAGTCCGTGCCACCACTGGTAGGCTCCTCCTTCCAGCAAGAAGGCCGCCAAAGTTACCCGTTCGCCCGGAGGGCAGTGCATCACCGAGAAGATCCTCTCCCTGTAACGACCCGTCCCAAATTCCATGATTAGATTAGTGACGAATCACGATTAGTGAGGCTAATCCGTGATTAGTAGAGCGAAATCGGACGAACGATGCGAAAAGACCGTTTTGCCCCTAGTGGTGGCAAAACGTTGACTTTTCATTCGGGTGCTCAAATGGACTTTGACCGATGACCGTGACGTAGTTCGTGACGTCACGAGTTCATAGACAGGTGGCACGTTCAATTCCGACATTCGAGGAGGAAGTTATGACGTTCGGAAGTTTAGGGGCATTTTGGTAATTTGGGTGAATAGGGGGTCAAAAGTTGAATTTTTGACCAGGAGGTCCGATGGCCAAGGGCCGAAGACCGTTACGTAGATAAGGACGATACGAATCCGTAGACAGGCGGCACGTCGAATTCGGACGTTCGACGGTTAAGTTACGGTTCACGGAAGTTTCTGGTTACTATTCACGATGGCACGTTTTACGAGACAAAAAGTGCAGTTTTGTCTCTAGTGGGCCCAGATATTTAATGGAGGCCCAATGGATGAGTGACACTTGTCACCCATCCACTGGCTACCATTCCACATACATGCATCCAACCATTCACCCGTGCATCCATTTTCCATTTTTGCCTCCAACCAAACCCGATCTCATTCCTCTCCTCTGTGCGATCCAAACACCAAACCCATAATCCCAAATGCTCCTGGAGAGAACAGAGAGTGAGAGAGGAGGCCATGACGGACTGGATGGTGGCGAGATCGGGGGCCGCCGTGCACGGTGGTCGTGGACCCGCGAAGGTAAAAATTTTACCTTCAAATTTCATTTTCGGGTTTTAGGTGTTAGGGCTGAATTCTAATGATTAGGATGAGTTTATCGAGGTTGTAGGAAGACTTAGAGGGTGGTTTGGACGGCGGTGAAGGGCTGAGCAGCCCTGGGTGAAATCGGAAAAATTGGACCGATTAGGGGAGGATTGGACGGACGGGTTTTGTGGGGTTTTTCCTAGTTTTCTTGATTAGGATTGATAGGAAATGAGAAAATATGATTTTTAGGATTGAAATGGGGCCAAACGGACGAGAAATGAAGAGTGTAGGGGACTGGACCGGTCACGCCGGTCCAGTTAGACCGAAATTGCAGAGAAAATCGGACCGGCCCGGTCGGACCGGTTCGATCGAAGGAAGAAGACGGTACTGTAGCGGCGCGTGAGGCCCACGCGCAGCCACTTCAGGCGGCGCGTGTGGGCGCGTGGGAGAGAATTTGATGATGGTTCCAACATACGAAATCATATATTCGATGTAACAAACATTTTGGGACTGGTTTCGAGTCGATCGGACACCGTCTCGATATGTTTCGGGGCATCGAAAGGTTTAGGTTCGGTTTTAAAAATAGTTAGAAATTCCGGAAAATTACGGGGCTTTAGTGAGGGGTTATAGAAGTAGTTAGTAACCCTCTAAATTAATTTGGACAGGTTTGGAAGTCCCGGTGACGGTGATCGGCTCGGGGAGCCGTATGGCACGCGTATCGAGACGCGGCTTCGGACGGTCTGTGAGTGGACCTTGTTTTCTAAATTGGTGCATGCATAAATGTTTATTATATGTTTTAAATACTTGTTTGTGTTGCCATGAGTGTATTTGGATGTGTGGTTACGTATATGCACGTATTTCGAGATTTCGGCCCTATACGGTGCCTATACGGGGCTGTATGTCTTTATTGGTCTAAATAAAAATGGTTTTGGATTTCCAAATGGATTATGAATATGATTTTATGATGTTGATTTGGATGCTGGTGATTTATATGGTTTCACGTATTTCGAGGCGATTTACGTGCTTGCACGTAAATCGAGGTTTTTCGGTTTTACTCCGATTTTCCATTCTTATGGTCTTGGAAATAATTTAATGAAATAATTTTGGATTTGAAAAGGTAATTCTCGGACTTGAGGTCCATTTGGTTTACGGAATCGGGCCGGAGGCCCAATTGGTTTACGATTCGGACCGGAGGTCCAGTTTCTATATGAATTCGGGCCTAGTGCCCAGCTACATGTTAAAAATGGTTTTTATGGTTCATTACGGTTTATGGGAACCGGCATGAACCCTTGAAATGGATTTACGGGTCATGACGATTTATGGGAACCGGCATGAACCCATGAAAGGATTTTATGGTTCATAACGGCTTATGGGGGCCGGGCATGAATCCTGGAAAGATTTAAAGAATGATTTCAAAAGGTTTTTCATATTCCATCCTTTTATATATGATTGTCTCCTCCGGGGAGGGTCGTTGGCCTGGGTGGACCCCGGAGTAGTCACGGAGCACTGACTGAGTGGAGTCGCCCCCCAGTTGGGTTCCTTACTCTCAGGATGGGCATGGTTCGTTACCTTCAGGGAGGGTCATAGATCTACGGACTTTGACCTGGGTGGACCCTGGAGAGACTTGGGTTTGAGACCCCGGTTAGCACACCTGTAGCTTTATTTTACCGTGACAGGTTCTGGATATGAATATATTGGCTAAACATGGTTTCAATTGGTTTGGGAAACTGTGTTTTATGATGATAAATGGATTTGGGCTGAGATCCCACATATGTTTACTATGTTCTGGTTTTCTGTAAATTGGTTTTGGGCAGGAGCCCGTGTGACTTGTATTTACAGAATTTGGGGTTGAGACCCTAACTATGGATGTTTTAACATATATTATTGGATAAATGGTTTTACTATGCATGCATGCTTTTTAGTGGAGGGTATAAATGTCTTTGATGGAAATGTTTTTATAAATTCTTTATTTTTGTCCACTCACAGTCTTTCTGTTTTTAATACCCTTCAGGTTGACAGCGGATGTGGACTGTAGCAGAGATCGAGATATCACATGCCTCCTCCGGATCCTGGCGTACTCTGATAGCCCGGGAGGGCAAAGGTTAGAAATATCCCTTGTCTGACACTTCGTGTCAGACGGGAGCAGGGTCATCCCACGTTAATCCCGGGGGGATTGGGATGGGTCCTGTCAACGTGGTATCAGAGCGGGGTTGTCTCTATTCGAGCAACCGTGTAGCTCTTGGAGTATGTACGCAAGTCGAGGATGTGATATCTCAAGGGGCTGCATGTAACAACCCGTACCTACGGGAAGGGTAAAAATGTACTTTTGTGAAGTTTTGTAAAAAGGACGATTTTGCCCTTGTGAATAGTAAACGAAAAGTTGACTTTTTGTACTATCGATTGGATGAGTGTTAGCCCTTGACCGTGACGTAGGTTAAGACGTCACGAGTCCGTAGACAGGCGGCAGGTTCGATTCGGACAACCGGAGGAAAAGTTATGATGTACGGAAGGTTGGGGGCGTTACCGTAATTTTGAGTTAAGAGGGGAAATGTTGACTTTTTGGAGGATTTGTGGTTTTCACGTAGATCGAGGACCGTTGGATAGGCCTCGACGTCCTGAGTACAACGACAGGCGGCACGCTGTCATCGGACGTCGGACGGAAAAGATACGGGTCTGGAAAGTCTGAGGGCAAAATGGTAATTTTGTGCAGGAGGGGCATTTTGGTCATTTTTCCTCAGCCCAATCAGATAAGGGCAAGTGGCAGATATTTTTGGGCTGGCCTATGGATGTTGGACACGTGGGAGTGGCTGGATGGTTCCAGGCCATTCTCAAGTGTGCACGGCCACACCTTGCACAAAAATCAAACCGTGTTTGGGTTTGAAACACAGAAAACAGAGGGTGAGAGGTGGAAGAGAGTTTGATCGAGTTTGTGCCAGGGGGAGTGAGGAGTGACTGGTGAGAGTGACAGAGAGACGTGGGTGAGGTGCTGATCGTGTTTTGGGACTGGAATCGTGCACGGCGGCACGGTGGTGGTGCGGCGAACATTTAAGGAAAACAGAGAAGGCAGTGGACGGTGGAGGCTGTTGTGCCGTGTGGTGAGGCAAACCAAGGCGGTAGGAGGTCCAGGTGGTTGCAGGGAGTCCCACGAGCACCGTGGTGGGTGACGGTTCTCACGGCGGCGCCGGAATCGAAAGGTAAGCTCGTTTACTCTGTTTCCCGTGATTTTTCAAATGCAAAGTCGTGAAGTTGGGCTTAGAGTCGAGGGATTAGGAGGTCAGGGTGTTGTTCAGTGAGGTCTTAGGATTGGTTTGTGATGGCTGCCGTGACGGGGGCGTACACGGCGGGGCTCAGTCGACGGCGAGTATCCAATACTCTGTTTTTGGCCGTGACTTCAAACTTGAAGTCGTGGACTTCGGGGATGAATCGACGGATTCTGTGAGTTGGGTAGGACTAAGTAGGGTCCTAGGATGGTGCTGGTATCACCACCGTGAAGGGGGAAGCAGTGGACGGCCGGGAAGGAAAACAGAGCTCACGGGCAGTGGGTTTCGAGGTTGAAGACGAGGGGTATCAGGCCGTGAGTTCTGGATTTTAGGACTGGGTTTGGTTGTAGGGGACTGGACGAAGCTAAGGGTTTTGAAATGGGGAAGAATGGTGGAGGAACGGAGGAGAACCGGTCACGCCGGTTCAACACAGTTGAACCGGGTGACTCGAGGTTGAAGATACACTGTAGCAGGCGCGTGAGGCCCACGCGCAGCCACTTTGGGCGGCGCGTGGGGGCGCGTGGGGAGGAATCCGGTCAAGCGACCAACATGAGTTTAGCCCTAAATGTCCTAAGGAATCCAATGGTACAGTTTTCGGGTTAATCGGACGGTGTTACGGAATGGTTCGGGAATCCGTACGGTTTAGGGTTTAGGATTAAAATATTATTAAATTCCCGAAAAATTGGGGAAAATAGGGAAGGTATCCTTGATGTTATTGTGACCCTATTTGGTATCTATTGACAGGACGGGAGACACCAGAGACGGTTGAGGAGCGCACGGAGCGCGAGTGACGTGTTGTAAACTGTGAGTGGACTTTTTCTTACTTCCGAGCATGCCTAACTGTTTTTATTAATATTTTATGCTTTTATATGTGTTTATATGTGATTGAGATGTTTGCACGATTTTCGAGACGTTTTGGGATTTTGCACGTTTTTCGAGAAAAAGCGGGTTTTCAGAGTTTGATGTTATCATTCAGAAATTTAACCTAAAAACGTTTTCTGATGATGGTAAATAGGTTGTGGAATATGATTTGGGATTTTCCTATGGTTTTCCGGATTTGGGTTCGGAATGTCGGTTCTGAACGTCGGAAGGGCTTCGAACCGGGGGTTTCGAATTCGAATCTGGCGATGGATTTTGAATTGGTTTTACACTGGATGTGGATTGGATTTGCTGGATCTGGATATGGGTTTAAAGACCCGGATTGATATTGATGGGGGACGGGCCCGGATTGAGTTTAAAGACTCGGGAGTTTAAAGACTCGGATACTACGATATTACCCCCATAGGCCTATTGAGTTTAAAGACTCGGGAGTTTAAAGACTCGGATTGATATGTGAGGCCTGGTTGAGTTTAAAGACTCGGATAGGTCCAGCAGGTTTGATCGGGTTATACTCTGGTTTCTTATGATGTTTTATAGTGTATCTGTTTCTTATGATTGGTTTTATAGTGTTTCTGTTTCTTATGATGTTTCATATTAAGACTTTTCTAATACTTCATTGGCATGCCTGGTTTTAAACCGGAGGGAACAAATGATTTTATTTCCTTACTTTGATTTGCTGGTAAACGGTTTTAAAACTTTCATTCTTTTGGTCCACTCACACCTTTTGTTTTAAATTTCCCTCCAGGTCGTGGTGATAGCGCTGGGGTGAACGTTGAGGCAGATATCGAGGCATAGGGCTTCCGACGTTCTTTTCCGTTGCGGACTTAGACTTGTAGGACTTTTAGTGCCCATTTTGTAGAACTATGCTCTGGCTTACTGTTGTATATATTTACTCCTTCGTCTGATGGTTATGCTTATAGTTGTATTAAGTTTCTTTTTGGTATTGTAAGTATGATTGTCAGACGGGAGCAGGGTTCATCCCGAGTATCGAGGTGATATTTGGGACGGGTCCTGACAATTGGTATCAGAGCATAGGTTGTGTCAATTTGTGTTGGGTCTAGGTTGTTATACTAACTCTATGCCTCTTTCAGCGTACGATTGATCATGCCTCCGAGACGTGAACCCCCTCCACGACCTGAAGATGAAGCGGCGAGAGGGACTGAGAGCGCTTCGATTGAGAGAGCCCAGAGGCTTGGGGCTACTACGTTCAGCGATGGGGCTGATCCCGAAGAAGCTCACCGGTGGATCACCCGACTAGAACGTATTTTTGGGGTGATGCACTGTCCTCCCGAGGATCGGGTATTGTTAGCCACTTTTCTGTTGGATGGAGCTGCCTACGAGTGGTGGTATACGCTGGAACTGTCCGGCTGGGATGCACATACCGTGACCTGGGAGACTTTCCGGGAGCGGTTTCTAGATCAGTACTATCCCCGTTCTTTCAGGGATGCGAAGGAAGCGGAATTCCTTCACTTGAAGCAAGGAAACTTGACAGTTGCTGAGTATGAGCAGAGGTTCCAGATGCTATCTCGTTTTGCTCCGGCATTTGTGGCGATTGAGGCGGAGAAGTGCCGCCGGTTTGAGTTGGGCCTCCGGGGAGAGATCAGGGCCATAGTGACAGCCGGCTCTTTTGCTACATTCCGAGAGTTGTCTGATGCCGCTGTCAGGGTGGAGGCCAGTTTACCTGCTCGACCACAGTATTCGGGCAGTGTTCGACGCCGAGAGCAGTCATTTCCAGGAGCATCGAGTCAGAGGCCCCCGAAACGGGGTAATTTTGGTGGATCACTATCGGCTGGTGGAGCCCGTATGGCAGACCAGGCAGTTTTCAGGGCTCCGGATTTCGAGGAGCTCGGTCACAGCCGACTCCTCAGGCGAGTGCGACTTCAGTGGCTTCTACAGGGAGGCATACCGGTGGACCCGGTAGGGACACTTGCTTCTATTGTGGAGAGCGAGGACATTTCCGTCGGGAGTGCCCATTGTTAGCTCCGGAGGGTGGAGCAGGCAGAGGTGCAGCAGAACCCGGGCGGAGTACTGCTTCAGTATCAGGGGCGGCAGGCCCTAGGGGTGGCGGTGGTGCCACGAGCAGTTCCAGAGGGCGCGGTAGGTCATCGGGACCTCAGGCGCGAGTTTTTGCGATGACTCAGCAGGAGGCTAGGTCAGCACCGGGAGTGGTGACAGGTACACTCACCATACTTGGTCACACTGTTTTTACTTTGATAGATCCCGGGGCTACCCATTCATTTATAGCTCGGAGTTGTAGTTTGGTTAAGGAGAGGGAGGTGTCTACTTTGGATTGTGCGTTAGGAGTGAGTACACCTACTGGGGAGGTGTTGGTAGTGACTCAGGTTTTGAGAGAGTGTCCGGTGATGGTAGGCCAGGTGGAGTTATTGGCAGATTTGTTACTCTTGGATTTACGGGACTTTGATGTGATCTTGGGTATGGACTGGTTGACGAGACATCATGCTTCTATCGAATGTTTCGATAGGAGAGTGACTTTTCGGAGTCCTGGATTATCAGAGACTACATTTCAGGGGGATCAGCGTGCACTTCCTACGGGAGTTATTTCGGCACTCGAGGCTAGTAAACTGTTACGTAAGGGGTGCCAGGGTTACTTAGCTCATGTGGTGGATACGCGTGCTACGCCAGAGAGGGCGGAGGATATACCAGTGGTACGGGAGTTTCCCGATGTTTTTCCCGAGGAGTTGCCAGGACTACCCCCACACCGAGATCTTGAGTTTACGATTGAGCTTCTACCAGGTACACAGCCTATTTCTCAGACTCCTTATCGTATGGCACCTGCAGAATTGAGGGAACTTGAGGCCCAGTTGCAAGAGTTGGTCGATACAGGATTCATTCGACCGAGTATGTCACCTTGGGGAGCACCTATTTTGTTTGTCAAGAAAAAGGACGGAGGATTGAGATTGTGTGTGGATTACAGGCAATTGAACAAGGTAACTATTCGGAATAAGTACCCCCTACCCCGGATTGATGATTTGTTTGACCAGCTCAAGGGAGCACAGTATTTCTCGAAGATTGATCTTCGCTCCGGCTATCACCAGTTAAGGGTTAAAGAGGAGGATATACCGAAGACAGCTTTCCGGACCAGGTACGGTCACTATGAGTTTGTGGTGATGCCTTTTGGTTTGACTAATGCCCCAGCAGCGTTTATGGACCTTATGAACCGAGTGTTCCGGCCCTACTTGGATCGTTTTGTGATTGTTTTCATTGATGATATTTTGGTGTTTTCGAAGAGTGCGAAGGCGCATGAGAAACATCTGAGGATCGTGCTTAAAACGTTGAGGGAGCATCAGTTGTATGCGAAGCTCAGTAAGTGTCAGTTCTGGTTGACCAGTGTTGGATTTCTTGGCCATGTGATTTCGGCCGAGGGCATTCGTGTGGATCCTCAGAAAGTTGAGGCGGTCGCCAATTGGGAACAGCCTAAGACGGTGACGGAAATTCGGAGTTTTCTGGGTTTGGCAGGGTATTACCGGCGTTTTATTGAGGGCTTTTCTATTCTTGCAGCACCGTTGACGAGGTTGACACGGAAGGGAGTTCGGTTTGAGTGGGATGAGAACTGTGAACAGAGTTTCCAGGAGCTTAAAAGGCGGTTAACATCTGCTCCTGTGTTAGCCCTTCCAGATGATAGCGGGGAGTTCGAGGTGTACAGTGACGCTTCTTTGCAAGGTTTGGGATGTGTCTTGATGCAGCACGGGAAAGTGATTGCTTATGCTTCCCGGCAATTGAAACCCCATGAGGTGAACTACCCTACACATGACTTGGAACTGGCTGCGGTGGTTCATGCATTGAAGATTTGGCGACATTACTTGTATGGTGAGAAATGCAGGATCTTCACGGACCACAAGAGTTTGAAGTATTTGTTCACCCAAAAGGAATTGAACCTCAGACAGCGCCGTTGGTTGGAGTTACTTAAGGACTACGACTGTACTATTGAGTATCATCCAGGGAAGGCTAATGTGGTAGCCGATGCTTTGAGCAGGAAGTCAGCTGGATCTTTGTCGCATCTGAGGACAGTACGGTTACCTTTGCTGGTTGAGCTCCGTAAGTTGGGAGCAGAGTTGACTGTAGATGATCAGGGAGCACTCCTAGCGAGTTTCCATGTGCGACCCGTTTTGATTGATCAGGTGATTGATGCTCAGTTTGAGGACCCTATTCTGGGCATCATTCGGATTGGGGTCGAGGATGGAGAAAGACAGGATTTTGAGATTCGTGAGGATGGAGCCTTGGTTAAGAATGGACGGTTGTGTGTACCTGAGGGTGAAGTTTTGAAGAAGGTGATATTGGATGAGGCTCACTGTTCAGCTTATGCGATGCATCCTGGTGGGACCAAGATGTATCGTACACTTCGAGAGCATTACTGGTGGTCAGGGATGAAACGTGAAATTGCAGAGTATGTCAGTAGATGCTTGATTTGTCAACAGGTAAAAGCCGAGCGGCAGAGACCTTATGGAGCAATGCAACCTTTGCCGATTCCCGAGTGGAAATGGGATCACCTGACTATGGATTTTGTGTTCAAGCTTCCGAGAACACCGAAGGGACACGATGGTATGTGGGTTGTTGTGGATCGACTTACGAAGTCTGCTCATTTCTTGCCAGTACGGGAGAACTTCAGGCTGGAACAGTTTGCACAGTTGTTTATTAATGAGATTATTCGATTGCATGGGACTCCGGCGTCGATAGTATCTGATAGAGATCCGAGATTTACTTCTCGATTTTGGCAGAGTTTACAGGAAGCTTTTGGGACTAAATTACACTTCAGTACTGCTTTTCATCCTCAGACTGATGGGCAGTCTGAGCGGACTATTCAGATTCTCGAGGATATGATGCGAGCTTGTGTGCTTCAGTTTCAGGGTACTTGGGAATCACATCTGCCTTTGATGGAGTTCGCTTACAATAATAGTTTTCAGGAGAGCATTGGGATGGCTCCTTACGAGGCTTTGTATGGGCGGCAGTGTCGGACTCCATTGTGTTGGACTGAGGTTGGTGAGAGGAGGTTGACTACTTCTGAGCTGGTGGAGCTTACTCAGGAAAAAGTGGCACTGATTAGGGATCGATTGAAAGCAGCGCAGGACCGCCAAAAGAGCTACGCTGACCGTAGGATCAGGGATTTGGAGTTTGCTGTTGGAGACTGGGTTTTCCTGAAGCTATCTCCTTGGAAGGGAATTGTACGATTTGGCAGACGAGGGAAGTTGAGTCCTCGTTACATTGGACCGTATGAGATTTTGGAGCGGATTGGTCCTGTAGCTTATCGGTTGGCCTTACCAGCAGATTTGGAAAAGGTACATAATGTCTTTCATGTTTCCATGCTTCGGAAATATATTCGAGATGATTCGCATGTTTTAGAAGCACAACCAGTGGAACTGAGGGAAGACTTGAGTTTTGAAGAGCAACCTGTTGCAATCTTGGATCGGAAGGATAAAGTATTGCGAAGGAAAACGGTTCCCTTAGTGAAGGTATTGTGGCGAAATCATCAGGTCGAAGAAGCTACTTGGGAACCCGAGGCCTTGATGCGAGAACAGTACCCTTATTTATTCCACTGAATTTCGGGGACGAAATTCTTTTTAGGGGGGTAGATTGTAACAACCCGTACCTACGGGAAGGGTAAAAATGTACTTTTGTGAAGTTTTGTAAAAAGGACGATTTTGCCCCTGTGAATAGTAAACGAAAAGTTGACTTTTTGTACTATCGATTGGATGAGTGTTAGCCCTTGACCGTGACGTAGGTTAAGACGTCACGAGTCCGTAGACAGGCGGCAGGTTCGATTCGGACAACCGGAGGAAAAGTTATGATGTACGGAAGGTTGGGGGCGTTACCGTAATTTTGAGTTAAGAGGGGAAATGTTGACTTTTTGGAGGATTTGTGGTTTTCACGTAGACCGAGGACCGTTGGATAGGCCTCGACGTCCTGAGTACAACGACAGGCGGCACGCTGTCATCGGACGTCGGACGGAAAAGATACGGGTCTGGAAAGTCTGAGGGCAAAATGGTAATTTTGTGCAGGAGGGGCATTTTGGTCATTTTTCCTCAGCCCAATCAGATAAGGGCAAGTGGCAGATATTTTTGGGCTGGCCTATGGATGTTGGACACGTGGGAGTGGCTGGATGGTTCCAGGCCATTCTCAAGTGTGCACGGCCACACCTTGCACAAAAATCAAACCGTGTTTGGGTTTGAAACACAGAAAACAGAGGGTGAGAGGTGGAAGAGAGTTTGATCGAGTTTGTGCCAGGGGGAGTGAGGAGTGACTGGTGAGAGTGACAGAGAGACGTGGGTGAGGTGCTGATCGTGTTTTGGGACTGGAATCGTGCACGGCGGCACGGTGGTGGTGCGGCGAACATTTAAGGAAAACAGAGAAGGCAGTGGACGGTGGAGGCTGTTGTGCCGTGTGGTGAGGCAAACCAAGGCGGTAGGAGGTCCAGGTGGTTGCAGGGAGTCCCACGAGCACCGTGGTGGGTGACGGTTCTCACGGCGGCGCCGGAATCGAAAGGTAAGCTCGTTTACTCTGTTTCCCGTGATTTTTCAAATGCAAAGTCGTGAAGTTGGGCTTAGAGTCGAGGGATTAGGAGGTCAGGGTGTTGTTCAGTGAGGTCTTAGGATTGGTTTGTGATGGCTGCCGTGACGGGGGCGTACACGGCGGGGCTCAGTCGACGGCGAGTATCCAATACTCTGTTTTTGGCCGTGACTTCAAACTTGAAGTCGTGGACTTCGGGGATGAATCGACGGATTCTGTGAGTTGGGTAGGACTAAGTAGGGTCCTAGGATGGTGCTGGTATCACCACCGTGAAGGGGGAAGCAGTGGACGGCCGGGAAGGAAAACAGAGCTCACGGGCAGTGGGTTTCGAGGTTGAAGACGAGGGGTATCAGGCCGTGAGTTCTGGATTTTAGGACTGGGTTTGGTTGTAGGGGACTGGACGAAGCTAAGGGTTTTGAAATGGGGAAGAATGGTGGAGGAACGGAGGAGAACCGGTCACGCCGGTTCAACACAGTTGAACCGGGTGACTCGAGGTTGAAGATACACTGTAGCAGGCGCGTGAGGCCCACGCGCAGCCACTTTGGACGGCGCGTGGGGGCGCGTGGGGAGGAATCCGGTCAAGCGACCAACATGAGTTTAGCCCTAAATGTCCTAAGGAATCCAATGGTACAGTTTTCGGGTTAATCGGACGGTGTTACGGAATGGTTCGGGAATCCGTACGGTTTAGGGTTTAGGATTAAAATATTATTAAATTCCCGAAAAATTGGGAAAAATAGGGAAGGTATCCTTGATGTTATTGTGACCCTATTTGGTATCTATTGACAGGACGGGAGACACCAGAGACGGTTGAGGAGCGCACGGAGCGCGAGTGACGTGTTGTAAACTGTGAGTGGACTTTTTCTTACTTCCGAGCATGCCTAACTGTTTTTATTAATATTTTATGCTTTTATATGTGTTTATATGTGATTGAGATGTTTGCACGATTTTCGAGACGTTTTGGGATTTTGCACGTTTTTCGAGAAAAAGCGAGTTTTCAGAGTTTGATGTTATCATTCAGAAATTTAACCTAAAAACGTTTTCTGATGATGGTAAATAGGTTGTGGAATATGATTTGGGATTTTCCTATGGTTTTCCGGATTTGGGTTCGGAATGTCGGTTCTGAACGCCGGAAGGGCTTCGAACCGGGGGTTTCGAATTCGAATCTGGCGATGGATTTTGAATTGGTTTTACACTGGATGTGGATTGGATTTGCTGGATCTGGATATGGGTTTAAAGACCCGGATTGATATTGATGGGGGACGGGCCCGGATTGAGTTTAAAGACTCGGGAGTTTAAAGACTCGGATACTACGATATTACCCCCATAGGCCTCTTGAGTTTAAAGACTCGGGAGTTTAAAGACTCGGATTGATATGTGAGGCCTGGTTGAGTTTAAAGACTCGGATAGGTCCAGCAGGTTTGATCGGGTTATACTCTGGTTTCTTATGATGTTTTATAGTGTATCTGTTTCTTATGATTGGTTTTATAGTGTTTCTGTTTCTTATGATGTTTCATATTAAGACTTTTCTAATACTTCATTGGCATGCCTGGTTTTAAACCGGAGGGAACAAATGATTTTATTTCCTTACTTTGATTTGCTGGTAAACGGTTTTAAAACTTTCATTCTTTTGGTCCACTCACACCTTTTGTTTTAAATTTCCCTCCAGGTCGTGGTGATAGCGCTGGGGTGAACGTTGAGGCAGATATCGAGGCATAGGGCTTCCGACGTTCTTCCGTTGCGGACTTAGACTTGTAGGACTTTTAGTGCCCATTTTGTAGAACTATGCTCTGGCTTACTGTTGTATATATTTACTCCTTCGTCTGATGGTTATGCTTATAGTTGTATTAAGTTTCTTTTTGGTATTGTAAGTATGATTGTCAGACGGGAGCAGGGTTCATCCCGAGTATCGAGGTGAAATTTGGGACGGGTCCTGACACTGCAGTTCGTGGTCAACCTGATTGTTGGGGTGCCGGTACGATAGTTAGTAGGATTGACTCGTGAAATGTCTTGGCTCGGCATTTGATGCCGGGGTTACCATAAATCTGTCAAGGTTGACAGTGTGGGGCCCTATGAAAGGGTTAACGTATTAGTACGTTAGCGTTTGGATCGTGAGACGGTTAGTTGGGATCGTCTTCACGATGTCGTAGGATCGGTTCTGACGACTGATTCGATGTTGTGACCATTAGATGGTCGGATTATGTTGAGTTAAATGGATTTACTGCAGTCGGCAGTTAGCAGCCGGATTCGGAGAATCCTAGTTGATTGACGGTAGGATTTGATTGACGTCTTTACGATGTCAAGATAGCGGAGTCGGTCAGATTGTTGATTTTACTGCCTTATGCAGTTGGGTTCAGGGGAACTCTAGGTGTGATCGTGGAACCCTACCGTATGTGTATGGTTCGGAAATGTGAGTTGGCGAGTGGTGTGACTTTGACGACTATTCGGATTTGGATTCGTTAGTCGGTTTAGTTATGTCAGCTTGTGTTGGGACTGCACTTCGCAGTCAGGGTTGTACGTATCGGTTAGACCGAGTTGGTTGTCGTGCTACTTCAGTTGTGATGGACTGTTGGTGCAACTAAGGTCGTGGGCGACTTGGTAGACGACATTTGGGTTAGTCGGAGTACGACTGGTTAGAGTTCGGTTGGACGAGTTACCAGGGTTGGTACTTGCCGATAGAATCCCTGAGTGGGATACAGAGTAGTTGGTACGGGCGATTGATTCCGTGGATGCGGAGTCTGGATATAGCGAGGTCTGGTAGTTAGGTCTGCACGAGTTGTGGCAGGCATTACTACCAAGGATGGTTGTAGTTACAGTTGTTGGGAATCGGGGACGTTCAGGGGACGTTTTCCTTTGCTCGTTTGAGATGTCAGGGTGACTGTACTCAGGGTTGTTGGGTACGACGGAGGCAGAGTTTCTCCTATTCGAGCAGAGGTACTGGATCATCGCTCGGTATGAGCGGAGATCCAGAGTTGTCTGATTGGCACACTTTGTGCTGATGCTGACAGGTGGTGTACTGGTACTAGTGCTGGTGCTGGTGCCGGTGCCGGTGATTGTGATGACGGTGAGTTACGAGTCTGGATGTGACTCCGACGTGATGGGCTTATGATTGGTATCTGTGGTTCGGGAGTGAATCACGGATAGTGACGGACTGGATAGGATCCAACGGTAGTTGAGACGTGAGGATCGAGTACTGTCCTGGGGGACTAGCGACCAGTTGGTCAGTGTTGGCCAGAGTTGGTCAGAATTGGTTAGATATGGTGGTTTGCAGAGATTTGACTGCAGATCACAGCAGGGGTCTGTTGTGACTTTTCAATAGAGTGGTACATCAGATTAGGATGAATTGACATCCGTTTGGATGTACATATACGGTCGTAAATGGGCATGTGTCCATAACCAGTCTAACGAGGACCCGTGGTTGATGTCCGGGTATGTTGTTTCCAATCTTGTTGGAACTTCGAAATCGCGAGAGGTTGCGATTGAGGTGACGAGAGGAATGCGGGTTTTCCGCATTGGTATTGGGTATGTCGAAGTCGTTTGGGTGACTTCTCAGGCTCTACCATAATTGATGGTGGTAGATGATGTAGATGTTATTGATGCTGTTGGTTGTCACTAGTACACTAATCGTGTATTGGTTGGTGGACCTGTGGTTTGTCTTGGGTCATCAGGTGGAATGAGTATATCGAAGTTAGGTGACTGAGATTTCTCATTTTCTGCTTGGTGGCAGACGTTGTTGGTTTACATGATGTGGTGGGTGCAACGGGGTTTTGGTTGCATTCACGTAGGATGAATTTCGATGTCATAGTCTTGTAGCATCCTTGGTTCTCCTAGGTGGAATGTCAAGGATTGATACGAGGTAATTGGGGAGAACCCACAGTCTCGACGTGTCTCGTCGTTGACTGATCTATTTAATATGGGGGAATTGGTTGAAGAACGATGTGTCAGAATGCTGATTCGTTGAGGGTGTAAGACCCTATGATCGGATCTCAGGTGGATTGTTAGCTGAGTGAGCTGTGTGATCCTAGGTGGATCCGGATTTTGATGTTGAGGACTTTGGACGTCGTGACGATCCTCGATCGTGACGTCTATGGTCGGTTGATATAGTAATGGATCTAGATCGTGATCTTGATGATCCAGATGGATGGAGAGTTTATCGCTCTTACTTGGATGTTGAGTTGAGGACGTTGGGAATGAACTCCTTTTCGGGGTGAATCCCGTATGGTATATTCCTCAGGTGAGTAGGTGTCTGACGAAGTCGGGGTTTGTCAGACTTAGTGTTGTGTGTGATGTTGTGATTGGCTTCCATATGAAGTCAATCGATTGTGTTGTGGTAATCAGTCGAACAGGTATCCGATAGGTTCGGATATAGTGCGTCTCGGTAGACGAGAACGAGATTTCGAGTTTTGGAATCAGATTTCTGGGTGACGATTCAAGATTTGATTCTAAAGCTTGACTGTGGATTTTTTTTTATGGATTTGGGTTCGAAATGGTTATTCCAAATGCCGGTTTACGGAATGATGATTTCGGATTCGAATTTGGACATGTTTATGGATATGATTTCTGGGTTTGGATTCGGGATTTCTCACGAAATTTCGGATTTGGAAATAGATGTTGGGTCGGAGTTTCGATTGTCTAATACTGGATTGGACATATGAACTCCATTATAGAAACGTGATTAGCTACAACCTAGGTGGTTGTAGGCTAATTGATGGATAGATGTATGTACCTTGTACGTTGTTCGAGGTACAATACTGGGCATACTTGTGGTGCCTAGTGACGGTATATAGGTTATACCGGTAGTACGTTGGTGAGCGTGTTGGTAGTCGGATTGGTTCTGATACCATTGGATTAGTTGCGGTCGTGAACTAGACATTGGATACTGTGCATTGGGTCATAGTACTTCTGATGGGTAGTTACACACAGTTCGAGTGAATTGTTTGGTAGTGTATACTCATGGTTGAGTAAGCTGGTGGTTAGTGTAACCACAAGGGTGTATAGTGTTAGCTTTCGTTGGCGACTGTCAAGTGGTGACGGGTTTGTCGAAGGTGCCAGCGTGGATCAATTTGTGAGGTCTGATGACTCCCTGTGGGAGCAGACGTCGGGATAGTTTAGTGATTAAGAAAGGAACCGTCGAGTTGTCGTGTCAACGAAAACGGTAGATTTGACAAGTGATGTCAATTCGGAGCAGATGGCTACTGTCATTCGACGTGGTCGAGTGTAGTCGATACGACGTGAGTGTTAGGGGTACGTCTGGGTGCGGACGAGTACGTATTACTCTGGTTAGTTAGTGTACGAGTGTACACGTGTTGCGAGGTAGATGGTACTTTCCACGAGATGGATGTGGAATCAGGATAGTTGAAGTTTCAAGAACGAAACAAAATTAAGGAGGGAAGCACGGTTAGATTAGGTTGGTTGGAATTTCGAGGACGAAATTAATTAAGGAGGGAAGGTTGTAACGACCCGTCCCAAATTCCATAATTAGATTAGTGACGAATCACGATTAGTGAGGCTAATCCGTGATTAGTAGAGCGAAATCGGACGAACGATGCGAAATGACCGTTTTTCCCCTGGTGGTGGCAAAACGTTGACTTTTCATTCGGGCGGTCAAATGGACTTTGACCGATGACCGAGACATAGTTCGTGACGTCACGAGTTCATAGACAGGTGGCACGTTCAATTCCGACATTCGAGGATGAAGTTATGACGTTCGGAAGTTTAGGGGCATTTTGGTAATTTGGGTGAATAGGGGGTCAAAAGTTGACTTTTTGACCAGGAGGTCCGATGGCCGAGGGCCGAGGGCCGAAGACCGTTATGTAGATAAGGACGATACGAATCCGTAGACAGGCGGCACGTCGAATTCGGACGTTCGACGGCGAAGTTACGGTTCACGGAAGTTTCCGGTTACTATTCATGATGGCACGTTTTACGAGACAAAAAGTGCAGTTTTGTCTCTAGTGGGCCCAGATATTTAATGGAGGCCCAATGGATGAGTGACACTTGTCACCCATCCACTGGCTACCATTCCACATACATGCATCCAACCATTCACCCGTGCATCCATTTTCCATTTTTGCCTCCAACCAAACCCGATCTCATTCCTCTCCTCTGTGCGATCCAAACACCAAACCCATAATCCCAAATGCTCCTGGAGAGAACAGAGAGTGAGAGAGGAGGCCAGGACGGACTGGATGGTGGCGAGATCGGGGGCCGCCGTGCACGGTGGTCGTGGACCCGCGAAGGTAAAAATTTTACCTTCAAATTTCATTTTCGGGTTTTAGGCGTTAGGGCTGAATTCTAATGATTAGGATGAGTTTATTGAGGTTGTAGGAAGGCGTAGAGGGTGGTTTGGACGGCGGTGAAGGGCTGAGCAGCCCTGGGTGAAATCGGGAAAATTGGACCGATTAGGGGAGGATTGGACGGACGGGTTTTGTGGGGTTTTTCCTAGTTTTCTTGATTAGGATTGATAGGAAATGAGAAAATATGATTTTTAGGATTGAAATGGGGCCAAACGGACGAGAAATGAAGAGTGTAGGGGCCTAGACCGGTCACGCCGGTCCAGTTAGACCGGAATTGCAGAGAAAATCGGACCGGCCCGGTTGGACCGGTTCGATCGAAGAAAGAAGACGGTACTGTAGCGGCGCGTGAGGCCCACGCGCAGCCACTTCAGGCGGCGCGTGCGGGCGCGTGGGAGAGAATTTGACGATGGTTCCAACATACGAAATCATCTATTCGATGTAACGAACATTTTGGGACTGGTTTCGAGTCGATCGGACACCGTCTCGATATGTTTCGGGGCATCGGAAGGTTTAGGTTCGGTTTTAAAAATATATAGAAATTCCGGAAAATTACGGGGATTTAGTGAGGGGTTATATAAGTAGTTAGTAACCCTCTAAATTAATTTGGACAGGTTTGGAAGTCCCGGTGACGGTGATCGGCTCGGGGAGCCGTATGGCACGCGTATCGAGACGCGGCTTCGGACGGTCTGTGAGTGGACCTTGTTTTCTAAATTGGTGCATGCATAAATGTTTATTATATGTTTTAAATACTTGTTTGTGTTGCCATGAGTGCATTTGGATGTGTGGTTACATATATGCACGTATTTCGAGGTTTCGGCCCTATACGGTGCCTATACGGGGTTGTATGTCTTTATTGGTCTAAATAAAAATGGTTTTGGATTTCCAAATGGATTATGAATATGATTTTATGATGTTGATTTGGATGCTGGTGATTTATATGGTTTCACGTATTTCGAGGCGATTTACGTGCTTGCACGTAAATCGAGGTTTTTCGGTTTTACTCCGATTTTCCATTCTTATGGTCTTGGAAATAATTTAATGAAATAATTTTGGATTTGAAAAGGTAATTCTCGGACTTGAGGTCCATTTGGTTTACCGAATCGGGCCGGAGGCCCAATTGGTTTACGATTCGGACCGGAGGTCCAATTTCTATGTGAATTCGGGCCTAGTGCCCAGCTACATGTTACAAATGGTTTTTATGGTTCATTACGGTTTATGGGAACCAGCATGAACCCTTGAAATGGATTTACGGGTCATGACGGTTTATGGGAACCGGCATGAACCCATGAAAGGATTTTATGGTTCATGACGGCTTATGGGGGCCGGACATGAATCCTGGAAAGATTTAAAGAATGATTTCAAAAGGTTTTTCATATTCCATCCTTTATATATGATTGTCTCCTCCGGGGAGGGTCGTTGGCCTGGGTGGACCCCGGAGTAGTCACGGAGCACTGACTGAGTGGAGTCGCCCCCCAGTTGGGTTCCTTACTCTCAGGATGGGCATGGTTCGTTACCTTCAGGGAGGGTCATAGATCTACGGACTTTGACCTGGGTGGACCCTGGAGAGACTTGGGTTTGAGACCCCGGTTAGCACACGTGTAGCTTTATTTTACCGTGACAGGTTCTGGATATGAATATATTGGATAAACATGGTTTCAATTGGTTTGGGAAACTGTGTTTTATGATGATAAATGGATTTGGGCTGAGATCCCACATATGTTTACTATGTTCTGGTTTTCTGTAAATTGGTTTTGGGCAGGAGCCCGTGTGACTTGTATTTACAGAATTTGGGGCTGAGACCCTAACTATGGATGTTTTAACATATATTATTGGATAAATGGTTTTACTATGCATGCATGTTTTTAGTGGAGGGTATAAATGTCTTTGATGGAAATGTTTTTATAAATTCTTTATTTTTGTCCACTCACAGTCTTTCTGTTTTTAATACCCTTCAGGTTGACAGCGGATGTGGACTATAGCAGAGATCGAGATATCACATACCTCCTCCGGATCCTGGCGTACTCTGATAGCCCGAGAGGGCAAAGGTTGGAAATATCCCTTGTCTGACACTTCGTGTCAGACGGGAGCAGGGTCATCCCACGTTAATCCCGGGGGGATTGGGATGGGTCCTGTCACTCCCACTTGGTGATCCAATCATGAGCATCCTCGGGGTTTGATCCCCCGCAGAAAGGAGTGGCTCCCAACCGTTGAGCCCTTTCAATGCTCGCGCATTCCATCTCCCTTTCCAGATCCTCGTCAGTTCGTGTATGAGGAATTCTCCTAGGAGGCATAACCAACTGTCAAGAGGCATAGATCAGTTAACAATATTCTTAAAAGTCGAAAAGTAACTAGTACTAATCGCTAGTCTAGCATGCTGACCATAACCTAGTACTGACCACAACCTAGTGCTCTGATACCAAGCTGACAGGACCCGCCCCGATCCTCTCTGGGACCATATGGGGATGTGCCCTGCTCCTGTCTGACACCCCATAATTCACACCAATTTTGACCTCTATTACCTCAAATGCATAAATAATCAAATTAAAGTCATACATCAAATCCGAATTAAACAGATGTCAGACAAGGGATGAAATCCAAAATTACAAGTTGCGAGCACGACTCTAACATAAACCTGCGGGTACACCACCCAGCAGGGGTTCAGGTACGCAGAAGTAGATCTATGCCTCAGCCTCAGGTTCCTCCTCTACCTCAGTATCACGACCTGGAGGGGTTACCAAAAACATTAAGGGTGAGTGGACCGAAACTCAAGTTTATAAAATCATTTGATAAGTAAAACATATAATTTACCCCTCCGTTTTCCAAACATGCATGCAACCGTATTTAAAACCATCAATCATATAATATGAACCATAAGGCATATAATAAAACCATAAGTATAATTTTAGTTGCTGCACTATACACTCCAATCCCGACATCCCTGATGTCTGACATCCCTGACGTCCAATAAGGTCACAATCACAAGGCTACGCGTGCCACTCGGATCTCAATTCCGAGTTCAATCCCCGAACCCTGTTCGGTTACAGCATCCCCGATGCTTAGCGTCATAGACGCTGGACGTTCTAGACGTCCGTGACCACTCCGGGGTACCTCATCCGGAGGAGACAGTATAGTATGAATGGATCTATACAGTGCAGTACCAAATACATTTTATTGATATCCACATGCAAAGCATATTTATATACATAGATAAAATCCGAACCAATCATTAAGTTTCATCAGACGGGTCTCAAGCCCAAATACCGTGAAACGTGCCATAACCGTGATTTCCGTATCATCAAAATCCATTATTTGTTTTTTTAGCATGTGAATATGTATAATAAACCAGAAAACATTTATGCACGCAAGGGTTTAAGAAAATGGCCCACTCACAGTACGATCCCGCGGTGAACCTGAGCGTACGAACTTGTACCGGGATTATCGTACAATTCCTGTCAGTCCAAATCACATGTAAGTGTCACTACAAGTCTTAAACGTTTAACCACAAACTCCGAAATAGAAACCGGCTCGGGGAAGCCGTCCAACACGTTTCTCGAGGCAACCGGCCCTAAACTGACCCATCAAAACTATCTCAGATCAACATGGTTAATTCACCAAAAATGTTCAGAATGATGAGAGGAATAAAAGTCATGTTGATCGTGATCGGAGATAAGCCCCAACGCGCCCTCACGCACCGCCCAAAGTGGCTGCGCGTGAAAGTCACGCGCCTGTACAGTGTCAGCACCTTCACCCGTTTGTCTGTAATTCGGGCCTGCCACCCGCGGCTTGACCCGGTTAATTACAAATTAATTCCTACTCGAATTCAATCCAATTTGGTCCTAACATGTTATTTAAACATCTAATTTAAGTTCTGAGTTATTAATTAGCCAAATCGAATCCTTAAATGGCCCTTCGACCCGTGATCATCCAAACGGGTTGATCACCCCAGCTCACTGGTTTCTAAACCAAAATCAAATTAACTTTACATGAAGCATCATAGTATCACAACGAACTGGAAAACACACTCAATTGAACCAACACTCACCTGGAAGTAGTCGTCCAAACCACTGAAACTCTTCTGAACACTGCAGTCACCGTCCCAGCTCCCCCGTGGCTGGTTGCCTTTGATTTTGATATGGTTGTGTTCTAAATACTCCCAGAAAGCTTAATCCGCGATTAGATTGGTCCAACACACCGTAGAAATTAAACTCTGATTTTTCCCTCCAATTTTCCAGAAATGGCTTCTCTGGTTTTCCTCACCCGTTCTCAGTTATAACAGCATCAGAGTGATGCTCACACACGTCCTAATTAGTTATAAACAATTTCAAGCCGTCCCAGAGGCTCGTGGGTGTCCAATTGTCCACTGAAAAATGCTCCCCGAAAAGCTTCGAACTTGAATTAATCAATTGATCGTGCAGGCTGGACGGCTCAGGCCACGTTCAAAAGCAAAAGACAGCCCAGCCTTTCCAGCACACAATTGCATAATCAATTGCACGTTTGAGCCACCGCACATGGTGGTGCCGCCCATGTCCCCCGCGGTCTGCTACAGTAACCAGGGTAAAAAGACCAAAATGCCCCTGGTTCAATAATTACCAAAATACCCCTCACTTCCTAGACCCGTAACTCAGCCATACGAAGTCCGATTTCGGCGTGCCGCCTGTCTACGGACTCAGGACGTCGAGACCTACCTATCGGTCCTTGAGTCGCGTGAAAATTAATTGCCAAACAAAAAGTCAACATTTTTGCCCGTGAAGTCCAACTTACGGTAATGCCCCCGAACTTCCGATAGTCTTAACTTTTTCCCTGATCGTCCGAAATGGACGTGCCACCTGTCTATGAACTCGAGACGTCCCGAACTACGTCACGGTCATAGGTCAAAGTCCATTTAATTCATCAATCAAAAAGTCAACAATTGGTCATACCAATCACAAGGGTAAAAGCGTCAATTCACACATTACATCACAATATTAAAATCCTCGAATTTCCAGGGTGTTACAATACCCCTTGTACACCCTCTCTCAACCCGAAAAGATCACTCTACCCCAAAGAGCTATACACACTCTTTCACCTTCTCTTAACCGAGAAGATCACTCTACTCCAAGAGCTATACACACTCTTGAAGTGCTCAAGAAGATCACTCTAGCCCAAGAGCTATGCACACTCTTGAAGCACTCACTCACTTGTGAGGTGTTCTCCTTGATGTTGAAATGTGGCCAAGCTCTCCACCTTATATAGTGCTTAAGGCACAAGTTGTAGTTGTGCTTTTCCGTTGTGGGACATTTTCCTCACATTTCAACATCCTTCATTGAAGTCCATTCATGCACCTTCTTCAATTAATGTTCTTCTTCATGAAGCTTTCACATCAATCTTTTCCTACAAGGTTGAATGAATAACACCATGTATTTATTCCCAATACATAATCAAATACCAATACATTAATAATCCACTAAGGAGGCATTAACTCAACAATCTCCCCCTGCCGACTTAGGTGGAAATGTTGCATCACCACTTCAATCCCTGAAGTTCATCTCAAATTGAGATACCGCTTGATATACCCACAAACATTCCATTGGCCTTATTCTTGTACCAACTACACATACCCCGAATCAGTTGCATACAGTCCTAGCTCCCTCTGATTCAAAATGGTCAATGCTATGTGCAGTTGCTCCGAGTCAACAATTACCAGTTGGCTCCGAAGAGGGACCTCGACTTTGCCTCTTCCCTAGCAGGATTATCCTTCTCACCATCGTTTGAAACTTGGAAACATGTAGATAGCGCATCAGAATTCTTATCAACATGTTTTTTTTCTTCTCTCTACTGTGCCCGCAAACGAGACCCGCTTCAGGTACTTGTTCTCCTGTGCACCCTGTTTCCCAACAACCTTCGAGGTCTGTGTTTTTCTCATTAGACGGAACATACTTTTACATTTTTCTCCCTTTATTAGGACCATGCAGCCACGTGACACTTTCATAACTCCCCCTGCTGATGAAACCTTGCAGCCCTTGGAGTCTAGTTGGCTCAAGGATATTAGATTTCTCCGGAACTTTGGGACATACACCACATCACCCAATGTTTGAACTGCTTCATCGAACATCATAATCTTCACAGTTCCCATACCCATGACACGACGTCTTGTGCCATCACCCCAAGTCACAAATCCTTGGACTTCTTGGAACTTATCAAAATATTCACTCCTGGAGCAAAGGTGATGAGAACAACCATTATCTAATATCCAATAATCTTGAGAAAAAATGTAATTACCTTTGGAGACTGTGAGAAGTTCTCCAAAATCTCTAGACATCTCCGCTACACCAGCTAAGGAGCAATTTGAGCCCTTTTCGTCCTTCTCTTTCATCAATGGACAATCCGGCTTTATGTGTCCCCACTCCTTGCACTTGTAGCATTGCTTGCCCTTTCCTCTGCCTCTGGATTTAGACCTACTATGCTCACTAAATCCCCTCGCAGTTGACTTTCCCTTACGATTCTGTTCATGAGTAATGAAGACGAAACCTTGAGAATCATCGGGTTTCCTTCTCTTCTCATGTGATAAGAGAGTCGATTCTACATCCTGCATCTTCAGTGTATCCTTACCATACACAATTGTAGTAACAATATTCTCATATGAATCGGGAAGCGAGGTAAGAAGTAAAAGGGCTTGTCTTTTTCCTCAATTTTAACCTTAACTCTTGATAGTTGATTTATCAATCCCTTGAACACATTCATGTGCTCCATGAGATTCACACCTTCTCCCATCTTGAGCTTGTAGAGATCCTGCTTTAAATTCAGCTTCGTTTGCAAGCTTTTCCCAAGATAAAGTTTCTCCATTTTCTCCCAAAGCTCAGGTGCAGAATCTACATCATTAACATTATTTATAATATTGTCAGCAATATAAAGCATAATAGTGCTGACACACCTGGACTCCAACTCGGCCCAATCTTCATCTAACATTTTCTCCGGTTCCGCATCCTCCCCCTTCAACGGTCTTGCAAGACCGTTGAACTAGGATGTCCTTCACCCTCCTTTGCCATAGAGTGAAATTTCCTTTTCCATCAAACTGCTCCACCTTGAAATGTGAGCCACTAGAACTTGCCATGACAAACCGCTCACAATCAATAAACCGAAACTCTGATACAACTTGTTAGGAAATTAATCCTCCGCCACGCAATTGCTAACAATAAAGATGGAAAAAAAAATAAAGAAACCAAGGACACAAAAGATTTAACGAGGTTCGGCCAATTAACTTGTCTACGTCCTCGGAGAATTTTCCCCTTCATTATGAGAGAATACAAAATACAAGATTACACTACTCAAGTTTATACCCAACTCGAGCCCTGTATCCAATAGGATACCCCTTGTACACTCTCTCTCAACCCGAGAAGATCACTCTACCTCAAAGAGCTATACACACTCTTTCACCTTCTCTTAACCGAGAAGATCACTCTACTCCAAGAGCTATACACACTCTTGAAGTGTTCAAGAAGATCACTCTAACCCAAGAGCTATGCACACTCTTGAAGCACTCACTCACTTGTGAGGTGTTCTCCTTGATGTTGAAATGTGGCCAAGCTCTCCACCTTATATAGTGCTTAAGGGACAAGTTGTAGTTGTGCTTTTCCGATGTGAGACATTTTCCTCACATTTCAACATCCTTCATTGAAGTCCATTTATGCACCTTCTTCAATTAATGTTCTTCTTCATGAAACTTCCACATCAATCTTTTCCTACAAGGTTGAATGAACAACACCATGTATTTATTCCCAATACATAATCAAATTTCAATGCATTAATAATTCACTAAGGAGGCATTAACTCAACAATTTCTCCTTCTTTTATTGTTCAAAGGGATCTTTTATTAAAAAGATCTTGAGATAATAGAGAAACCAAACGTATACATTAAGAACCATAGTAGAATCTTGAAAAGATTCGCAGACCGAAGAATTCACGGGAAAAAAAAAACAAAATCAATACAAAAACAAAACTCTGAATTTTGTACAAACTTCAATCAACTAGAATAATTTTTTTTTGTACAATGAAGAATAGTAAAAACTGGATGCCCAAATTGCTATCTCGTTAAAAAAACTTGTTAAGAAAACCAAATGAGAAAAAAAACTTAGCTGCTTTTGAGTAAAAGAGTATATAACTATATAATACGAGCATGGCTAAAAAATAAAGTCATTCTGGGTATGACGGCCTTCCTCCTAAATGTGTAAAATCAACGATATTTAATTTTTAAAATAATTTATATTTATATATAAAAAAATTGTACATATAGGATAACTTAAAACTTATTTGTTGAATTTGAAATTTCTTCGATCTAATTTCACAGTAAAAAAAGCCGATAGGACAACTTAAACTTATTTTTTGAATTAAAAATTTCTTCAATCTAACTGTCTAAACTTCGGCGAAGTGCGTCTTTTTCACAATGATGGAACCAACTAATAGGGCAACCCAACCGCCAAATTGTGAAACCATCAATGCCTGAACTCTAAGAACAACGGCATCGTCCATTGAAATAGAAATGAAGCTACAAAACCAGAACATTTGTCAACACAGAAGATACAGAAACTTGGATAAAGGATAATAACATCCCGCACTTGAAAAAAGGAAGCGCAAAATTGCGATAGAACTTTGCAAAACGTATTTTCACCCAATCCTTCAAAATTTTGAAACTTAAAACAATTCAATTTAAACTTAAAAAGAGTTTTATTTGAAGTCGAATGTAGAAAAAAAATCAAAATCTAAAGGAAGTAAGAAAACCCGATCGACCTGGATCCGTCAACAATGGCAATGATTGTGAAGATTTGGAATCCGATCAGGAGGAATATTAGAGTGAAGATCTGGAAGGACACTTATAATTCATAGTGATCCATACTTAAATATGTATGTCTTAAACATGAAATTGACAACAATGACGACAATTACAAAATTCCTCGCATCTCTCCCGTGTTTTCTTCCAACCGCACCCTCACAAACTCTAAAACCTTCAAGGAGTAGCAGCGGTCGCGCAACTCACGGCAGAGTTCGCGTATGCCTTTGCAGCTAACATTCTCGTTCAATCCCATCTCCTAGTATTGTTTAGGCTTTTTGCTCAAGAAACACCCGGATTTATTATTTTTATCTCAAAATGCACCATAAACTCGATTTTGACTCATAATGATCCCTCAAATCCTATTTCCATCTCAAGATACTCCATGAACTCGATTTTGACCTACGATGTCCCCTGAAACCCAATTTTCGTCTCAAAGTGCTCCATTTATATCAAATCTATTAAAATTTCTATCAAATCTATTAACTTTGTGTCAAATCTACAACATTTGAAACATCTCAAGTTCAAAAAAACACATCAAAAATTTTCCCAATTACAAAATAAAAAAATAAAAAAACTTAAGAATGATCTCCAGATTTGCACTGAAGTAGAAGACTCGCTCATCATCAACTATATCAATAAAACATCTACAGATTCCAAAGTAATTCAATAAGCTGAATATATATAAAATAAATGGAGAAAAATAATAGCAAAAGGGGATAAAAGTTATTAGATTTGACCAAAAGAGGACATCTTGAGAAGAGAATTCGGTTTCAAGGGGCATCTTGAGTCAAAATCGGGTTCAATGAACACCTTAAGATGATGTAAAAGGGGTTTCAAAGGGCATTATGAGTCAAAATCGTACATATTGTGTATTTTGAAATAAAAGTAAGAGTTCAAGGTATATCTTGGATAAAAATCTATTATTTAAGCCCTGTATTTTTGAATAGTACAGCGGGATGAATATATGCCTATATGGATTTATTATCGTATTATAAAATCAACGGGGGGATGCTTACGAAAACACCAAGCATGATTTAAACAACGTTTCAAATTACAGGTCTAGTTGTAAATTAATGTTTCAATATAGATATTTTTTTGTAACATTTATAAAATGAGTTAAAGCAATCAACCTTGATTTCTCCCTCCCCCCACAAATAGATTGGATGAGGAAATCTTCGTAACCAGTAACCATCACCGTCATCGACGTCGTCGCTGTCGTTCGTGGATCTAGGACCTCCGTCCTCATTGTGGTGCATGAAGTCGGTATACTAAGATATCGATTAATCGCAATTTTGACGGAGGGGTGGTCGAACCAGAATGGGGTTGTTTTTGGGCAAAAATGCGATAGTCATGATCTCGATGCTGGTCAAGCAGCAGAGGTTGATCGTTTTCCCAAACATCCATGGGGGCTGAAGATTCTTTTCACATCATCCCAATGTCAATTGTCTACTTGGGGAGAGGCGGTGAACGGCTATATCCCAAATCATTAGATAAGTTTTTTTATTAATTTATTTAAATTCTTTCTTAGTGTTGGCTTGTTTGTTTTGTATTTTATTAATTTGAATAATACTTGCACGATGCGATGATCTTATCTTTATTTCGTTAACAAAAATCACTGAAATTTTATGAAATCTCAATTTGAAACACACCTAGCTGTGTTTGGTACGCCCTATAATATTGCCCGGGACTCCGGGAGGATATAATATACGAGGGCAACCCACTAACATTGTACGCTCCGGTCCATTCCATCTGTTTTATTTAGCCGTTTCAAAGCACCTCATCCTTGTGTGCGTCTTCTCCTCCAACGCATCGTTTTTATCACCGTCTTCATTAACAGATAAAAAAAATGTCAGATTTCAATTATCATCAAGACCTTTCTTCTTCATTTCGCTATTACAGGTTCTAATCATAAAGATTAAATACACCATGAAGGAAACATGATTTTGGAGTTTGGATATAGCTTTTTCTTAAGCTGCTTATAACACCTTGTAGGTTTCCAACCCATGATTAGCTCTTGATTCTCTTCACCCTCCTCTTTGCTCAACCAGGAAGAACTACCCAGGATCAATACTTCTCCAGGATCGTCCCTTCTTGCCTCCATTATCGTCTTCATCACGCAAGTAATCTTTCATCTCTCTCATCTTTGATCTACTTAATCACAAAAAAAAAAAAAAAAAAAAAAAAAAACAAATGAAGCCTCCTATCTCAATATGTTAGAGTTAGTGGTTGCTTGGCCAGCAAGTCAGGCCTTTCGGTTGAGGTTTAGAATAGCAGTAAGATTGTTGCGTGGTCGATAAGCTCCTATTGTTTAGGAGTAACGTTGTTTCTTGTTTCTTGGCCTAGTCTCTAGGGTGTCACCACGATAGTAGGAATGTTACTTCGTGGATGCTATTTTCATGTTTTTCAATTTGATCAGTAAGGCTATTTAAGCCCGCACTTTATTAATCGAATAACACAAGTATTCTCCCACTCGTATTCTCTCTAAAGCAAGAATCGATATTTGGTATCAGAGCTTCCTCATGAGGCCTGGTCTACTTGAGAAGACGTAGTCTTCAATTCATACACTTGTGAGAATATGGCAGCCGAAAATAGTTTTGTTCAAACCATCAATCCCAAAGTTTGGCGGGCACTACGATCACTGGAGCATGCTCATGGAGAATATCATGCGTTCAAAAGAGTATTGGGGATTGATAGAAGGAGGTGTACCTGCAGGCTGCAGCAGCAGAAGGTGTTGAACTCACCGAAGGACAAAAGAGAGTGATTGATGATCACAAACTGAGGGATTTAAAAGCCAAGAACTATTTGTTCCAGGCGATTGATCGTTCCATTCTAGAAACAATTTTGATCAAAGAAACGTCCAAGGATATCTGGAACTCTTTCAAGCAGAAGTACTAGGGAACTGCTCATGTAAAATGAGCACAATTACAAGCCCTTCTCAAGGACTTTGAAACTCTCCACATGAAGGTAGGAAAATCCGTGAACAAGTACTTCACTCGTACTTTAACCATTGCCAATAAGATGAGGACTCATGGGGAAAAGATGGGTGAGTTGCTGTCATTGAGAAGATTTTAAGATCAATGAGCCCCAAGTTCGAATACGTCATTTGTTCCATTGAAGAATCTCATGAGTTGGACTCACTGTCCATCGATAAGCTGCAGAGTAGTCTTTTGGTACATGAACAACGTATGAATGGACATATTGTGGAAGAGCAAGCGTTGAAGGTAGCTATTGCCGAACAACCTAGTGGACAAGGAGGGGGTCGAGGAGGATATCGAGGACGTGGAAGTGGAAGAGGCAGGCAGAGTTTTGACAAATCCACCATGGAGTGTTGCCACTGTCACGAGCTTGGACATTTTCAATACGAATGTCCAAAAAGGGAGAAACATACGAGGGCCAACTATGCAGAAACCCGTGAAGAGGTCTTACTCGGATTATGTGAGGGTGATGAAACAAAATGGCTTTATTGTTTCGAATGTGATTGTGGGCATTCTCACTTGTTTTATTTTCTGCAATTTTTAAGTGATTAAGTTCGTAACCTCTTGTATTAATTTGAAGGGTTGGTGATTTGTTCGAGGTAAGCCATGGTGCTTGATGAGCTTAGAGTCCAAATTCCCAATTTTGACTCAATTTTTAATGTCTATTTAACACTTTTAGCAAGAAATACTATTTTAGAATACAATCTGAGCGCATAATGAGAATTTAGTGTAATACGAGAGTTCCAACCAAATTGAGGGGGCATTTAAACGGGAAAAAACGAAGAAAAGAAATTCAACTGGGGGAGTAGTTTGATCACTTCTTCAATTGATTTTCTTTTAAAAAAGAAGGTCCAAATAAGGACTCATTTGAAGAAAAATACCGTCTAACTTTATACCACACCGTATGACTCGACGCTAAGGAAAAACAGGTCAAAAAGAAAAGGGGGGAAACTAATGTCGTCTTCTTCGTGAGACAGCCTCAAAGTTGGAGCTCAGAGGCAGAGGGCGAGCACGCAGAAATCTCAAACTCAGGCGCAAAAGTAAGGGGGGAATTAGAGGGGACACAAGGTAAGGGAAATTACTAATTAGACAAGCGCTTAGAGTTAGAAGGCAACTTAGAGCTTTAATTTAGCTTCAAGATGAATGCTTTAATAGAGGATTTCAGGGGTCGGAATTGACCACCCTTTCCCTTGCCACTTAACAGAGCTGCCCCTATGAATGTTCACATTCACCATTTAGGCGGACTCTAATGGACACGTTCAGTTATTATAGGAGCTTAATTTTGCTATTTGACATCTCTTTTTCTGTTCGATTTGACATCCCAAAATCATCAATCAAGTTTCTTTCAGGAAACGTTTGTATTTGTTCATTTCCTTGTTATCAAAATTTATAGCCAGCGAGTTTAGTAGTTTTCTTGTATTTCACTATATCTTAGTTCAATTGAACATTTTGGCTATCTCAGATTGCCCATTTCTTTTGTTTGGGTGTAATATGAACTAAGTACAGTCCATTTCATTGTTTCTGTCTGAGTACACTTTGTGTTTTTGTAACAAATGCAAGTGCTTCTTGTGGGTTTTGTATGTTTATGTAGGTTTAATTATTCGGGAAAAGTTGTGCTTGGTAGGGATAAAGTTTAGCTCTTACTTCTTTTTATTTATTTTTCTATGAATTGTTTCTTGTCTCGGAAAATTAAGAGGCTTTTTTATTTAGATTAAATTTTTTGAATCTTTAATCCTTGCCCTGAATTGGCCCTCACTGGGCGAAAATGGGTGGATGAATGATCATGTAAAGAACACAAATGGATAGGCTGTTTTTTGAGCGAGTTTATGGTGTGGCAAACAAATTTGCTGGTCTATTATGCTTTGTGTATGTGGATCAGTCCTATGTATGTGGTTAAGTCTGTGTATTGGTTCAAATTCACTATAGATTCGTCATGTCCCTTCTTTTCTTCAAATAAATTGAGGCTATATGTCAGGCCATCCCAAATATTAGGTTGAAGGTTTAATGCATAGCCCGATTTCTTTTGTTGTTTTGATCTTTGGGGAATCTGCGATGTTGATGAACATGTTGTCTTCTGTTGAATAGGATATGTCTGGCTCTGAACCTGGGAGTCCGGAAATGGAACCAATACAACCCAATCCCGCTCTGAGGAGGCCTCGGATTCTACTTGCTGCTAGCGGAAGTGTAGCTGCCATAAAGTTTGGCAACCTCTGCCATAGCTTTTCTGAATGGGCAGACGTGAAAGCAGTTGCCACAGGGGCATCTTTGCATTTCATTGATAGAGCATCACTTCCCAAGGATGTGATCCTGTACACCGATGAGGATGAATGGTCCAGTTGGAACAAAATGGGCGATAGTGTGCTTCACATTGAGCTTCGCCGTTGGGCTGATATCTTGGTTATTGCCCCATTGTCAGCAAATACACTAGGCAAGGTAATATTAGCAATCTGGAAACCTTGTGAATTTATTGTAGTGATTTTACCGTCATCTTCTTTTTCAAAATATGATCCACTGTAGAATTTTCAAATTTTAATTGTCATCCCCTCGATTTCTTCTATAGATTGCAGGTGGATTGTGTGACAATCTACTCACCTGTGTTGTACGAGCATGGGACTACAGCAAGCCTTTCTTTGTTGCACCAGCCATGAACACCTTGATGTGGAAGAATCCCTTCACAGAGCGGCATATATTGTTAATAGATGAACTTGGAGTTTCACTCATCCCACCGGTCACGAAGAGGCTGGCTTGCGGAGATTACGGGAATGGAGCAATGGCCGAGCCTTCTTTGATTTATTCTACTGTCAGACTCTTTTTCGAGTCTCGTGTTCAACAAGGTAGCACCATCGTGCAGCAACCAGTATAGAAGTGAAGCTACCATCTTGAGGTTTGATGACAAAATTTGACTTAAGGCCTGGTGACAGAATTTGGCTTGGTATCCATAAAATGCTAAAATTGTTGTTTTTGGGTCCATTGATCGTGTATTAGGTGCATATTATGTTTTGGCATGTGAACTAGGCTAACGATAAATCTAGTAATAGCTGACTTGGATTCAGTTTTCCACGTTCTGATTTGGGCCTTCATTTAGAGCGATTAGTCTACCGGTACGGTACTACTGTAAACATAGCACATATATAGTCCATGTTATGAGATATGATTGGATATTTCTGATATTATACTCTAGAAATGGGAATGTTAACCTTGTCGTCCATTCATATCATAAAAGATAGATTGGATGCGCCATTTAGGCCCTTGGCTTCAATGGTATGGAGTATTGAATGGGATGGACATCCAAATCATTCAATGCCCTTACCCCCTGTTTTGGTGCCTATCCCACTCTTCCTTGACCCTTGGACGTCGATATCATTCAATGGTATGCAGCATTGAAGGCTTGATATGGTACCATCTAATAACTTCTCCATCAGATTTGGTTTTACACCTCATAAGAAATTCTCCATGTCTGAATGCTTTTAATTCTAGCTTGAGATCTGTAATGAGCCCTAAGCCCCATAAACAAAAACAAAAAGAGAATATGCCACAAGAAGGTTTGATTGGTATCTAGATTATCATGATTATGATTTTGTTAGAGCCTCCAGTCTTGACTGGACGATTCTAAACCTCGGATGCAAAGTGGATGACTCTAAACTACGGATACAATGCGGATTCTACATACATTAACTATTAGGTGTAATGACCCGTTCCAAATTCCTAGATTAGATTAGTGACTAATCACGATTAGTGAGGCTAATCCGTGATTAGTTGAGTGAAATCGGACGAACAATGCGAAATGACTGTTTTGCTCCTGATCGTGGCAAAACGTTGACTTTTCATTCGTGGGGTCAAATGGACTTTGACTGATGACCGTGACGTAGTTCGTGACGTCACGAGTTCATAGACAGGTGTCACGTTCAATTTCGACGTTCGAGGAGGAAGTTATGACGTTCAGAAGTTTAGGGGCAATTTGGTAATTTTAGTTAAATGGGACAAATAGTTGACTTTTTACCTGGGATGTCCGATGGCCGAGGGTTGAGGACTATTACGTAGATAAGGACGATACGAATCCATAGACAAGTGGCACGTCGAATTCGGACGTTCGACGACGAAGTTACGGTTCACGGAAGTTCAAGGGTACTATTGTACAAATTACGAGACGGTTGCACTTTTGGACTTTAGTGGGGCCCAGATATTTTATGGAGGCCCAATGGATGAGTGACACTTGTCACCCATCCACTGGCCCTTAATTCCCATTCATGCATATCTCTCCCTTTCATCGATCATCCATTTTCTTCCTTTCAAACCAAAACCGATCCACCATTTTCATCCAAATCCAAACCCTTCAACCCTAAACCCATTTGTGAGAGGCAGAGAGTGAACTGAGGACTGGCTGGACGTGGTGGCTGACCAGGAAGGGCCGTCGTGCACGGCGGAGGAGAAAAACCGAGCAAGGTATCAATTTTAACCTTTTAAATTCTATTTTCGATTTTGGGTATTATGGACCGTTTTGGGTGTTGGTTTCGAACTAATTAGGTTCCTAGGGAGTAAATAGGAAGGTTTTGGGAGGCTTTGGACGTCGGGGAAGCCCTGAGTAGGAGGGGGGATATTCGAACCGTGAGGGATTTCTTGGACCGGTCGGGTTTTAGAGGTTTTAGGGATTCTAATCGATTGGGTTAGGTTCCTAGGATGATTATATGAAGATTAGGATCGATTAGGCTTGAAAACGGTGAAGATTGGACTGGTTATGGGCTTGAACCGATCACGCTGGTCCAAATTGCAAGCGAACCGGACCGGACCGGTTCAGACCAGTCGTCGCGAGGAGGAAGACGACACTGTTCACTGGCGCGTGGCTCACACGTGCAGCCACTTCAGGCGGCGCGTGCGGGCGCATATCCCCCCGGGATTAGTGCGGGATGACCCTGCTCCCGTCTGACACGAAGTGTCAGACAAGGGATATTTTCGTCCTTTGCCCTCCCGGGCTATCAGAGTACGCCAGGATCCGGAGGAGGCATGTGATATCTCGATCTCTGCTACAGTCCACATCCGATGTCAACCTGAAAGGCAGTCAAAACATTAAAAACTGTGAGTGGACAAAACAAGAGTTTATAAAAACATTTTAACGAGAAGACATTTGTACCCTCCACTAAAAAGCATGCATGCATTCGAAAACCATTTATCCAAAACAACCATATGTGGGGCTAAGCCCAAAGCAGATATAAACTAAGGTCGAAAGGACCACAATGAAAACGACCATACGGGCCACTGCCCAAATCCTGTGCACACCTGTACACACCACATATCATATATCATATATCCATCACATATATATATATATATAAGTCACACAACCAATTCTGTCACGGTATCCAAAGCTACGCGCGCGCTACCCAGGTCTCAATCCGAGTCATCTCAAAGTCAAGATCAATGTCCGCAGACCACTGACCCTACCCGAGGTAATGGTAATCATAGCCTTCCTGAGAGTAAGGAACCCAACTGGGGGGTGACTCCACTCAGTCGGTGCTCCGTGACTACTCCGGGGTCCACCCAGGCCAACGACCCTCCCCGGAGGAGATAGTAGAACATGTAAAGGAAGGTAGACGAACATATATATACATAACATAAACATTCATGACCGGTTCACCTGAACCGTCATGAACCCATAATATCCATAATCAGGTAACATGCCGGTTCCCATAAACCGTCATGTACCGTAAAAACATAACCAGGTAACATACCGGTTCCCATAAACCGTCATGTACCGTAATAACCAACAAGGGTTCATGCCGGTTCCCATAAACCGTCATGAACCATGATACCATATTAAGAGTTCATGTCGGTCCCCATAAACCGTCATGAACCGGGAAATCCATTTAAGGTTCCCTGACCTGAAATCAAAACCGTAAAGTGACTGGGTCTCGTACCCGAACATAGGACACCAACTGGGCACCGTGCCCGGAATCTGAGGTCATATGCCCGAGACAAAACCAAATGGGTCTCATTCCCGAGTTTATCATTTTGAAATCCAAATTCAGTTCATTTAAATCAATAAAGAAATACAGACCGGTATAAGCACCGTATAAGGCCGAAACCTCGAAATACGTGCTTATACGTAACCGCATACAAATGCACCCATGGCATCATCAAACAAGTAATAAAACATATAATAAACATTTATGCATGCACCAATTTAGAAAACAAGGTCCACTCACAGACCGTCCGAGCTGCCGCCTCGATTTGCGTGCCATACGGCTCCCCGAGCCGATCACCGTCACCGGGACTCCCAAACCTGTCCAAATCGTAATAGAAGGTTACTAACTACTTAATTAACCTCCTACCAAAGCCCCGTAATTTTCCCGTATTTTTAACTATTTTTAATCCCGAACCTAAACCTTCCGATGCCCCGAAACATCTCGAGACGGTGTCCGATCGACACGAAACCAGTCCCAAAATGTTCGTTACATCGAATAGATGATTTCACATGTTGGAACCTTCCCCAGATTCCCTGCCACGCGCCCTCACGTGCCGCCTGAAGTGGCTGCGCGTGGGCCTCATGCGCCGCTACAGTGTCACCTGCTCCAGCGATCGAACCGGTCCGACCGGCCCGGTCTGGTCCAACCTCTGCAACTGGACCGGCGTAACCGGTCCAGGCCTCCGACTCCCTCATTTTTCGTCCGTTTTCTTCCATTTTAATTCCTACATTCCTATTTTCAAGTTTCCTATCTAACCCAATTAACCAAACAAGCTAAAACCCCCTAAATCGATCCCTAAAAATTAACCCCCCACGGCCCAGTTTTCCGATTTCGTCCCCAGGCGTCACAGCCGTCAACCCCCGTTCAAAACCATCTCTATACACCCTAAACAAGCTAACAAACATTCCCTAATCAACCAAAACGATCCATAATGTAAAAATCGACAAAATGGGAGATTTGGGCCTAACCGGGTAACCGTTCGGGTTTGGGTCCCCACCGCGCACGGTGGCTTCGTCCTGGCCGGCCACCACGCTTCACCGGTCCTCCTCTCCCCCTCTGGTCTCTCTGTCATGATCATAGGGTGAGGGTTGGATGTTTGGGTCGCACAGATGAGAGGAATGGGATCGGGAAAAATAGTTTGAAAATGAAGAATGATCGATGAGAGGCAGGTGAGATGCATGAAGGAGAAATGATGTCCATTGGATGGGTGACACTTGTCACTCATCCATTGGGCCTCCAGCAAATATCTGGGCCCACTAGAGACAAAACAGCACTTTTGTCTCGTAAAACGTGCCGTCGTGAATAGTAACCGGAAACTTCCGTGAACCGTAACTTCGCCGTCGAACGTCCGAATTCGACGTGCCGCCTGTCTACGGATTTGTATCGTCCTCATCTACGTAACGGTCTTCGGCCCTCGGCCATCGGACCTCCCGATCAAAAAGTCAACTTTTGACCCCTTTTATCCCAAATTACCAAAATGCCCCTAAACTTCCTAACGTCATAACTTCCTCCTCGAACGTCGGAATTGAACGTGCCACCTGTCTATGAACTCGTGACGTCACGAACTACGTCACGGTCATCGGTCAAAGTCCATTTGACCACCCGATTGAAAAGTCAACGTTTTGCCACCACTAGGGGCAAAACGGTCATTTCGCATCGTTCGTCCGATTTCGCTCTACTAATCACGGATTAGCCCCACTAATCGTGATTAGTCACTAATCTAATCTAGGAATTTGGGACGGGTCGTTACAACCTTCCCTCCTTAATTAATTTCGTCCTCGAAATTCCAACCGACCTAATCTAACCGTTCTTCCCTCCTTAATTAGTTTCATTCTCGAAACTCCAACTATCCTAATTCCACATCCACCTCGTGGAAAGTGAAATCGACCTACCTCGCTACACGTGTACGCTAGTACACCCACTAACCAGAACAATACTTACTCGTCTACAGCCCGACGTGCCACTAACGCTCTCGTCGTATCGACTACACTCGACCACGTCGAAGAACAGTAGCCATACGGTCCGAATTGACACTACTTGTCAAATCTACCATCTTGTTGATACAACAACTAGACGGTTCCCTTCTCAATCACTAATCTATCCTGACGTCTGCTCCCACTGGGAGTCATCAGACCTCACTCAACGATCCACGCTGACACCTCCGACAGACCGTCACCACTTAACAGTCGTCAGTCGAAAACTAACACTATACTCCCTTGTGGTTATACTAACCACCAACTCACTCAACCGGAGTATATGCATACTAACAAAACACTCGACCTGTGTGTAACTAGACCCATCAGAAATACCATGACCCAATGCACAGTATCCAATGCCTAGTTCACGACCTCGACTAATCCAGTGGTATCGGATCCAATCCGACTACCAACACGCTCACCAACGTACTACTGGTATAACCTATATACCGTCACTAGGCACCACAAGTATGCCCAGTATTGTACCTCGAACAACGTACAAGGTACATACATCTACACATCAATCAGCCTACACCCATATAGGTTGTAGCCGATCACGTTTCTACTATGGAGTCCATTTGTCCAATCCAGTACTAGACAAATTGAAACTCCGACCCATTATCTATTTCCAAATCCGAATCCGAATCCGCAATTTCGTAAGAAATCCCGAATCCAAACCCAGAAATCATATACATAATCATGTCCAAATTCAAATCCGAAATCATCATTCCGTAAACTAGTATTAGGAATAACCATTCCGAACCCAAATCCATAAAAGAAAATCTATAGTCAAGCTCTAGAATCAAATCCTGAATCGTCACCCAGAATCCGATTCCAAAACCCAAATACAGAAATCCTCTTTCAAGTTCCAAAATCAAATCCTGAATCGTCATCCAGAAATCTGATTCCAAAACTCGAAACATCGTTCACGTCTACCGAGACGTATCAAAACCGAACCTATCGGTTACTTGTTCGACCGATTACCACAACACAATCGATTGACTTCATAGGGAAACCAATCACAACATCACACACAACACCAAGTCTGACAAAACCCGACTTCGTCAGACACCTACTCCTCGGACAACTACTCAGGCGAGTAATAAGCCATATGGGATTTACCTCGAAAAGAAGTTCAGTCCCATCATGCTCCACTCAACATCCAAGTAAGAGTAATAAACTCTCCACCTATCTGGATACCCAAATCACGATCCAGATCCAACACTACGTCAACCGACCATAGACGTCACGATCCCCGATCGTCACGACGTCCAAAGTCCTCAACCATTCCCCACATCGAAACAGATTAGTCAACGACGAGACACGCCGAGACTGTGGGTTACCACTGATTACCTCGTATCGATCCTTGTCATTCCACCGAGGAAAAATCAAGAATGATCGAATAATCCATCCTACGTGAATGCAAACAACACTCGATGCACTCACCACGTCAGGTAACCTGACATCGTCTGCCACCAAGTAGAGAATGAGGAATCTCAGTCACCTAACTTCGATATACTCATCTCCTCCTGATGATTCAGAACAGATCCCGGGTCCACCAACCAATACACGATCAGTGTACTAGTGGCAACCAACAACATCTATATCATCAACGTCATCTACCATCATCATTCATGGTAGCATCTGAGAAGTCACCCAAAACGACTTCGACATACCCGTTACCAATGCGGAAAACCCGCATTCCACTCGTCACCTCAATCGCAACCTCTTGCGATTCCGAAGTTCCAACAAGATTGGAAACAACATACCCGGACATCAACCACGTGTCCCCTAACCAGTTTAACTCTATCTGAGTTCCACTCCTGAACCACAGATACCGAACATATGCCCATTACGACGGAGTCACACCCCGATTCGTAACTCATCGTCATCACGATCACCGGCACCAGTACCACGCACTATCACCAAAACTAGTGTCAGTATCAACACGCCGTGTGCAAAACTGACACCCTGGATCTCCGCTCATATCGAGCGACGATCCCGTACCTCTGCTCGAATAGGAGAAACTCAGTCTCCCTCGTACCTAACAATTATGAGTACAGTCATCCTGACAACTCATGCGAGAAAAGGAAAACGTTCCCCGAACGTCCCCGATCCCCAACAATCGTAACTACAACCACTCTCGGTAGTAGCGCCTGCCCCGCACTCGTGCAGACCTAACTACCAGACATCGCTATATTCAGACTCCGTATCCAACGGAATCAATCGGCCGTACCAACTACTCTGTATCCCACTCAGGGATTCCATCGACAAGTACCAACCCTGGTAACCTGTCCAACCAAACTCTAACCAGTCGCAACTCGACTATCCCAATGTCGTCTACCAGGTCACCCGCGACCTTAGTTGCACCAACCCACAACTGAAGTAGCACGACAACCAACTCGGTCTAACCGATACGTACAACCCTGACTGCGAAGTGCAATCCCAACACAAGCTGACATGACTAGACCGACTAACGAACCCCAAATCCGAATAGTCGTCCAAGTCATACCACTCGTCAACTCGCCTTTCCGAACCATACCCACCAAGATAGGGTTCCACAATCACACCTAGAGTTCCTCGGAACCCAACTGCGAAAAGCAGTAAAATCAACAATCTGACCGACCCTGCGGTCCGACATCGTAAAGACGTCAATCCAATCCTACCAACAATCCAACTCGGATTCCTCGTATCCGGTTGCTAACTTCCAACTGCAGTAAATCTATCTAACTCAACCAAATCCGATCATCGGATGGTCACAACACCAAATCAGTCGTCGAAACCGATCCTATGGCATCGTGAAGACGATCCCAACTAACCGTCTCACGATCACACTCCAGAATACGAACACGTTAATCCCTTTGTAGGGTCCCATACTGCCAACCTTGACAGAACTATGGCAACCCCGGCATCGAATGCCGAACCAAGGCGTGCCAATCCTACTAACTATCGTACCGGCACCCCGACAATCAGGTTGACCACGAACTGCAGCCCCTTGAGATATCACATCCTCGACCAGCGTACATGCTCCAAGAGCTACACGGTTGCTCGAGTAGAGACAACCCCGCTCTGATACCACGCTGACAGGACCCATCCCAATCCCCCCGGGATTAGTGCGGGATGACCCTGCTCCCGTCTGACACGAAGTGTCAGACAAGGGATATTTTCGTCCTTTGCCCTCCCGGGCTATCAGAGTACGCCAGGATCCGGAGGAGGCATGTGATATCTCGATCTCTGCTACAGTCCACATCCGATGTCAACCTGAAGGGCAGTCAAAACATTAAAAACTGTGAGTGGACAAAACAAGAGTTTATAAAAACATTTTAACGAGAAGACATTTGTACCCTCCACTAAAAAGCATGCATGCATTCGAAAACCATTTATCCAAAACAACCATATGTGGGACTAAGCCCAAAGCAGATATAAACTAAGGTCGAAAGGACCACAATGAAAACGACCATACGGGCCACTGCCCAAATCCTGTGCACACCTGTACACACCACATATCATATATCATATATCCATCACATACATATATATAAGTCACACAACCAATCCTGTCACGGTATCCAAAGCTACGCGCGCGCTACCCGGGTCTCAATCCGAGTCATCTCAAAGTCAAGATCAATGTCCGCAGACCACTGACCCTACCCGAGGTAATGGTAATCATAGCCTTCCTGAGAGTAAGGAACCCAACTGGAGGGTGACTCCACTCAGTCGGTGCTCCGTGACTACTCCGGGGTCCACCCAGGCCAACGACCCTCCCCGGAGGAGATAGTAGAACATGTAAAGGAAGGTAGCCGAACATATATATACATAACATAAACATTCATGACCGGTTCCCCTGAACCGTCATGAACCCATAATATCCATAATCAGGTAACATGCCGGTTCCCATAAACCGTCATGTACCGTAAAAACATAACCAGGTAACATGCCGGTTCCCATAAACCGTCATGTACCGTAATAACCAACAAGGGTTCATGCCGGTTCCCATAAACCGTCATGAACCATGATACCATATTAAGAGTTCATGTCGGTCCCCATAAACCGTCATGAACCGGGAAATCCATTTAAGGTTCCCTGACCTGAAATCAAAACCGTAAAGTGACTGGGTCTCGTACCCGAACATAGGACACCAACTGGGCACCGTGCCCGGAATCTGAGGTCATATGCCCGAGACAAAACCAAATGGGTCTCATTCCCGAGTTTATCATTTTGAAATCCAAATTCAGTTCATTTAAATCAATAAAGAAATACAGACCCGTATAAGCACCGTATAAGGCCGAAACCTCGAAATACGTGCTTATACGTAACCACATACAAATGCACCCATGGCATCATCAAACAAGTAATAAAACATATAATAAACATTTATGCATGCACCAATTTAGAAAACAAGGTCCACTCACAGACCGTCCGAGCTGCCGCCTCGATTTGCGTGCCATACGGCTCCCCGAGCCGATCACCGTCACCGGGACTCCCAAACCTGTCCAAATCGTAATAGAAGGTTACTAACTACTTAATTAACCTCCTACCAAAGCCCCGTAATTTTCCCGTATTTTTAACTATTTTTAATCCCGAACCTAAACCTTCCGATGCCCCGAAACATCTCGAGACGGTGTCCGATCGACACGAAACCAGTCCCAAAATGTTCGTTACATCGAATAGATGATTTCACATGTTGGAACCTTCCCCAGATTCCCTGCCACGCGCCCTCACATGCCGCCTGAAGTGGCTGCGCGTGGGCCTCATGCGCCGCTACAGTGTCACCTGCTCCAGCGATCGAACCGGTCCGACCGGCCCGGTCCGGTCCAACCTCTGCAACTGGACCGGCGTAACCGGTCCAGGCCTCCGACTCCCTCATTTTTCGTCCGTTTTCTTCCATTTTAATTCCTACATTCCTATTTTCAAGTTTCCTATCTAACCCAATTAACCAAACAAGCTAAAACCCCCTAAATCGATCCCTAAAAATTAACCCCCCACGTCCCAGTTTTCCGATTTCGTCCCCAGGCGTCACAGCCGTCAACCCCCGTTCAAAACCATCTCTATACACCCTAAACAAGCTAACAAACATTCCCTAATCAACCAAAACGATCCATAATGTAAAAATCGACAAAATGGGAGATTTGGGCCTAACCGGGTAACCGTTCGGGTTTGGGTCCCCACCGCGCACGGTGGCTTCGTCCTGGCCGGCCACCACGCTTCACCGGTCCTCCTCTCCCCCTCTGGTCTCTCTGTCATGATCATAGGGTGAGGGTTGGATGTTTGGGTCGCACAGATGAGAGGAATGGGATCGGGAAAAATAGTTTGAAAATGAAGAATGATCGATGAGAGGCAGGTGAGATGCATGAAGGAGAAATGATGTCCATTGGATGGGTGACACTTGTCACTCATCCATTGGGCCTCCAGCAAATATCTGGGCCCACTAGAGACAAAACAGCACTTTTGTCTCGTAAAACGTGCCGTCGTGAATAGTAACTGGAAACTTCCGTGAACCGTAACTTCGCCGTCGAACGTCCGAATTCGACGTGCCGCCTGTCTACGGATTCGTATCGTCCTCATCTACGTAACGGTCTTCGGCCCTCGGCCATCGGACCTCCCGGTCAAAAAGTCAACTTTTGACCCCTTTTATCCAAAATTACCAAAATGCCCCTAAACTTCCGAACGTCATAACTTCCTCCTCGAACGTCGGAATTGAACGTGCCACCTGTCTATGAACTCGTGACGTCACGAACTACGTCACGGTCATCGGTCAAAGTCCATTTGACCACCCGATTGAAAAGTCAACGTTTTGCCACCACTAGGGGCAAAACGGTCATTTCGCATCGTTCGTCCGATTTCGCTCTACTAATCACGGATTAGCCCCACTAATCGTGATTAGTCACTAATCTAATCTAGGAATTTGGGACGGGTCGTTACACATGGGGGAGAATTTGAGGATGGTTCCAACATGTCAAACCATCTATTCAATGTAACGAACATTTTGGGACTGGTTTCGAGTCGATCGGACATCGTTTCGATAGGTTTTGGGTTGTCCGAAGGTTTAGGTTTGGTTTTAAAAATAGTTAGAAAATCGGGAAAATTATGGGACTTCAATGAGAGGTTAATGAGGCTATTAGTAACCCTTTAAATTAATTTGGACAGGTTTGGGAGTCCCGGGTGACGACGATTGACTCGAGAGACGATTATGGCACGCATATCGAGGCGCGACTTCGGACGGTCTGTGAGTGGACTTTGATTTATAAACTGTGATGCATGCATAAATGTTTTATATGGATTATGAATATGATTTTATGATGTTGATTTGGATGGTTGTGAATTATATGATTTCACGTATTTCGAGGCGATTTACGTGCTTGCACTTAAATCGAGGTTTTTCGGTTTTACTCTGATTTTCCATTCTTATGGTTTTGGAAATGGTTTAATGAAATGATTTTGGATTTGAAAAGGTAAACTTGATTTACGAACTCTCGGACTTGAGGTCCATTTAATTTAATGAGGCATCGGGCTGGAGGCCCAGTTGGTTTACGATTTGGACCAGAGGTCCAGTTTGTATGTGGATTCGGGTCTAGGGCTCAGTTATGTGTTATGATGGTGATTTCGGGTCAGGGACCTTAGAAATGGTTTTTACGGGTCATGACTGTTTATGGGAACTAGCATGAACCCTTGAAATGGATTTACGGGTCATGACGGTTTGTGGGAATCGGCATGAACCCATGAAAGGATTTTATGGATTATGACGGCTTATGAGGGGCCGGGCATGAATCCTGGAAAGATTTAAAGAATGATTTCAAAAGGTTTTCATATGCCATCCTTTATATATGATTGTCTCCTCCGAGGATGGTCGTTGGCCTGGGTGGACCCCGGAGTAGTCACGGAGCACTGACTGAGTGGAGTCACCCCCCAGTTGGGTTCCTTACTCTAAGGATGGGCATGGTTCGTTACCTCCAAGGAGGGTCATTGATCTACAGACATTGACCTGGGTGGACCCTGGAGAGACTTGGGTTTGAGACCGCAGTTAGCACACACGTAGCTTTATTTTACCGTGACAGGTTGACAGGACCCATCCCAATCCCCCCGGGATTAGTGCGGGATGACCCTGCTCCCATCTGACACGAAGTGTCAGACAAGGGATATTTCTGACCATTGCCTTCTCGGGCCATCAGAGTACGCCAGGATCCGGAGGAGGCATGTGATATCTCTGTCTCTGCTATAGTCCACATCCGCTGTCAACCTGAAGGACAGTCAAAACATTAAAAACTGTGAGTGGACAAAACAAAAGTTTATAAAAACATTTTAACGAAGACATTTGTACCCTTCACTAAAAAGCATGCATGCATTCGAAAATCATTTAACCAAAGAAACCATATGTGGGAACTAAGCCCAAAACCAAGATTGAAAGAACCATAATGGAAATGACCATACGGGACTCAGCCCAAACCATAGTAAAACCACGTACATGGGCCACTGCCCAAAACCTGTGCATATCACATATCATATATCTCATATAGCATACATCATATATACATATAATCCAGACAACCAATCCTGTCACGGTTTCCAAAGCTACGCGCGTGCTACCCAGGTCTCAATCCGAGTCTTCTCAAAGTCAAGCTCAATGTCCATAGACCACTGACCCTACCCGAGGTAATAGTAATCATAGCCTTCCTGAGAGTAAGGAACACAACTGGTGTCAGGACCCACCCCGGTTTCACCCCGAAACCCGAGGTAAATCCCGCTCCCGTCTGACTCCCCGACGCAATACTCAAGTAAAACTCACTCTAACCCAGTCAAACGCAGGAGTACTTACAAAATATCCCAACCTTATCGTTTACAGAGCATAGCACTAAATTACAAAGAAAATAAAAACCGATAAAGTACACGCACACAAAAGCCTTTAACTCTCCTAGGATCCCTCACGTCATTTCTATACCTTGGACACTGCCTCGACGTCAAGACCCCGCGCTAGCTCCACAACCTGGAGGGCAATTAAAACAGAAAATGTGAGTGGACCAGAAAGTACAAAAGTTCAAAAACCATTTTATAAGAAAACCGAGTTAAACCCTCCGTTTTGAAACCACATGCATAACCAGCAGTTATAAACACATTAATAAAAGAATCATTCTTAAACATCATAAGAAACAGAAACACTATAAAATATCATAAGAAACCACAACATGAGTATCAGAAAACTGTATCATAAACCATGAACACTAACTCATAAATGTCCCGATCAAACCTGCTGGATCTATCCGAGTCTTTAAACTCCCGAGTCTTTAAACTCAATCCAGGCCTTAATCATATCCGAGTCTTTAAACTCCCGAGTCTTTAAACTCAAGGCCTACGGGGGAAAATCAATATATATATCCGAGTCTTTAAACTCCCGAGTCTTTAAACTCAATCCGGGTCTTTAAACCCAATCCGGCCGGTCCCCCGTCACATATATCCGGGTCTTTAAACCCAATAATCAGATCCAGCAAATCCAATCCCAAACTCTTTTGAAAACCATTTACCAATCCACATCCAAACCCGAATCCGAAATCACTGGTCTGATGCCCTTCCGGCATCCAGAACCGTCATTCCGAACCCAAATCCGGAAATTCACTTTCCAACGTTAAAACCAACTTCCATTTCCGAAATCCGTTTCTAAAACCACAAACCTTGATCATTGAAATCATGTTCCAAAACCCACTTATAACCATTAGAAATCACTTATCAATTGACATCCCAAAACCATAGCATATATTCCAGAAACCAACCATTCCTCGTAAAACGTACTAAAAACCAATTTCCTCGAAAAACCAACCAAACATATTCGATAAACATAAAATCATGATTAAAACCATAAGACAATTATAGAAAACAGTTATGCATGCTCGAGTTTAGAGAAGAGGTCCACTCACAGTACTGAGCCCTACTCGCGTCCCGAACGTCCAGCCCGTTCCTCGGCTTCCTCGGGAAATCCCGATCCTGTCAAACACCGTCAAATTACGTCACTAATACATCTACCAACACCCTCCTAAATTTCCTCACACATCCCCGAACCGAAGACCTAGAACCCCGGGACCCTAAACCTTCACCCTCGCGGAACTAAACTCAAACGACTTCCGATTAACCCGAAACCAACTCCATTAAACTCAACACAACTCCTAGACCAAAAGTCAAGTTGACTGTTTCTCCCAGAACCGCCGCACGCGCCTCCACGCGCCGCCCAAAGTGGCTGCGCGTGGCCCCACGCGCCAGCTACAGTACCGTCTTCAACCCGTGCTGAACCGGCCGTCGCAGGCTGAACCGGCGAGACTTGATCTCCGCCGTCCGGCCACCAATTCGATCCCTTCTTTCACCTGTAGCTTCGTCCTGACCTGCCCTATCTCTTCTCATACCCCGTTCACCTCGACACGGCCTCTACACCGTCGACTGAAGCTCGAAATCAAACTGCCTACATCCCCTGTTTCACGACTCCTCAACTCCGGTCACCTCCCGTCACGGTGGTGACACCAGACGGTCCCTAAGACCTCACTGAATCTAGACCAACACCCCTATACCGTCGACTCAGCCCCTACCTACACGACTCGCCGTTTGAACCCACGGCCAAAACAGAGTACTGAAGATCCCTCCGTCGTGCCCTCCACCACCGTGCACCACCCATCACGGCAGCACACTCAAACGATCCCTAGGACCATCAGGAGTCTGACCCTAACCTCCAACTCCCTCGACTCTAGCCCTAGACTCACGACTTTCAAATTGAATTTTCACGGCAAAACAGGGCAAAGAAACCTTACCCTTCGATTGCAGCTCCGCCGTGCGCACTGCCGCCTACCACGGTGGTCGTTGGACTCCTTGCAGTCTCCTCAGCCTCCCCTGGCCTTGGTTTGCCTCGCCTCACGGCGTAGCCACCACCTCAACCTCACAGCTCCCTGTTTCTCCCCAACATTCCTCCACACCTCCGCCGTGCCGCCGTGCACGATTGCACCTCCAATTCACGGCCACCAGCTCCGCCTTGCCTCACTAACACACTCACAACTCCCTATTTACTCACCCTTGCACCCAGATCGATCAACTGATCCCAAACTCTCACCCTCTGTTCTCTGTGTTTGTCGAAGAACAACACACACACACGGGTTCACCCAAATAGCTAGGACCGTGAACACACAGGATTCCACCAGAATCCTCTAGTCCTTCAACACGTGTCACCATCCCTTCAAACTTTATCCCATCTGTTTAAACGCCAGCCGTCCATTCTTTTCCTCTGTGCACAAATCCCAATGTGCCACAATGACCAAAATACCCTTCTTTTTAACACATTTTTGCGATTCTACCGAAACTTCCTAGACCCGTAACTCTCGCCTCGTAAGTCCGATGAACACGTGCCGCCTGTCATCGAACTCAGGACGACAAGAACTATCTAACCATCCTAGGTCAACCTACCAAAACTCGATTATACGAAAAGTCAACTATTCCCCCTACTTTACCCAAATTACGGTTAAGCCCTCAACCTTCCGAACATCACAACTTCCTCCTCGGATGTCGGAATCGGGCGTGCCACCAGCCTAAGGATTCGTGACAACCTCAACTACGTTCCGGTCACTGGTCAATCCCCAATTGACCACCCGAAATAAAAGTCAACATTTTTGCCCAAAACAGGGGCAAAATCGTCATTCTAGGTTCCCGGACCCCTCGGGACCACCTAACCCCTGAATAACCTTACTAATCACACCTTAATCACTCTACTAATCCCAATTCTCGGGACGGGTTGTTACAACTGGGGGGTGACTCCACTCAGTCGGTGCTCCGTGACTACTCCGGGGTCCACCCAGGCCAACGACCCTCCCCGGAGGAGATAATAGAAGTAAAGGAAGGTATATGAATACATATATATATACATAACATAAACATTCATGCCCGGTTCCCTTGAACCGTCATGATCCATAATATTCATAACCAGGGTAACACGCCGGTTCCCATAAACCGTCATGTACCGTAATAACATAACAAGGGTTCATGCCGGTTCCCATAAACCGCCATGAACCAGAATGACCTTTCTAGAGTTCATGCCGGTTCCCATAAACCGTCATGAACTTGGAAATCCACGTAGGATCCCTGACCCAAAATCATAAACCGTAAAGTAACTGGGTCTCGTGCCCGAACACATGACTCAACTGGGCACCGTGCCCGATATCTAAGGGTCAGTCACGACTCCGATCATAGTGATGCGTGCAACCATCCATCCAGGACCGCTTTCAATCCTGGTATGTCGCCGTGAACGAATCAACCGACGCGACCATCACAAGATCATGGTGCACTCATCACCGATCGATATCCTGAACCGTCAGCACTCCGAAGTCGAGCCTCCCGAGGCTGCCCGACAACGAATTGTGCATCGTGACCTCTCCGGAAGGAACACATCCCAAACCGGAGGCGAACGTCATATCGTCGATCGCCGTGCACATAGCACCCGCCGCGACCACGATTTAGACCCGAAGGTCGTAAATAGCGTCATATGTCCGAGACCAAACCAAATGGGTCTTATACCCGAGTTTATCCTTTTAGAAATCCAAAACCTTTTCATTTAGACCAATAAAGAAATACAGACCCGTATAGGCACCGTATAGGGCCGAAACCTCGAAATACGTGCCTATACGTAACCACACATCCAAATGCACTCATGGAATCACAAACAAGTATTTAAAACATATAATAAACATTTATGCATGCACCAATTTAGAAAACAAGGTCCACTCACAGACCGTCTGAGCTGCCGCCTCGATTTGCGTGTCATACGGCTCCCCGAGCCGATCACCATCACCGAGACTCCCAAACCTATCCAAATCGTAATAGAAGGTTACTAACTACTTAATTAACCTCCTACCAAAGCCCCGTAATTTTCCCGATTTTCTAACTATTTTTAAAATCGATCATAAACCTTCCGATGCCCCGAAACATATTGAGACGGTGTCCGATTGACATGAAACCAGTCCCAAAATGTTCGTTACATCGAATAGAAGATTTCACATGTTGAACACATCCCCAAATTCTCCCCCACGCGCCCACACACGCCGCCTGAAGTGGCTGCGCGTGGGCCTCACGCGCCTGCTACAGTACCCGTCTCCTTCCTCGCACAGCCGGTCCGGTCCAACCCCTGCAACTGGACCGGCGTAACCGGTCCAGACCTCCTTATCCCTCATTTTTCATCCATTTTCTTCCATTTCAATTCCTAAATTCCTATTTCTTCATTTCCTATCTAACCCAATCAATTAAACAACCTAAAACCCTCAAAAATCCACGGTTCAATTTTGAACCTCACGGTTCAATTTTCCCGATTGCACCCAGGGCTGCTCAGCCCTTCACCGCCGTCCAAACCACCCTCTACACCTTCCTACAACCTCAATAAACTCATCCTAATCATCCAATACGGTCCCTAATGTCAAAATCAAATTAAAATGAAAATGGGGCCTTACCGAGCTCTCGGTTTCCCGTGGCCTCCACTGCCGCTCACGGCGGCTCAGCCCGTCCTTCAGCCACCATCTTCATCACCTCACGATCCTCTCTCAATTCCTTTCACACTCCAGCCACAGATGATGAGGTTTGGGGGGAGATGGAAGATCGGTTTGCAAGCTTAAGGGGGGGGGGGGGTTTCGGGTTTGATCCAAATGAAAAAGCAAGGGTGAAATGCATGTATGTAAGGTGTTGTCCAGTGGATGAGTGACACTTGTCACTCATCCATTGGTTGCTGAAAAGCAACTGGGCCCACTAAAGTCCAAAAGTACCTCGTAAAATGCGTCACCGTGAATAGTATCCTGGAACTTCCGTGAACCGTAATTTCTCCATCGAACGTCCGAATTCGACGTGCCGCCTGTCTATGAACTCGTGACGTCACGAACTACGTCACGGTCATCGGTCAAAGTCCATTTGACCGCCCGATTGAAAAGTCAACGTTTTGCCACAATCAGGGGCAAAACGGTCATTTCGCACCGTTCGTCCGATTTTGCTCTACTAATCACCGATTAACCTCATTAATCGTGATTAGTCTTAATCGTGATTAGTCACTAATCTAATCTAGGAATTTGGGACGGGTCGTTACACAGGTTCTTAGATATGAAATATAATGGATCAACATGATTTCAATTGGTTTGGGAAATTATGTTTTATGATGATAAATGGATTTGGGCTGAGATCCCACATATGTTTACTATGTTATGGTTTTCTGTAAATGGTTTTGGGCAGGAGCCCGTGTGACTTGTATTTACGGAACTTGGGGCTGTGACCCTAATTATGGTTATTTAAACATATGTGTTTGGATAAACGGTTACTATGCATGCATGCTTTTTAGTGAAGGGTATAAAGGTCTTTTATGAAATATGTTTTTATAAACTTATTACTTTTTGTCTACTCACAGTCTTTCTGTTTTTAATACCCTTCAGGTTGGATACGATGCGGACTGTAGCAGAGACCGAGATATCACATGCCTCCTCCGAATCCTGGCGTACTCTGATAGCCCGGGAGGGTAAAGGTCGGAACTATCCCTTGTTGGAACAACATTTAAAGAGTAACCACATGAGTCCAATAATGATGAGCTTGTGGCTTTGTTTGAATATTTGCTCTCCTATCATTTAACTCAGCTATCTGCTAAAGAGATCCATATAAATATGATGTACGCTGGCGGGTGAAGGTCAGATAGGTGGTTGCAATATTTAAGTTTGCACATCAAAGCACCGCCAGGTTTCAACGAACTTTATAATCTATGGAGAAATGTTAACCGGACTTTTCTCCTCATTTTGTGAACTTGATAATTAAATATTAATGTTAGTCTGGTAGCTTTTTTTTTTCTCAAGAAGGTTTATTAGCATTCTTGAAATTGAAAAAAAAATGCAGTTACTAATACTGCTAATTTTGTGGTATTTTTATTTACTTTATTATACAGTAGAAAATTCAAGGCACACCTATTTTCATTATCTGTCTTCACCCAGACCCAGACTCAGCAGAACAGTTGGGCTGGACAGATGAGCATTTAAGGCACACCTATTTTACATCCAACCACTTCCAAGATCTTTTAGGTCCCAACTTTATATCTCTCGATCACATGATCGCCTTCCTTCAGTCAGTCATAAACTATTATTGATAATTGATTAAAAAAAAATAAAGACTATTATTGATAATGAAGGGTAACTTATTAAGAAATAGTTTAGATTATTCTAATTTACAAACGTCCGGGTGAAGAGGGTACATGCAATATTGCTCGCACTAATTGATTTAAAAGCAATGACTTCAATCTTGAACGCAAGAGGAGGAATATAATGTTCAGATCAACCGACCTAACGAGAATAACGGCTTGTTATTAATAATAGCATAAAGATAAAGCTAGCTTTTGTTGCCAACAGGTACGTATAGATTTTAAAGAGTGTTCCGTATCATTCTTGCTTTTCTTTTTTTGATCGATCGAGACCAAACCTGTGAGTCAGACATACAAATCCCATCCAAAACTAGGTGAAGGACATATTTGTCATTTTGGAAAATATAAAATGTATATATATAAGCCAGAGTGTATATATATACATGCAAAGCAGAAGCTAAGGCTAAAGCTATAGTTATAGCTAGCAAGCTTATTCATAGACAATGGCTTCTTTCTTCACATCCACCACCGTCACCACCATCTTCATCTTCATCTTCATCCTCTCCTGCTCCTCCTCCTCTGCCGCCCCCACCACTACCATCAAACCAAACCCTAAACCCTCCTTCAAGAAAATCTATGCCTTTGGTGACTCATTCACCGACACTGGCAACACAGGATCTCTCTCCGGCCCTAGTGGCTTTGCCCATGTCTCCAACCCCCCCTATGGCAAGACCTTCTTCCACCGCCCCACGAACCGCTACTCCGACGGACGCCTAGTAATCGACTTTGTAGCCGAATCACTCTCCCTGCCCTACCTGCAACCCTACCGTGCCGTGACAGGCAAGCCTGCTGCAGACTCAACTCATGGGGTTAACTTTGCTTTTGGGGGGTCCACAGCCATAGAGTACCAGTTCTTTGTGAAGAACAATATCACCCTTGACGTCACCCCTGTCTCAATCCAAACCCAGCTCCTCTGGTTTGACAAGTTTTTGGAAAGCCAGGGCTGCAAAGTGGGTGGAGCAGAATATTGCAAAGCAGCAGCTTTTGATGAAGCACTTTTCTGGGTTGGTGAGATTGGGGTCAATGATTATGCCTATGGTATTATTGGATCTAGCATCCCAAGTGACACTATTCAGAAGCTTGCCATCACTAGAGTTACTGGCTTTCTTCAGGTACCATTTTCATTCGATATTTTATGCATTCATCAGATCAGTGTATGACATTGATGGCATGATTCATATATCGGCTAGTATTCATATAGATCTGGAGATTTTTTTAATACTACCATATAAACGATCTATGTTTTTAGTATTCATAATCAACATATGGTGAATTTCGTCACACTTTTTAGTAAACTCATCCTGATTAAGATACAATCAAAAGGGGTCACAAGTTGCTCATTAGAGCTAGATAGGTTCCTATATGCTAGCTAATTGAAGTCTCTCAATCTCTCTATCTCTCCAAATGAGTAACTTACGACCTTTTATAATTATATTTCATGGTTTGGGAAAAATTACTTCGAAAGGGATTCAGGATAGATGGGTTATATACCACGGCATAAAATTTAAGCAGTGGAATGTAGAGAAAATGTTTAGGTAATCAAGCTTTACTAGAAGTCTAGAACTATGGTGGGCACAATGCTGTTTGATACGGTTATTGGCAACACCAACCCATCAATCCTAAATACATAAGCCTCTTAACTTGTTTAAATCTGGCATTTGCTTGCGTTGTTCAATCAGTTAGGAATTTTGCTCATCCAAATTATCTCATCAGCACGCCAGACAGTAATATTCGTGCCTGGAATGTTGAGATGACAGTCATAAGGAGAGGTGACTTCTGGTCACTTGCGCCCATAGCACTCTAATTTGCTCTGAGTTTGCTGCTATGGTTTTTTGGTCCAATTCCTATGGACACAAACACCAGACGAAATTTGAGTCCATGGAGTCTATATATTACAGATTTTTTATTATGCTTAAATCGTTCTTATCGATTCAAATTTGATTTGAAGCAGTTTCATTTCTAATTTTAAAAAATTCAAGCCGTATTAAACCATTAAGATTTTAACAATTTGATTTTTTTTTTTTACATTTAATGACACTAAGTCACCTCCCCTTATGACTGTAATCTCAACATTCCAGGCACGAGTATTACTGTCTGGTGTGCGGATGAGATAAATTGCATAAGCAAAATGCCTAGCTGATTGAACAACGCAAGCAAATGCCAGATGAAAACAAGTTAAGAGGCTTATGTATTAAGGATTGATGAATTTGATGGGTTGGTGTTGCCGTAGATTAATTCGATTGTGCGGACTTCGTGGCTTGAATTGCTGCCAAGCCAAACTCCGATTAGGGGGCTGAGAGTTAGTGAGATCAAGCACAGAAAAGTTGCTGCTGATGTGTTTGAGGAAATGACACTGAGAGCTGTGCCTGTCTCTTTTATGGACCTGCACTGTTAGAAGAAATTGGTTATAGAAAATTATAGTCTTAGAGATTTGGGTGAGGGTAAATTGGGTAATGGATATTGAAAAAATAAATTAAAAAAATTAAGTAGTATTCATGATATATAGTAGATTTAAAAATTAATAAATTTATTAACGGTCCAATTTGAATTTAATAAATTACCAAAATGAAAGTTCAAAACCAATTTTTTTTACGACGGAACAATTTAGATTTTCAAACCGTTTGACTTTTATTCTGTTAAAATCAAGTTTGGAGCGGAATTGTTAGTGATTTTAACGGTTTTATGCGCGACTAGAAGTAATGTTGAGTGGCCGATATTGTTGAAATTTTCCCAATATACAAATACAGAGTGGATTCGTAACAAAATAACCATGTTTTTATTGATTGAACCAATGGTTTTGGTTGTGCGTGCAGGCATTGTTAAAGAGGGGTGCAAAGTATGTTGTTGTGCAAGGTCTGCCAACGTCCGGTTGCTTGCCATTGGCCATGTCATTATCGCCGGTAAACGACAGGGATGGCATAGGATGTGTGAAGAGTGCCAACAACCAAACCTACAGCTACAACCTTGTGCTCCAAGCCAAGTTGCAACAATTCAGGACACAATTTCCACAAGCTGTCATCACCTATGCAGATTTCTGGAACGCTTACTACACAGTCATGAAGAGTCCAAGCCAGTACGGTTTCAAGGAGGCCTTCAAGGCCTGTTGTGGGACCGGGGATCCCTACAACTTCAACCCGCTTGCTACCTGCGGCACGCCTGATGCCACTGCTTGCCGCATCCCGTCTCAATACATAAACTGGGATGGGGTTCACCTCACTGAAGGCATGTACAAGGTGCTTGCTGATATGTTCCTCAATGGCAAGGCCACTCACCCTCCCTTTAGTACCTTGTTGGACGCTAAGCTGAGTCACGGGTGATCCGAACCGCCTAATTTTGGTTCAGCTTAATTTCTCAGTACTTTACTGGGTTGTTTGTGATCTCATATAGTAGATACTAGTGTTTGAGATATAAAGACTTTACATGTTTGGCTGTTTAATTTCTATTGTAAACTTGTGTGAAAGATGACTCTTTTCGGGTGACAAATCGGGATCAGAAGCTAACGATCAATCAGATTCACAGAACTTTCTGTGAACAATGTACGAACATAATCTAAGTTGAATAAGAACAGAGGTGGTTTGATTAAAAAAAACAAAGGCAACTCTTCTGATAATTATATATATATATATATATATATATATATATATATTTGTCTCTTACACAAAGCATGTACATTATTTGCACAATGTGAAGTGGAAAAGAAATTTTGGACCAGGAACTGTACATGTGATGGCTGGCAATTCTTTCTTAGCTACACCAACTTTCCAGAATGATTGATCAGATTAAGTACTCATAATACATCAAGAACAGAGCGTCCGGGAGATCTTTCGGCAGGCTGTTAATGAAAAAATAGAACCGCAGCATATTCTCCTTCAACACGGTTTGAGTGTCAACCACATCACTTCCGCAGGTGAGAACCCACAAGTCGCTTGAATTCACTCTCTTTATACTTCCCCGGCAAAATGGGCAGGATTCCGATCTTGTGTTCCTGCAACATATAAGCATGCAAAGATGAGACATATGCTAACAGCCATTGAATGAAGCTAAAGCAAGAAAAGGATTAATATCTTTTTTTACTTGAAGAACTGAAGAACCAAGTTATATATACCAGTCGCGGTAACAATTTATGCACATGGCATGGCAGCAGTTTGGCAAGACCATTTTGGTGCAAGGCACCAAGCAGATCCCACATTCATTTTCTCTCTCTAAGTTCACATCCGAAAGCTTTATCTTATCTTCGTATCTTTTCCTAACAACCATCTCTAAAGCTTCCTCTTGGATAATATCTATCTCCAATGAATCACCATGGAGCTGCTGAAGGGACGGTAATATAACATCTGCAGATTTAGGTTAAGGAAGGCATGAATGAAAATGAATTGCCGAAACAAGAGAGAATGCAAATACCATATCAGATTACAAATGAAATACAGTAAGACGACACAAAGCACATAAGGCAAATTGAGATCCTTAAAGAACGAGTCACTTAGAGCTTAAAAGAATGAAATTCTCTTCGTTTTAAAGTTTTTTAATGCAAAAAACGAACCTCTTCAGCACATGTTAAATTACTAAGAAGAGTTAGCCCCACAATAGAGGATAATTACATACTGTAGAATTCACTGATGGTAGCTTTCCTTCCACATGAAGTGGTATTTGACCTCCCATCCGAGCGTACCTGAAGGCATACGAATCAAAAAACACCGGAAGCATTTAAGAATTTATTCAAGAAGTTGGAGTCCATTCTTACAAGGGTGAAAAACGTTAGGTAAGTACTTTAGAAACACATAACAGGAAAGGAAGAAACCAACCTTATATACAATTATGTGGAAGAGACTTAAGTAACTTGAAAGTAAACACGAAGAAGAGCAATCCATCCATTCAAGCAAAAACAGGAAAAAGGGTGCCAAGTGACTGCAAACCAATTTCATTTGAAAAACCGAACCGGCTTTGCTTCTGGGGATGGAAGCTGCCCTGCAAACATATTTTCATTCAGCATCAGAAAAGCCACTTAACTAAATCAACCACAAAAATAAGGCATCTTTGTCTATTAAGAGAATGAAACATTTCAGCTTTTAACATTGAATTTCAGCCAGCCCCCAATTTGAGTTCAATTCTAGTCAGCAGCAATTGAGAAATTAAAGAATAATTGTAAACTTTCTCCGTATAAAGATTAAAGCTTGAAGCTTGGCTATTGGGATGAACATGAAAATACATAGGAATTAACATAGGGTAAGGTTGAAAGCGGAAATACAGGCAACAGATACACATTCTAAGGATTTTATGAATACCCAGATGGATATTAGATTCATAACTGAAAGACAAAAATAACACAATTTTCTCTGTATTTCCATTTATTTGTACAGGAACGATCAAAACCAAAATCAATATAGAAATGGAAGCCAATGCTTCATTTTGACCCATTTTGATATAGCAGAAAAGGGTTTCAAGGTTTAAACCTCAAAATAGCCAATGCAGAAAATGCAAACCCTTCCGATTACATTATATTTTCTGAAGCCTACAACTGCATTGAATGTTTCACAAACCCAATTACAAAAAACAAAACAAAAACAGCAAAATCAAATTCGAAAAGGAAAAGGAAAAAAAATGGAGAGAAGGTTTTTGTAGTTC